>OZ004670.1:6963031-7563031 GCA_963924505.1 Agonopterix alstromeriana
ATGACAAGTTGACAGCATACATTCCTTATTATTGCTTAGTAGCTACCAATTTGCTTTGAAGCAGAGACTTTACGAATCTTAGACGACATTGGTTGTTGAACAATAAAACTAATTCGATGAATCTCATTAAAAGTTGGGAACCATTGCAATAATCGAAATTTTATAACGCAATGACTCAAACATTACAATTAAGTTTATTTAGGATTATGCCAGAATTGCTTCCACCGCACCGCCACTCCAACAATTATCTTATCACGTAGACATAGAATTCCTTTTGCAGAACCACAGGCCATTAAAGTCACCCGTGTTTCACTGTCACGTGTTCTGGCGCCGTCATGGCACATCCAGAATAAGGCAACTCATTATCAAATAAAAAGAAACGGGCCCACCGGGTCATATTTTCGAGGTACTTCAGAACATTCATTGTTCACATTGTTTGACCTCCTTCACCGTCTTCAGAGCCTTTTCCGGTCTGAACGGATGGTAACCACGCGTCCTGGCTTGCCGCAAACTTGTATACTATAGAATTTATTGTCGCAAACATAACAGGTTGCCACAAACATAATAGGTTACAGCTTTTTTGCTCTTTTGCGCGCGCTGATCTCGACGAATCTTCTCGTTTAAACAGACAAATTACGGTATAATTATGTCATTGTTTTAGACATTTTCACACAGATTATCTAGGTAGTCCCATCCTAAGCACCAGAATTAGGTTCGGACCCGCATTGCGGTGACTAGACAACAAAATATGGGTGTCGGTCTCACAGAAACACCGTATCAAAAATAAAAACTGAACATCATACCTATGGCAAGAGTTTCAGGATAACCACGTCAAGTATAAGATAGAGGCAGTTCAAGGACAACCTGCAAGGGAATACACTCGGAAACGGACGAAGCAAGCAAGTAAGCAAGTGAGAAATTAGTCATCAATTATGTCAACGTCGAAACACCAAGCACTTACATGCAATTTCGCACAATACAGGGAAACTGTCAAAACCCTAACGTTATTTTGGAAAGAGAACCAGAAGAAGTTTCACATTATAACTTTTTAAGTGTACGAATATGGATTGTTATTGCCGACTTGTGCATGATCTGATGCCACACAATAACGGCGGCTATTTGGATTTTGGGTTATGGCATTTTGAATTGGGCATTTTTTTACAAACAAACAAAATTTTATAACAACATATTTACCAACAAAATCAGAGAACTGGAAATAACACAATTATGGAAACCTCGTGTAAAACAGACATTGGCTCCCAAAAGAAAAAGTTATCATATTTATGTTTACATATTGACCACAAAGTTAGAAAAGGAAACCTGAGGTACCAATCTCATAATCTTGACAATAGAAAATATGGGACACCAGCTTACAATAGAACAATGAGTTCCGCCACAGATTATTCAACTGTTACTACCGTAAGTCCGTTACAGTTAACACTTATCCCGATTTCGCACGCTTTTCGAATTTCAAACTTTGCGCTTCAGGGACGAAAACTAAAATGCGACTTATGCCAATGCGCGATGTGCCACATGATCACGAGATACAAGGCGCCATAGGCAGGTATTTATCGCAGCTATCAAACGCAAGTGACGGAGCACTGGTGGCAGCGTCGAAATCTACTAGACAACCAGTGAACGATAGAGAATTGTTTCGTTACAGCAATCAGTTAAAAAGAGATTTAAATCCTTACTTTGTCTTCCTAATAGTTCATATTTCACAACAGAAATATTTCGATCTTACAATGGTTCGATCCAATGTAATTTAACCGGATTTCTGAACATGAATTCAACAATCAAAGTATTCGTTATTAAGTCGTGTTATGTTGTAGAGTTTCTGGCCGCATCTTCTCTACAGCGACAATACGTTCCGACGAGGTGTTAGCTTCTTAAAAAGATTTGACGTTTAATAAGTGGGCTTCAAGCTCCTATATTGAATACATTATTTTGTTTTGACTTTTGACTTTGACCTACTTTGACTTTGAAACGCTTACTTACAGTCGCCATCAGATATAATATCATAGCTAACAAGGTGGTCAAATATTTCTAAGCAGTTCTTATTTTCAATAATTTCTTTACACATAACCAATCAAAAATATCTGAACGCCATGAACATCAAATATATCTACGCAGTCAGTGTGATCATAAACATCTGAGCAGTTTAGGAAAAAAGACCTTATTGAGTTACTATACATTGCAATTTTAAATAAAATTATTGGCTATTTAGATATTTATGACACAATACACGGTTAGATATAATTGGTAACATTTACTGTAAAGAATTGATTGAAAATTAGCACTGCTCAGAAATATTTGACCACCTTTATGCTACGAAATATCTGATGGCGACTGTACAAAAAACAACACACTATTAAATAATCTGTGACACCACATTCAAGGAATATTCCCTCTCACCGATCCCAGCTTAGCCCAGCAACGAACCCCAGCAACGTCCTATGCCGAGATTAGTTTGGCTCGGTAGACCCTTCGTGGTCCCTCCAATAGTCCGCAGTAAAAAGCAGTAACTGCTCCCTGAGCAACGCTGTATTAGTCATTCCAAAAAAAAAGGAATATTCCCATGGTATGTCTGTTTTAATGACTTGTTCTATCACTCTGATGTAACAACTAGTAAGCACGGGGCACTTGACCCGGCCCGCTATAGACTCGATGACTAGCACGACCCAAGAGCACTATTCAATTTCACCTACCTGTCCCTAATGAGCAGAGATACATTTCTAACTAGTTGTTAGGTACGATACTCCATTCAAAATAGCAACGATATTTTAAGACCATTTTGCATTACAGAAACAGAGATTTGAAACACTTCCTCTCACTTATTCTTAGAACCGCTTTAGTAACGTCCAAGATATGCCGGATAGTATATGTATCCAATAAACTAATAACATTTGGTAATCAGAATTAGCCAGAAAGCTAAGCAGGAATCGGAAAATCTCATCGTCCTTATTTGGAATGAAGTACAGAATATGGCTTGTGATTTTATGGATGAACCCGAATAATAAACAAATTCTATGTTCCTGATTGTTGTCTCATATTTAAAATCTATTTGCATTTCTCCAGTCATCCCAATTCCCAAGGTTATATAGCCTGTAGAATCCCACTGCAGGGCAAAGGCCTCCACTCACGAATAAGGGTAAGAGGGAGTGGGCCATACTCCACCACGCGGGCCCAGTACTTGTTGGTGGAGTGGAGGCAAGATAGTGGTCAACTTGCTGTCAGAGAATTTTCAAGCCGCCTTAATAAGCCTCTGAATTGCCTTAACGAAAAGTTACAACGCTACCTACCGGAACTATCCGAGACCAACTGCTTAACGTGCCTTCCGAAGCAAGGAAACGCTCGAGATGAAATACCACATACATGGCAGCTGTACTACCAGATGTTAAACATGGGTCGTTGATGATTAACCACTGTAATCTGACTATTTACTAAGTAGGTACGTGGTCCCATGGTAAATGAAGATCATCTTACACTTGTGGTCGTTTTTAGGGTAAACCTATAAAACTATCCAAGTTAGAGTCATCATCATCATCTCCCTTTTTTTTCTTTTTTTTGTACTGACGTATACAGTTTGCTCAGGGAGCAGTTACTGCTTTTTACTGCGGTCTGTTGGGGAACCACACCAGTGACGGCGAAGCGCCCTGGTAGGTCTACCGAACCAGTGAGTTAAGCAACCTGCCCAAGAGGCACCCATAATGGGTACGGACCTCGGCAATGGGCGTTGCTGGGACTACGCGACGGATTGAGTAGCGGGGATCGGTGATCATCATCTCCCTGCCCTTATCCATCCATCCACGTGTCCATCCCCTGTTCTGAAACACATTACCGCTCTTTGGTAAAAAAAACCTGCTGTTTAATTTGGGAATATAAGCGGATAATAAGTACAAAGTTACCTAAGCCGCTGTTTAGTGCAGTATCATTCCGGTGTAACTGCTTATAAGCACAGAACACTTGACCTGCTTACTCAATGAAATGACATCTAGACTAGCTCGTAGCTCTAGCTTTACCTCTTTTTAACACTAATGAGCCAGCCACGTCCTTTTTAGTGATTCGCACCACATTGAAAAAAGGGGGACGCCGGATTTAGGCCCAGAAAAGTGTACATCAAATTAGATTGAATAAGAATTGATAAAATATTCATTCATAATTACTAGAACCTCGTACTTCGGTATATCAAGTTTTTTTTTGGAGGGCTGAATCGAAAACCATTTCGAGATAATTGTCTCAATAATAATATTTTCTATGTCAGTGATTTTAAAATGAAAGGATTACATATTATATTTTTAATAAAATAACGTCGTTTTTCGGTCCGTCCAGTGACGTCACTGGAAAACCTGTGAACTCCTTGGTAAACTTAAAATCTACTTAAAATAACTGGGCATTATGAAAAAATATACATTCACAATGTCAGAATTTAACATTTGATATTGCCGTTTCTGCTTCCAGCATATAGTTAGAAAGAAAAGGCAGGATTTATCTTTTTTAATAAAGCATGTAAGTAGTTTTTTTCCATGGAGTTTACAGATCAAAGTAATTTAAAAATTAAATTTATATTGATAAACTCGATGAATCGAAATATAATTAAATTAGTTTCTTAAAATTATGTCTTCTATCCGTAAACAATATAAAACGAAGACAAAACAATAACTTGACATACCGAATTGTTTTATTATCGAAGATAAATACATTGTTTTTGTTTTATTTCTTTCTTTTTGTTAGTATAAAAAGCCTCCCAACCAATCCCGGGATCATTTATACGCTTACGGATCCCGGAAACAGGTAAAACTACAAATAAAATATAGGTAATTTCGTACAGTAGAATTGCAAACCACGAACTTTCTATAAACCTTTTCCTTTGCCATTTTAATAATTGTCATTACACTATTATTTCCATATAGTTTCATATGTGTACACTGGTGGCCTAAGTTTCTTTGGAACCTTGGCATTGTCTTTTCGCTAGTGGGCGAATGATAAGCGGATAATAAGAACAAGTTAAGTCTCCTTTCAGTGTAGTATCATTCCGGTGTAACTGCTTATAAGCACAAAACTCTTGACCCGCTTCTCTACTGGGACTCAATGAAATGACATCTTGTCTAGCTCTTAGCTCGGCACGAGATGCTATTCAAATTCCATCTACCTCTTTGAAACACTAATGAGCCTACGTCCTTTTTAGTGAGCACCAAATTGGAAAAACGAAATATTTGTATGCGAACTACAGGGTGTAAGGAAAAGTTTCATTAACCTTTAAACCACATACTCTACCCATAAAACTGAACAACTTTTCCTACAGGAGCAAACCGATCAGAACAAAAAGTTCCATGGTTACGCCTAAAAAAACATCCCATAGAAAACATCAATGTTGATTCAAATGTGTGGGACATGTTTTTTTTTCACGATTTCAGTTTTGGCCCCATAGTGAAAGTTGGCAGTTGGGTAAGTTATTTAATATTTAATGCATTTACACCATTTTTATTGGACTATAAACAGAAAAATCACAAAAAGAGTATAAAAAATAACAGTGATTGTTTGCGCCATGAAGCGATTACAGGGTGCGCGGATTCGGATGAAAGTGTTTTTCAATCAAATCAAACGATCCACTTTATATTCAGATGGTTATTGAGTGTGGCGAACTGGCGAAGTTTCCGATTGGAGTCACCGGATTGACTCTGTCCGAGGATATACAAACGTTTAGTTGTGACACCAAGTTTTTAATATCCTTCTTAATATGCTGACACTTTTTTAAGAGGATGATCTGACCATCAAACTGAACAACTTTCTCTATGGAAGCAATGTCAAAATCACGAAAATAAAATCAGCTGTTCCATACTAAACTGAAATCTTACTCGACCCAATTGTATGGGACAGCTGATTTCTTTTTCGCGATTTCGACATTGGCCCCATAGAGAAAGTTGTTCAGTTTGATGGTCTGATCATCCTCTTAAAAAACTGTCAGCATATTAAGTTGGACCCTGTATAGGTTGTAACAAAACACCACAGTAATATTTAAAGGGGTAGTTTAGACCATCAAACTAAAAGAAATTCACTATGAAGACGAAAAAAAAAAAATTTTGCTGTCCCATACATTTGGCTCGAGTAGGTTTGCAGTTATGAATGGAACAGCAATTTTTTTCGCGATTTTGATGTTGGTCCCATAGAGAAAGTTGTTCAGTTTGACGGTCTGATCATCCCCTTAAAAAAGTGTCAGCATATTAAGAAGGACCCTGTAGATTAGATCGTCGCTGCAAATTTAAAATCTTCTTTGTGTCTTTTTTGTTGAAAATAAATTTTGCTGATATTCGAAAAGCCATTTTGAATAGCTACCGTTTGCAAAGAACTCATGTGTATTAAATATCTTTATATTTCTCTGACTGAGGTCTCAATTTGGTAATTTATCTGATGGGCTTTTCCTACATTAAATAGAAAGTGTATTAAAGTTTTGTCGAATAGTCACATTTTAGGGTTCCGTACCCAAAGGGTGAAATCGAAAGCTGTCCCATACAATTAGGTAAGATTTCAGTTCAGTATGGAACAGCTGATTTTATATTCGCGATTTAGACATTGGTCCTATAGAGATAGTTGTTCAGTTCGATAATCTGATCATCTGCTTATAAAAGTGTCAGCATATTAAGAGGATATAATTCGGAACGCGCTCCATACAAACGTACTATGGTGATATTTTCAATACTAACCAACTAAAATCATTGAAATTTTTCAGAATCAATCTAGAAACAAATTTCTATGCTTGTACAGAGTCAGATTTTCGTTAAAATCTATAGTTTTAAAGTTACAGTGCCTCAAAGATTTCCATACAAATCTTAAATTGATTCTAGCATTGAAACTGTATATTTGAACGAAAATCTGACTCCATACAAGCATCGATATTTGTTTTTAGATTGTTTCTGCAAAATTTCATTGTCTTTAATTGGTTAGTATTGAAAATATCACCATAGTACGTTTGTATGGAGCGCGCGCCGAATTATATCCCCTTAAGAAGTACCCTGCTATATCTATACAATGTATTCCTAAGAACAAGTATTCATGTATTTAGATGTATTTTTTGGGGTGACGAATATTGAAGCAGTGGGATGTGGGGTGATGTGTGATGATGATAAAAGAGCTCTGGACAATTTTGCACAGGCTTGGTGGCAAGGGAACGACTGGCAAGCATTACAGTCGCTCCATAGAACCAATGCAAATCTGCAGCATTAACAGGATATAACAAAATACAATTACAAATTACAAAATACAATTGAGTCACTACATATTTCTTGGAATATATAGTAGGTAGGTAATATCAGTATTATATACTCTGTAGCGTGTCCGGAGGCTACGGTCTGGAGCCTCAGCGGATTAATCTATTTGGAATATCGTGTTATTCTAACATGGAATATTGGAGGATGCATGACGTCACGATCAATGCTATTATAATATTAGGTCAAAAGGTGATTTAAATGCTGAGATTTAATTACAGTACGACCTGGGGGCAGCATGCCATGCTCGACAAAACGAGAATAAAACCGGTAAAGTGCGAGTCGGGCTACTCGCGCTACCACCACCACACAACATAAGAACTGGCTAAAAAAACAGTTTTTCTCCGGAACCTTTAGCCCGTGACCGACTCACAATTGGTCGGTTTTTATTATTTTTTGTTATACTGTAGAGTTTGCTCTATATTCATACCAATTTGGAAGCTTGTACCGTTTTTACGATAGAGCGATCTGAAAAAACGTTGATAAAACTAGTTTCTCGTTGAGAACCTCCCTTAATTTTTAACTTTTTGTCACTTTTATTATTTGTTAACAAATCCGTCGTAATAACGCATATTCTGTGAAAATTTCAACTGTCTAGCTATTACGGTTTAAAAGTTAGACCCTAAATAGACAACGTAGGCTTAGTAATAGGGTCCTGTTTTCACCCTATGGGTACGGAACCCTAAAAATTTTGATGTACCTGCGTCTTTGTTACTTTACGCATACCAAAATAACGGCGCATGACGGTTTTCTCTTTTTGCCGCTTTGTAATGCATGGTATGCTAGCCCTACAGTAAAATAAGTCCAATCGTCAATCTCCATTCGCATAGACAGGGACTTTGTTAGTCCCTGTCTGCACGTCGGTCATGACTATGTCAGGCGCGAAAACAATTAACCAATAAAAGTACATATTTTTGGCGCGCTACCATAGAGTGTCGTGATTGGTTCGCGCAGTTTCAATAATAGTCAAACGCGGTTCATCAGGGTCCGGAATTTTGGTAGCACTTTTAATATGTCAAAGGGATTGCATTTTTATCGACTTTATTATATTCCTCGATATATTTCTCGACTTTTGTTTCATGCAAGTAAAATGAATATGAACTGTACCAACACTAAAATAAGAAAACCAAAATGATTTTAATACAGCGTATACTTAAAAAAAAACAAATTAAAGAAAAATAACACATTTATATCCACTGTCAGAGGATTCGGTTTCATACCCTCTCCGATCCGAAAGTCCGAAGTCGATAAATATGCAATCACTTTGACATTTAAAAGTGCTACCAATATTCCTGGCTGGCCCTGGAACCATAGACCCACAATAGCACAGTAAGAGCTCTTTTTATCGTAGAGTCATCATATCGAATCTTATATCGAATGATGAATAATGACACTAGCTGGAATTCCATTCTTAGCTGGAGTTTCGGTACTACTGGTGAAACGTGAATGTTCTGAGGTTTCAGAATATCTCTGACTACCCCCTCGGGGAATATAGTCGTGAGCATATGCATGCTGGAATTCTATAAAATTCCACTCTCATATTCACACCTTTTTCGAAAAATTTGTTGATTTGAAAGTTTCAAGATGTTGTCTGAACTTCTTTTAAGGTTACGCAATGCATACCTAATATCTGCATTGAATAATTTGCAACCAAATATACAACGTGTTAATGAATAAGCGCAAAACCTCATACACCCCAACTGATTTATAACAAAATAATTAGATTTATAACAATAATTTCATTATTATGATACTCAAAATTTAAAGTTATTCGCATTTTAAGTTTTGAGGCAAAACTGATTTGTTATCTTTTCAGCAATTAATGAAAGCGCTAACGTGCTCATGGATACATTTTACAAATCTTGTTTTGGTAGTAAGTAGGGTGAGAGTGCCCGAGCGGTGGGTCGAGATCGAGTTCAGTAAATTTTAAATTTTACAAACAAATTATTTAATATTTTGAAATTATGATAATTGGATTCTGCTCTCGATTCTAAACAAACTACTTTCTAGTTTTGCGTTAATTCATTATCATGTTGTATAAGGATTGTGATAATGAAGGATACAAAGTTATTAGCCTGTTTCATTCCACTACTGGGCAAAGCACTCCCCTTTAATTTTCCAAGTATCTCTCTCTATCCTGGGCAAGCTGTGGCCACTTGAAATCAAAGGCATCCAGATCATATCGCCCGTCTTGCTAGGATGACCTGGACGCCAACGTAAATTTTCTGGTATCCAGGAAGTAACGATTTTTTCCCACTTTTCCTGGTGCATTCGACAAACATGGCCCATTTCCAAAAAATGTAGGTAATTGCTTAGTTAAGTTAGCAAACTTGCCCCAAGATTTATAAATATTGTGAAAATATTACGCTGACTTGTGCCGTTCTACCATAGAGTACTACAACTTGTACAAAGGTTAGATAGGAAGTCACTTCGGTCAGTTACAGTTAGTTTACATTGAGGAAAGCCCGAGTTTTCTATCGTATAGTCAATGTATCAAGTATGATTTTTTTACGACTATTTGAGCAGCGCTTCTGTTAATTATTAAATTGGATTAAGTTAAAATTTTCACATAAATATTAAACTGTTCCAACGAATATTTCACGTTCGCTTGAATACTAGTATTCGAGGAAATAAAACTACAAAATTCTTACAATGTTTTATTGGACTAGATTAGAATTGACATTGTATATTAATAATTGTATCTTACAAGGACATTGCAAAAACGTAATATGTATATTATGTTAACCGGCAATCTGTACAATCAGGTATTCTTTACAATACCTAGGCAATGTATAGAATACCTGGAGCGTCCAGGCAATGTATGAAATATTATGAATATTATCGTCCATTACATACATTACCTAGGTAATGTATAAAATACCCTGGGATTGTTTAGAGTATCTGCTGGTCCACCGGCAATGCGTGAAGTAAATAGATTTTGGTCTGTGAACACTGAACACAGTAAGTGGAGGCTGTATATATGCGAATATGTAATACTTTTCATTCTTTAATTTGAATATTATTTGACATTTGCATATCGGATTGGATGGAGCCAATGTGCCACTGATTTTAAAAAGCCTTACGGATTTATATTCAACAACAGAGCATAACACGGCTTTATGCGAATATCCATTTGATTAATTAATATTTTTGAACCCTCATAACCTAGGTATTTATACCAGATAAACCAAATTCTCGGACCATGATTTCAATAGTGGATTTATTAAAATAAAGTATTAATTGTATACCTCTTTTACTTTAAATTTTATTGATATCTAAAAAATCCTAATTTCATCACTGACTCACTCACTGATGATGATCAAAATTCTTAGGGTACTTCCTGAAGTCCTAGAAAGCTGAAATATGGTATGTACACCAACAACAACAAAATTCTAAAACTTGGAATAAAATTAAAAAATATTGTCATAACCAACTTACAAAAAGAAGTGAAATCCCACCAAAACATTTTGATGTAAAATATTGTTACAACATTATTAATATCATAATGTGGGATTTAATATATAATACAGATTAGTTTTAACAAACTATACTTGCGCTTAGTGTATTCTGAAATGTTGTTAGTCTAGTCGCCCGAGGATGTTCTAATTTAAATAATAATACTCGGTCTTAAATATTACAGGTTTGTTGTAAAATTACAGGTTTATTTCTCCTCCCAAGTAGGGACAAAATGTTTAACATAAATCATAATTATTATGAAAAAATCGTAAAAATGTTTCCTCTAACATATAAAACTCTTAACTTTGATGGCCTTTTATGTTAAGAAATACATTTTTGTAATCTTCATCCTATGTAGCACCAATCTAAATCTACATGACAAAATGAAGACCAATAAGTACTTCTGACTTAAAGGAATTGGCTCTACATGGGATGAGAATCGCGGCCAAACCTTTTACCTTTATTTGACCGAGATGAACACTAACTCAAGGCTTAAAATAAAATCGTAGAACTTTTTAAGAGTAAAAGTCATGGCTACTTTTCTACATGAAATGTTTTTCATGGTTGTATTGACACATTTTGATACGTTGACGCTTGAATAGATAACTAAGGCCCACATGCGTCAACCTAAGTAAGCAATTAACTCCAGTTTAATTTGGTAATCCACGACTTTTAATATAGAAAACAAACTTTAGTAGGCTATTTAATCCTAAAATTAAGTCTAATTTCTAACTAAGATTGACGCAAGTGGGGCTTAAAGTAATATTTAATATTCTTTGCTCCAGCTACGCAACATTTGTATACAATATTTGACTACGAACGACAGTACAAAAAGCTTTGAATCGAAATGAAACGTTAATGCTGCCGCAGTAAATACTGCACTAGTTCGAATAAATGTGAGCCTTTAAATGGACACAAGGGATACTGCGCCGTACAGCTTTCCTCGCCATAATCTCTTCCTCTATCATAGGCTTGTTTAAACACTTCTTGGGACGTCTTGTCTTCGTCCCTAGGTTCCAATCTGCAAAAAAAATTAAACACAATAATTACTTAACTACATTTGAGTTGTGGCTGAAACAATAGATAAAGCCTGGGGAAGTTTCTACAAGTTCACCAAACGTAATAAGAGTAGTAACGGGACTTCCTAGGAATAATGTTGTAAAGCCGTGTCGAATCCACGTAGGTATTTAAAAGTATTAGAGCCACAATGGGGAACTTGCACAGTTTTATATTTTTAGTGTATCATAAAGATTTAAGGCTGACATAAAAGTACCAACAACAAAAATTTTAAAATATGCTCAAATAATTTCTTTATTGCAAATCAAAAGTTGACTTTTCAAATTCCGCGCTGAAACGCTCACTGCCATAACGTGACGTCACTCCTTTTCATGACGCGTGAAACTCATCACAAATCATCCGCTATAATATGTTGCAGTACTCTTCTAACGCACGCAAGTTGCTAATCGCTTTGTCATTTTGCGTTGATTGGTGTTTGAAATTACGTTCCGATCCACGTAACTTATAATTGAAATATTTCGTAAAAATAAAAACTTTAGAATAAATCTTTCAGTAATATTCACAACTATTATTATTGCATTGTTAACATAATTTCTCACTATAATTTTGGTGCAAGTTCCCCATTAGAATAAAAACAATTCAATCAATCAAATATTTTATTTGCTTTCAATGTTGTACACACGGCGACACATCAAGCTATACAAAACCAAAATAAGCTGTCAGCACGACGTTATGCATTTCTCGATTAATTCATGCTATCCCGTCAATATAATTTATAATGTTCGATATTTCTAGGAATTGATGATAGTAATTATGTGTTCGGTTTTAGAAGTAACTAAAAATAGACTAAATACGTATACGATATCAAATATGAAGTTAGTATACTGGTTTCAACTATGCAGGCACAGTTGCGGTAAACCTATTGCCATTTCGGGCTGTGTCAGATCCGGATAGCAACATTTTATTTTGAAGGCCCCGTATGTACACAAATTAGATGCTGGTGTAGTCAATAAAATATTCCTAGACTTGACACGGTTATAAAGAGAGTGGATATACCCGGTTAGATTCTCAATAATTGATGCATCTTCCTTCAAAGGAAGATCATCTTCTTCTTTTGGTTTCATCTTAAAGTGAAACTTATGATAATTAACGTTTTGAAGAGAAATTAAATTAAAGATATTTTAATAATGTTGGTACTAAAATAATAGGATAATATACAGGGTCCAACTTAATATGCTGACAGTTTTTTAAGAGGATGATCAGACCATCAAACTGAACAACTTTCTCTATGGGACTAATGTCGAAATCGCAAAAAAAAAACCATCTGTCCCATACAATTGGGTCTAGTAAGATTTCAGTTGACTATGGAACAGCAGATTTTTTTTTCGCGATTTCGATATTGTTCCCATAGAGAAAGTTGTTCAGTTTGATGGTCTGACACATCCCCTTAAAAATGTGTCAGCATATTAAGAAGGACCCTATATTATGCTTGGCTGGACGGGAATACGGCCGGTGGACCAAGGCACGGTGGTGGTCTAGAGAGGGACAAAGGTCAATGTGCAGACTATCAGCATGTTGTTACGATGACATTGTGAGGGTTACGGGTTCGCATTGGGCCAGATAAGCACAGGACTGATAGGAATGTGGCGGCCTATGCCCATCAGTAGGTTGATGTGGGATGATTTGATTGATTATTATTATGCATTGTAGAAATCTACAAAATGTTGTTAAGGAAAAAATACCGAGCTAGTAGAGGAATGAGTTTTCTTTCTTGACGCTATCGTTTTGAAATGAAATCCTCCTCAGCTCTTAGCTCCACGTTTCACCATTAAGCCGAAACTATGTCTAGTGTGAAGGGGGGTGAGCCCGTCGCCACTTATAATGGACAGTGGGTACAATACATGCCTCTAAATTGAAGCATGTAGGTTTCCTCACGATGTATTCTTCACCGAAAAGCCAGTGGTGTTACAAATCGTACATAACTTCCGAAAAATCATTGGTACGAGTCGGCCTGGACGGGGATCGAACCATCGCCTACTGCACGACAGGCAAGGTTACTCGCCACTGGACCACCACGGCTTTTGGACCACCACGGCTTTTAAATTATCTTGTGTAATTAAGCGATAAAGTCTGTAAAAATGTTTTCCTTAAATTAATATTAATTACAGGTCATGACAAGAGACTAGCTTTCTTTTGTCTTTATTTTAAAAATAAATTTTACGAACACGCTTTTTTGCGCTAAAATTTTAGGTCAATATTTCCTTAGCATTTAATTAAAATTCCTCCTACACTTAAATGAAGACAAAAACTAAGTGAATCTTAATACTTCGTGGTAATTAAAATAAACGAAAGAAGGCACAGAACGTGACTATAAACCTCCCGGAGGGATGTAAGCGTTTGCCAAAAGACAAATTAGGCCGATTAACGAGATTTCGTCGCCGAAATCCTAAAAGTTAATTAAAAACCCGCAGTAACAAACAATTTTCCTAAACCTTAAATTACAAGTTTTGCTAAATTGCCTTTATATTTATACAAGGTGTTACAAAAGTAAAAATAAATATTTCAAACTTTTAAGGGGGTTGTTTAGACCATCAAACTGAACAACTTTGACTATGGGACCAACATAGAAATCTCGAAAAAAAAAAATCTGCTGTCCCATACATTTAGCTCGAGTAGATTTTTTTTTCGCGTTTTCGATATTGGTCCCACAGTGAAAGTTGTTCAGTTTGATGGTCTTAACCACCCCCTTAAATGTTTATTTGTATTTTTGTAACACCATGTATGTATTAATAGCGAGGCTTTGGCGTAATTTGGTATAGTGTTATGAATTTTAGTTTGTAGATTATCAGTTTAAGCAATGTTACTTTTTGATCACTGACTGAAATATCTGGTATGATTCAAAGTCGTAAATTTTACTTCGGAAGCAACGTTGAAATCATAAAAATGAAATGACTTCTATTGAACAGCCGATAATTTCGTGCATCCGTGATTTAAAAATTTTCCTTAGAAAGTACGAACTAACATAGCGTAGGTATGTACCTAAAACTTTGATTTTTTTTTTAGTTGTTCAGATAACCACATCTGAAAATGTGTCTAGTGCTCCTAGAAAACTTTATTTTTGTAGAATCTATGACGTTGCTATTCATATAATGTATCTTTATGGATGTAAAACGTGTAGTGGGATCTTAGAAATATAATTTTCCTAACCGAACTATAAAACCCAGCCAAGTGCGAGTCAGGCTACTCGCGCACTGAAGGTTCCGTACCACCACACAGTACAAACAAAATATGTTTTGTCCGGGACCCTTAGCACTGGACCGACTAATACTTGGCTAGTTTTTAGGGTTCCGTAGTCAACAACGAGCCCTTATAGTTTCGCCATGTCCGTCAGTCTGTCCGTGGCCTAGCTCAGAGACGCTTAGTACTAGAAAGCTGTAATTTGACATGGGTATACATATTTATCACGCTGACAAAGAGGTAAATAAAACCTTTAAAAAAGTATTACCTCCCCTACACAAAATTGTTGATGACATTTTTTTTCTCGTCTATCCCATGGTGTGGGATATATATAGATAGGTCTTTTTAAAATATTGTAGGTGTGGGAAAACCATTTTTGGATTTAGGGATCCGTTAGCGAAATATTAAGCTTTAAAGTTATAGGGTTTTATTATTTCTTGTTATGGTTTGCACAATAATCACTCCAAGTTTGACACTTGTCATGAATAACCGATTTAAGCGATAGAGCATGAAGAAAAAACTAATTTCTTGTATGGTGACCCTTCTTAATTTTGTACATCTTTATTGTCAAATCTAATACCTGTGATATAAAATGTATACATTACGAGAAATTTTCACAAAAAAACGTTATCACGATTTCTTGAAAATAGAAATATGTCATTCCTATGTATTTAAATGTCATTCCTGTATATCGCATATTTTATCAGCATATGCTCACAACTATATTCCCCGAGGGGGTAGTCAGAGATATTCTAAAACCTCAGAACATCCACGTTTCACCTGTAGTACCGAAACTCTGTCCAGTGTGATGGGGGGTGAGCCCGTCGCCACTTATAATGGACAGAGGGTACAATACATGCCTCGAAATTGAAGCATGCAGGTTTCCTCTCGATGTTTTCCTTCACCAAAAAGCCAGTCGTGTTACAAATCGTACATAAATTCCGAAAAACTCATTCGTACGAGTCGGCCTGGACGGGGATCGAACCATCGCCTCCTGCACTGCATATTTTATAATATGCCAATTTTCTATTAAAATAGTACAGATCGACCTCTGAGTTTTTATATTTTATAAAACCCACTATACAATGCATCTTTTACACTAAAAATACTACTATAATAGCTTTTTATTTATTTGTATAAATAAATCTTACAAATTAAAAAGACACCACAATTTGCGCCCATTTTACAAAAGCTTTATTTTTACGTTGCTTTCAATTTCTGTAATAATCCTAGTTGGGAACAAACATTGAACAAAATGTATTGTTCCCTGTACAGTTTTTGTTTATTATAAACCTAGGTACCATCTATATCAGCCAGCCACAGACTTCAGAACTGCACTGAACATTTAAATGTAGATGCATGTTGCAAAAATTTCAGTTGTAGACAATAGTATGCAGATGTTGCACTGTTTATATTACAAGATTTTCACTTATGGGTAAATAACCCAGAAATAAGCAGAAATACTGCTGTAGAAATTCTAAACGTGTTGTTAAAAGTGCTCTATTCTTGACTTCTCATGGCTGAAAACGATGGCTGAAATGTAAGTAGTTAATTGAACTTTAAAACCGTGGTGGTCCAGTGGCGAGTAACCTCGCCTGCCGTGCAGGAGGCGATGGTTCGATCCCCGTCCAGGCCGACTCGTACGAATGAGTTTTTCGGAATTTATGTACGATTTGTAACACGACTGGCTTTTCGGTGAAGGAAAACATCGAGAGGAAACCTGCATGCTTCAATTTCGAGGCATGTATTGTACCCACTGTCCATTATAAGTGGCGACGGGCTCACCCCCCATCACACTGGACAGAGTTTCGGTACTACTGGTGATACGTGGATGTTTTGAGGTTTCAGAATATCTCTGACTACCCCCTCGGAGAATATAGTCGTGAGCATATGCTTATGCTATAAAGTCATGTTGTGAAAGCCATGCGTACAATCTGTTTTAACATTATTTCATGGGTGGCTCAGGTATTTTATTATAAACTTCAAGGCTCTACCACCCGATTTTACCGTAAAATTAGGTAACTTAGTAACCATTTTATACATTTACCATGGTACTTTTTAAGCGGATAACAAAACTGAACAATTTACAGGACATGAGAAGCGAATTGGTTTTTCTCGAAATCTATTTTAATTGACACACCCGAAGAAAATGGAATCTAAAGTCACCCCTTTTTTTCACTTGTAACCATTTTATTATTGACATTGTTGATCGGAAGAAAATGAAAATTTACAATATATTTCACAACGCAACATAGAATGGTTTAGTTTTTTTATTTTTTGAAAATTAATATCAATTCATCTCAATTTTGATAGAAAATGGCTAAATTCTGACCGGAGCCAAGCGTTCGTTAACATCGATTAGTATGGAGAGTCGTGTTCACGGGCGGATACGCCTTGTTAGAAGAATTTGTTTGAATTATATATTTATATACTTTTTGTTCAGCGGCCAGTAATAAAACTTACATAGGTTGTCAGAGTTCCTTTCAAAATCCATTAAAAACATCACATTCATTGCTAGAACTTCTAATGTTGTATAGAAGAAATCGCTTCTAAGCGCTAAGACCGCCTTGTTTTGTATCTTCTGTATTTATTTACATTATATTTTACTATGTAGGTTTCGTTTCGATTGATTGATTGAAAATAAGTTGATTCTTAAATGATTTGGTAACTTTTTCATGAACCTTTTAGAGTCAAATATCTTGTATAATATAATTGTTATTTTATGTAATCGAAACAGAAACTTGAGAGTCTGTTTATCTACCCTTAAGTCTTTTGTCTTATCCACATCCATAAGTTTTTGTTTATTTGGTAAGTACGCTACCCACTTGCAAATTCAGAACCATGAAAATGTTTTGGATAGCTCATAAAACCAGAAATCAAAGGCATATTAAACAAAGCCATCAAAATGGCGTCCAACTTTTGAGCTCCAAAGTTCAGTTATTTATTTGAAAGGCAAGAACAGAATCACAACCGACAGACCGTCCGGAGAACAATGTCATTATGACCACAAATAGTATTTAATAATCCAAACTACTTACAATATTATAATATTTATACAGGGTCCTTCTTAATATGCTTACACTTTCTTAAGGAGACGATCAGACCGTCTAACTGAACAACGTTCTCTATGGGACCAATATCGAAATCGCGAATAAAAAATCAGCTGTCCCATACATTTGGCTCGAGTAGGTTTGCAGTTCTGCATGAAGCTTAACTCAGAGTTGTTATTGCTTCGTAAACTCAGATAAATTAACGGGAATTTATCTGAGTTCGTAAAGCGCGTGGTAGTGCTCAAGCAAGCGCATCGCTTGCGATGCGCCATAGTTTAGGTTCTTACGTCGTTCCCTTCGGTTGAGACGGAGGCATGGATATTATTATACAGGGTGTAAGTGACAGCCTAGCAAATACTGAAATGCTTTACTCAGACCATCAAACTCAACAACTTTCACTATGGAGCCTACCTCAGGAAACGCGATCAAAAATCTGTTGTCTCATACATTTGAGTCGGGTAGGTACAACAGTTTTGTATGGGACAGTTGATTTTATTTTGGCGTTTTCTGAGGCACCATAGTGAAAGTTGTTCCGTTTGATGGTCTGAGTTCACCGTTTCAGTATTTGCTAGACTGTCACTTACACCTTGTATAGCTTTAGTACTAGTTTGATCCACAGTTAAATATATAGCTTTCTCGACGACGGCACCGGCGCCCTATTTATTGTCTACTAGAAAAGCTTTGTTTGAATTTAACTATTCAAACTACCGGCCACTGCCACAGAAAGTGAAACTTAGACCAAACGCAATCCCAATAAATAAGTTTGTAAAAACCGGAAGTTAGTTCGAATTTTATTTCCGGCACACTTGAGTCTAACAAAAATTGACACTTTAAAGAATATTTCTCTAATGGATTCCTAAATCAAATAATGGTAGATCATCCTCGTGGAAAAATATCTGTGACAACTATTTTATTTTCGTTTATTTTACTAAAAAATATGTTGTTGTATGTTTGTAGATTAAGGTAAAATCTACCAGAATTAGATTTAATACAACAAACTTTCTTGTAAGGCTGGTTTCAGAGTCACGCTGAACGCCAGCGCGGGTGGTCAGCGCAAGGTTCGCACTATGAAATTGAACTTGAAATTGAACAGCCTTAAGTCCACTAAAATACAAGAGCTGGCAGTGGTATTTTTTCCTAGTAAAGATCAATTTATTTTTTCGAAGCACATATAACCTTTTATTCATCTTTTGACAATTTGGAACCAACAGTATGTAACTGGGAAATGCAGACCACCTTGCCTTGTTACGATTACAAACATTTTCTTGAACTTTCCTCATATTTCGACCCTGCGTAAAGCCACGAATTTCCTGATGTGAACCTAAGACCAAATTTACTAACTGCACGCCGAAACGCACACCTTTAATATAACGAGGGTGTCATTAACAAAGGCTTAATTAATTATACAAAGCACAGCGATATCACCTGTCAAGGAGTATTTCAAAGGAGACAGGTGTCGAGTTTATGCTAAGCTAAACTTTGTTTTGGGGCTTTACGCATGAATTGAATTCGGGATTAAATTTACTATAGAAAAGTTATTTTTGTTACGCAAAATCACAGAGAATCTAGCGCCCTCCCTGTAAACGAAGTTTGATTAGATTTTGTATATTAACCAATAAAAATCAATTACATTTTATGAACACGATCTAGAAACTATGCACCATTTTTTTCGATTTTTCATTTCAAAGTAGGAAACTCAAAAAAGTTCATCCAAATCTTTAATTAATCCTAGCATTGAAACTGTATAAACATATTAAAGATTGAAAAAGTCGGGCGGCGAGCGGGATTCGAACCCACGACCTGCCTATCCAGGGCATGCTCCACTCCAACAGAGCATTCGGCGCCCTTTTCAATTTTCAATCTGTATCATCCTGTCTTTAAGGGACGTCAGACGGAGTGGAGCATGCCCCGGATCGGCAGGTCGTGGGTTCGAATCCCGCTCGCCGCCCGACTTTTTCAATCTTTAATTTGATTAAGCTAACATGGCATACATGTAGAATCAATAAATTCGATTGTACAGGGTGTCTCAAAAGAAATTTTATATTTAGTGGATCGATTAAAAAAAAAGTAAGCCGTATATAGAAAAAATGTTTATTAATTATTGAAATACACTTTTTGGGGATTTATTTCTTAAAAATGATATCGTCTAAATGTAGACCCTCGCGTTCTCGGCACTCATTTAATCGAACAGTAAAATTACTTATGACGGCTCGGCAGGTGGATTCAGGGATGGCTGCCATTTCGTGACGGATATTTTCTTTCAAATGGGCCAGTGAAGTCGGTTTATCGGGTTTCTGATGTTTGCGTTTTGGATTCGTTGCACTCCAGTAGCGGCAGTTCTGCTTATTTACGTGGCCATTAAGATGAAAATGAGCTTCATCCGAAAACAAAATGTTGGTAAACGTTGAAAATCGCTCAATCACCTTATTTACGAAATGAAGCCTCTGACTGGCATCTTGGGGCTTTAATTCTTGCACCAATTGAATTTTGTAGGGGTGCAGCTTTAGGTCTTTGTGCATGATGCGATGTAATGATGATCTATGCACATTTAAAGCACTTGCGCGCTTCCGAATTGAAAGGTTCGGGTCGTCACGAACAGACTGATTAACATTCTCCACGTTTTCTACCGTTCTTGATGACCTAGGTCGCCCGGATTTTGATTTATCTAGCGTTGTACCGGTCTCTTCAAACTTTTTAACCCAATGTCGAATGAGAGGAATGCTTGGCGCATCATTTAAGTGGAATTTTCTACGCGCTACAGTCGCCGAATCACCGTTTTTGTAAAACTCTCGCACGCACAACGCGCGGTCTGCTCCCGAGAAACGCTCCATAGCGACTGAATTCCCAAGAGCCAGGCTACCGATTGACATAACCCCCGCGCCCCTCGGATACGTTGCGCTCACGCAGTAAGCTAAATAAATATAAAATTTCTTTTGAGACACCCTGTATAAACATACATTTTTACGAAAATCTGACAAACCATAGGCACATAGATTAGAATCTAGACAGGGTTTAAAATGTCACTGACTTCAATTGGTTACAGAATATAGTATCAAACATCGTTTATATGCAGCGCGAGCGGACGCGTTGCATGCAGCACATATTACGACGGATCGCATCAGGGCGGAGCGGGCAGCATCGCAGCGGAAAATGCGACTAGCTTCGGCTAGCTAATAAGTCAATATAATTTATTCAATATAGGAGCTTACAGCACACTTATCAAACGTCAAATCTTTTTAAAGCTACCACCGCATCGGAACGTGTTGTCGCTGTAGAGAAGATGCGGCCAGAAACTCTACAACATAACACGACTTAATAACTATTACAATATAAATTCTTAAGCTAAAGTTATGTATACAATAATACATAGTCTATTTAATAAAATAATGGATACTATAATAGACCATAAACTAACCTTAGTCTATGCTGCCGTAGACGTCCGTAGAAATATAAATTCGGTATGTCATGTTTTTTTTTGGAGGGCTGAATCGAAAACCATTTCGAGACAATTGTCTCATAATAATATTTTCTGAGTCAGAGATTTTAAAATGAATGGAATACAGACATTTTTTAATAAAATAACGTAGTTTTTTGGTACGTCCAGTGACGTCACTGGAAAACCTGTGAACTCCATGGTAAACTTAAAATCAACTTAAAATAACTGGGCCAATAAGAAAAAAAATACATTCACAATGTCAGAATTTTATGTTGCCGTTTCTGTATCCAGCCTATGCTGAAAAAAAAGCTTAAAAACTTGCCTGCCTTCTCTTTCTGACTCTATAGTCAGAATAGTAATACTTATGCTTTAATATAAGCTTAATTTGAACGCTGTAGAACCAACAATACCCTTTACATCAGAGAAAAACTAAGAAATTAAGGAAATCGAAAGGTAGAAACTAATAATTATATTATAATAGCTTGTTTCCCCCTTCAGAACTGCGTCTAAAAGTCCGGACAAATTAATTAATCAGAACCCAGACAATCGTATTAATACCACTCACGTAAACTGCCACAATTGTTTACACATTTTCCCATTTTCCTTCCAAAAATAGGAATTGTTTTATTTTGATAATCTACCATTCCCTGTCAATCGTAGGCTTTGACTAATTATTATAAGGACTAGCCTTGCGGTAGCATTTCCCCTCTGCCACGGTATAAGCACAATTGATCTTGTGCATTTACATTCAATTTTACACCTTATTACTTAACGAGACAGCCTATAATTGCGAAATAATAACTTCGAACTTAGAACGTTTGGGGTTCAAACGAGACTACTTTTCATGATTTTTAACGTTCAAAATTAGAATCTAAAGTTATGGGGAATAAAATCCAAAGTTGCGGATTACATGTTACCTCGCCCCCCGCAAAAAGTGGCATAAATGTTTGTTAGTAGAATTATACGCGTAACCAGTCCACATATAAATAGTCAAAGATCGTAGGATGTTTTTATTATTTTATGAAGAACTAAAAAAGTCGCTTGACTAGTTTTATTAATTTTGTGAACACTATGGGTCAGGATATAAATTGTTATATGCTCTCCAGCGACTGAGGATGTCGAAATTA
Organism: Agonopterix alstromeriana; assembly: GCA_963924505.1. NCBI lineage: Eukaryota > Metazoa > Arthropoda > Insecta > Lepidoptera > Depressariidae > Agonopterix > Agonopterix alstromeriana. The sequence continues at coordinate 6,985,620 of OZ004670.1, forward strand.
CGTAACTACGGGACCTCTCCACAAAGCCTTATACATATAGGGTCCTTCTTAATATGCTGACACTTTTTTCAGAGGATGATCAGACCGTCAAACTGAACAACTTTCTCTATGGGACCAATGTCGAAATCACGAGAAAGAAATCAGCTGTCCCATACAATTGGGTCCAGTAAGATTTCAGTTTAGTATGGAACAGCTGATTTTATTTTCGCGATTTAGACATTGGTCCCATAGAGAAAGTTGTTCAGTTTGATGGTCTAATCATCCTCTTAAAAAAATACGTATACTAGCTGTATTACCGGTGGTGTTCTTTCGTCTATGTTGGTTTCGGTGATCCGGTTTCCGTTAGTTTATATTCAAGAACAGTGGAATGGATATTGATTCAGTTTGAAGGATGCAGAATAACGAACAATATTGTTTTCATCTCGATACTAAATTGAAGTTGTGTAAAGTGCATAAAGACGAAATCTTTCATTGCTACGAAATTCGGTTAAAGCGAAGGATTGGAACAAAAAAACTAGTAACTGAAAAGAGAAAACAGGCTGTTAAATTTTTTTATCAGCTATACCAACTTTTTTTGTGCAAATGTAATTTGAATGTTATTAGGTAGGCATCGCAATTGGGGACAAAGAATAATTACAATACCTACAAATTTTTTGGTATGTCCCAAGCAATCGGGTCATGCAGTCGGTTTTTTGATTTTTCTGAATAGTTATGTTTATTTCATACTTTATTAAACTTGTGTCAAATTGTTTTACGAAGCCAAAGACACCTTATACGTTAAAATCCATCAAGCCATTTAGACTGTAAGGCGTGCCAAAGAAATAGACAAACAAACGCTCGAAAAACATAACCCTCCTTCTGGCGTGTTATGTTATCTATTCTATTTTTATTGTCTATGCTCTTGCTCTCTGTTTTATGTTATGCCTAACGTGTTGGAGTTGATTCTTCACAATAAAATATTATAATATAAATACGGTGTTTTACGAATTAAAGCATGGTGTCAGAAGTGGGATATTCAACATATTACAACAAGTTCATATTTGCCCAGGTCAAATGGTCTTGCAGAAGTATCTGTCAGAATAATAAACAATATTTTCAACAAGTGTGAATATTCCGGGACTGATCCTTACATAGGTTTGTTGCAGTATCGTAGCACACCTAGAGGGAACCTGAGTTCTCCCGCTCAACTACTCATGTCTCGTCAGCTAAGAACCAAACTACCAGCTAAATTTTCAAATTTCAAGCCCAAGATAGTCAGATTTTCGGATCATTTGCAGAATAAATTAAATAATTTAAGAAAAACAACTCATTATTACAATCAGCATTAGAAACGGAGTAACTATCAATTTAAAATCGATGATATTGTTTACTTCAAAAAAGATCCAAGAGGCAGGATGTGGTATAAGGGCAATATAGTTTAAAAATTTAAAAAGTTTAAATAATTTATATTATATTATAACAGTACACACCAAAATCAAATTTAGAAATTAATCTAGATAATGTTTGGCGTCAGTAAACTGGTATTTCCAAAACGCATTTTGTAACTAGTTAAGTTTTCTTATTATGTTATTTTACTTCATGTCGTCACTGGATGCTACTTAGTATGTGCATGTGGTATTTACCTGTAATTGGTTGTGCAATTAGAAATTAAGCCCTTTAACTTATGATATATCATGTGTATGAAATATTGTAACAACTGTTGGTAACTCAATAAATAAATAAAAAATAAAAATAGTAACTTTGAGTAATTTTCATTTGTCCTATATTGTTCGCGATGAAAAGGGGAGAGTATACAGAAGAAACATTCAGCATATTAAACATGTTCAACCTACTCAGAGTGATTCTTATTTTACAAATGTAGATAACACATTTTATTTTTGTACTAATAATAATGGTAGTAACGTATGTTCCGATGATCTTAATGATAACGTTAATTTGAATGATAATCTTGTCCGAGCCCGAGCGTTACTGTTGTTAATAGTGTATTAAGTAGTTAGGTTAATTAAAGTGGGTTAAGTATTTTTGTTTTGTTTAAGAGGGGCATGTTATGTTATCTATTCTATTTTTATTGTCTATGCTCTTGCTCTCTGTTTTATGTTATGTCTAACGTGTTGGAGTGGATTCTTCACAATATAATATTATAATATAAATACGGTGTTTTACGAATTAAAGCATGGCGCAGTCGGGTAAAACGAAATAAAATAAGCAAAACAACTAACGTCAGCATAAATGTGAAGCCTTGCCGTATCTCATTGTCCGGTGGCCGAGCCCCGATGTCACAATACAGCAGCCGGCCGCACTGAATCGGGTCATAGAGCAATATTTTCCTCCATCTCACGTTGGGTTTCTGTGAAATATCAAGATATTTTTATTTTATTGCTTTGCCGAGGATGCTCGTATAACAAAGTACACTTGCGGTTTGTGAAGAATGAATATAGTCTGTCGAATTTTTCAAGAGAAATGTGATTCGGTTTATATGCAACGTATGAATTTATGATGCTTTTGTGATTTCATAATGACATTTGTGTATAATTGGCTATTTGACAATTGTAACGGTAAAATATTAAATATATTAGATTTAGTAGCTTATAGGTTCACAATAATATTACAATATGTTTTTTGCATTAAAGTAACCTGTAAATATATTATAAAAAAAAAAATTAGAGTTTTTTATCTGTGGATTTCAAAAATTGAAACGCGGGTCATGATTGAGCGTCGTCTGACGTCACATTTCAAACAATAAAACGTCATGTGAGTTGAAGCGTCGTAGTTAGCTTTACTTTATTTATTGAAATATGACGTCACAGTATCAAGTGTCACGTAATCAGCTGTTTTTAAAAATTAATGGTGTAAATTAAACCTTTATTCACTAGTGATAAGATTGCCGCTGCGCGTTGATGCTCTTCAGTGTTCTTCTGGTGTGAATTTACCCTTAGATAATATTTACCGAATAATTCTGAGAGCTGACATCCCTTTTGAACAGAAGTCTTAGAAGTCTCGGAGCTGTGAGAGCCTGATAGTCCTTGACGAGAAGGTGGATACTGTACAGAACACCGATGAGTAATCCCAACAGAAGTAACAATCTGAAATACCAAGTTAAGGTTACAACTTTAGGAAATACATACGGGGTCCTTCCTAATATGCTGACACTTTTTTAAAGGGATGATCAAACAGAACAACTTTCTGTATGGGACCAATATCTGGCTCGACTAGGTTTACAGTTTTGTATGGAGCAGCTGATATTTTTTTCAAGATTTCGAGAATGTTGGTCCCATAGAGAAAGTTGTTCAGTTTGACGGTCTGATCATCCCCTTAAAAAAGTGTCAGCATATTAGGAAGGACCCTGCATAATGAGCATTTATGCTATGATATATTTCATACACAATTAGCTGTTTCATAAGAACTCCAATCCTACTTGACCCAAATGGTATCGGATAGCTGATATTTGTTTCGCGATTGCGATGTTGGTTAATAGAGAAAATTGTTCCGTTTGATGATCTGATCATCCCCTTAAAATATCGTCAGCATATTAGGAAGGTAGAAATAGGAATTTAAGATATTTCTGATTATAATAATCGAATAAAAAAATTACACCTTCACACGCAGCCTTAGAATGGCACCCACCAGGCAAACGAAAGAGGGGACGCCCTAAAATTACCTGGCGCCGCTCTGTAGAAGAAGACGCTAAAAACCTCAACATGACTTTCGAGGATATCTACAGTGCTGCCCAATATCGCAACCGGTGGAGAGCTAATATCCGAGCCCTATATAATACCCTACGTAAAATTACAGGAAGAGAGAAGAATAAAAAGATTGCTCCTTTGCATGATCATTCCCTTGAAATGTTGATCTCAAATAAATCAGTTGTTCTTAGGAGTATGACCCATCTCACTCTAATTACGTGTACGCTTTGCCACTTTTAATAGAAGATTAAATTAAAAGTTAAATTTGGACTAAATTACTCTGATTTTATGAATGCACGTAACTGATGGCCAAAATCAACGTCCGTTGGTAAAGTCGCCACATTTCACCGGTACTTGGAAGCTTTGAGCTTTCAGCACCCAACTATTTGAAATTCGACGAGATATTAATATCTACGTTCCATTAGAGATAATAGGTGATTCAAGTTAATCCATTACCTAAGGGTGCATCCACATCTGGCGAACGCGCGGCGAATGCACAGCTTGCGCGTAGCTCGCGAGCCGCTCGCGATCTGGCGCTGTTGCATTGTATCCTCCTGCGTCGCTACTGCGCAGCTCGCGCGCCGTTCGCCAGATGTGGACGCACCCTTATGAGTTTCACTGCTATGTTTATTTTGCTTAAAGTCGTATCCATTAAGGACTAATGAAGTGTGTAGAAAACATAGCTTATTCATTCTTGTGTAGGATAAAATACCTAATTATTATAAAGATCACACGGGCTTTCAACTTTTACAACGCAGCAAACTGGAAATCTAAAAAAAAATTGCATAATAAACTGGAATGCTTATTCGACTTAAACGTATGAAACAGCAGAGTTTTTTTAAACGTTTTAGGTTTGCTCTCGTAGTGGAATCATCGGAAAGTGTTTAAAAATCACTCAGAAGTATATTTTGCGTGGACTATCGCCCATACACTCTACCTTAGGGAAGGTATGTGCCTTGTCGTGGGTCGTTTATAGGCTGATGATAAGATAAGATAAGTACCTATTCTTTATTTGCACACCAAGAATAGAAAAATACAATTTTTAACAAGAATGATACAATTTTACATGGTACAAAGGTCAGTCTTATTACTAAACGTTATTTCTGAAGATGATGAAGTATGTACCTATATTTTGAGCGAGGTTCGACTTTACCAAGAAAGTGCTATCGGTTCTGTTCTGATGTCATGACATTAACATCTTCAATAGATAACATCTTCAATAAACCTATAATTGTGCTAGAATTAATCTTGTGTCAAAATATTAGCATAAAAGCTCTATAACATATTTATTTGGAATCTGCAATTCACTAGCTTTCATTCGATACCCATCTTGTAATTTTTACGAAAAAAACATTTTTATTCCCCCTCTCTTTTTTATTTCGTAGACGCCACGCCATCTTGAAATAATATACCCTATGTCACTCTCACGATCTAAAGACACCTCATACGTTAAAATCCATCAAGCCGTTTAGGCTGTAGGGTGGGCCAAAGAAATAGACATACAAACATACATACATACATACATACATACTTACATACATACATACTTACATACATACGATCGAAAAACATAACCCACCTTCTGGCGCAGTCGGGTAAAAAGACGCATCTTTGCACTTTTCTTTAGTAAGAAGTACCTACTCCCTTTACACAAATATGATATCCTATCTTTCATCAAATCATCGAGGATTGTAGATAGATGTCGACGAATTCGACGATGAGTATCAGCTAATTGAAACATAAAACCATTGTAACAGTTGCCGGCTGGAGCACAAACTGAATGACAATTGGAATGTTAAACCTAGACGCTAGACTGGCAATGCATCATGTACTACGAATAGGTAGCTTGATTTCTAGCAACGAATATGTCAAAACAATAGGGTATTTGACAGGTTTTTAAAAACTATTCTACGTTAAACACTGATGTCAAAGGACTCTATAGAAAATGTATATTTTGCGTTCCATTCGTTGACGTTACTATGGACGCCGGGTCTAGTACAAAATACTGGAATAAAGTGTCCGAGACTAAAATACACAAACCTAAGTACGTATAGTAATATAAACCAAGTAAAAACATTGCAAATGCTGAAATTCTTTTCCGTCCCACACCCCCATCGGGACACGGCGCGCGCCCACGCGTGCTCGTAGTCGGCCGATCAAACGAAGACTGTTGCGTAATTCGTTCTCTTTTTTACGTTCTAGTTCTCTTTTTTATTCGGACACTTTTGAGCGCGGACACTCCGTCCAGAGTAGTGGTAAGTCAATGGTTTCATTACATATTAGTGCAAGAAAAAACGAAAAAAATCCCGCTAAAACGCTTTTCTTGACAATTTCCGTGGCTACAAGCAGATGACATCACAATGACGTAAACTTTGTACGACACACACTCTACACACAACTGTTTACAAGCAGTTGACGTCATCAACCATTCGGCCAATCACAGTCGTTTACGATCACGTGACTAAATTAGACAAAAAAAAATTTGACTTTGTCAATTTTTTCTTAAAAATCCAGTGTTTTTCTTAACTGACTAAATAATTGGTTTCCAAAATTTATATTCAATACGGATGCCATCAATAGATTCTATATTTTACATGCTGTCAAATACCCTAATCATAATAAGGTCAATTTACAATGGAAGGAAAAGAATAATGAATTAATTATCAGCCTATACAGTATGTAAACTGACTGAAGGCAAACCTTTAAACCACTTATTCTTCCCATCAACCTGAACAACCTTTACTATATGAGCAAACCTGTCAGCGCAAAAAAAAAAACAGCAGTTCCATACTAAACTGCAATGCCTAAGATTTTTTTTGTTCTCACATTTTCTCCCATAGTAAAAGTTGTTCAGGTCGATGGGATACGTGGTTTAAAGGTTTGCCTTTAGTTTACATGATCAGACCGTCAAACCGAACAACTGTTTCTATGGCATCACATCGAAATAGCAAAAAATCTGTTGTTCCATACAAAACTGCAAACCTACTCAAGACAAAAAAAAAATCGCGATTTCGATTTTGTCATGGTCACTTAGAGAAAGTTGTTCAGTTCGATGGTCTGTAGACATCCCACTGCATGACAAAGGCCTACCGTCAAAGAGTGTGTATGGGCATTAGACCACCACGCGTGCCCAATTCGGATTGGCAGAATTCACATACGAATCTGAATTTCTTCTTCATCGTATGCAGGTTTTTAAAATATTCTTTAAAATTTTTATATTAGGGTTTTTAACCCTGAGGTTATGCCAGCTGAGGTTATGCGTGCCTTAACCTTCAGACTCTACATAACAATACAATGAAAACATAACACTTCCTAACGAATATACAACTAAACACTAGTACAGTCGCCATCATATATATCATAGCAAATAAGGTCGTCAAATATTTCAAAGCAGTTCTTACTTTCAATAATTTCTTTACACAAATATCTGAACGCCTAGAACATCAAATATCAGCCCACACACACAGTCAGGGTGATCATAAAAATCTGAGCAGCTTTCGAAAAAAGACCTTATTCATTTCAATTTTAAACAACGTTGTAAGGAAATTATTGAAAATTAGCTGTTCAGATATTTATGACACAATACACGTTTTGATATAATTGGTAACATGGACTGTAATGAATTTATTGAAAATTAACAATGCTCACGAAAAATTGACCTCCTTGTATGCTACGATATATCTGATGGCGACTGTACTATAAATAAAAAGGTACACCATTTTAGCCTCTCCCGACGTAGGCTAAAATGGTGACAAAAGAGCCTACATGCAAAATATTTAATTTCCTCACGAAGTTTTCCTTCACAGTTTGAGAGCAGTCGGTATTACCCAAAAGACATACAATGCTTTGCGGTTCCCGCGTTGCGGCTTCCGCGCTACTGTAGTGCGTCATTAAGAGGATATAATTCGGAGCGCGCTCCATACAAACGTACTATGGTGATATTTTCAATACTAACCAATTAAACACAATGACATTTTTCAGAATTAATCTAAAAACAAATTTCTATGCTTGTATAGAGTCCGAATTTCGTTAAAATGTATAGTTTTAAAGTTACAGTGCCTCAAAGATTTCCATACAAATCTTAAATTAATCCTAGCATTGAAACTGTATATTTTAACGAAAATCGGACTCCATACAAGCATAGATATTCGTTTCAAGATTGTTTCAGCAAAATTTCATTGACTTTAATTGGTTAGTATTGAAAATATTACCTTAGTACGTTTGTATGGAGCGCGCTCCGAATTATATCCCCTTAATGTTCGCGGAGGCGCGCACAGACGGCTTTGATGCCATCTCGCGCAAGAAAACAGCGTCATTGGTGAGCAGAGTGCGCGGGAGCAGCAAAAGCATCCTGACCGTCATTGCTAATAAATTTAATGTTTTCCTTCACCGTTTGAGAGCAGTCGGTATTACCCAAAAGACATACAATGCTATGCGGTTCCCGCGTTGCGGCTTCCACGCTACTGTAGTGCGTCATTAATGTTCGCGGAGGCGCGCACAGACGGCTTTGATGCCATCTCGCGCAAGAAAACAGCGTCATTGGCGAGCAGAGTGCGCGGGAGCAGCAACAGCATCCTGACCGTCATTGCTAATAAATTTAATAGTCCTCTAATGTGGTCCCTCACACAGAGGACTAAATCTGTGTTGAAATTTGTATACTAACGTAGTCTAAGATTTACTAACCTTATTGTACACTAACATAGACTAAGTCACAATTGTTACTAACCAATGGATCAATGTTGTCTACAAATAAATAATTTGAATTTTTGAATTACGTACATAAGTTAGAACCTCATTAGTCCATGTGGATTGGAACCCGGACACTTATTATAATACTAAATTATTACATGTTATTGTCATTCGATTCCGTATACAACTATTTTAGTTTTACGTTTTTGATACAAATTTTTTTTATGATTCTTTAAATTGCATGTGAAATCTTGGATATCTGGTGCTTAGATTAGATAAAGATAAGAAAATAAGCGACCAGGTAAAATCTGTTTGACAAAATTCATGATAATTAAATTATTATTAAAAGTTAATTACCTACCATATTTTTTGCACACACTGGACTGGGATATCTTATGAATAAACATTCCTTTGTTATGAGACGGCACGATAGCTCAGACGGTAGCCGAACCTGCCTGCTGTGCCAAGGGTTGCGGGTTCGAATCCCGTATGGGGCAAATATTTGTATGATCAATTTATGAACGTTAGTTCCCGAATCATGGATGTTTGTATCCATATAGAGGGTCCTTCTTAATATGCTGACACTTTTTTAAGGGCATGATCAGACCGTCAAACTGAACAATTTTCTCTATGGCACCAACATCGATATTAAGTTGGACCCTGTATATGTATCGTATATCGTTGTCTAGTCATCCACGACAAAGCAATAAAACAGGGAAAACGTCATGCGCGCTCTTTTTGACATACGTAAAATAAAGCTTGAAACTCACACTCAGTTGCAGAAACGCTCATTTGAGTTAATACTCCATTAAATCTCTTGCTAGCTTTTACTACGTCGACAAGACAAAAACTTACAGCAAGAGATTAAATGGAGGATTAACTTTGATGAGCGTTTCTGCAACCGAATGTTAGGCTAATACTGAAAGTCCTTACTTGACACCCATTGTCACTAGATCCTTTAAAACTAAGACACTATAAACTTTAGAAACCGAAATAGTCTTTGTTCACAAATCCTCACTGAGTAAAGGAATTAATTTCTACAGGAAACAGAGACTCGACTAGCACTGACTGACTGGATTCGAAAACGCCGCCCTTCTTCACTTCGTATCTACTTACCGTTCCTAAATATAAACCTGCTAAGTATGAAAGCGTGTAATCGTATAAAACTAAAAGTACGCTTTCGTTCATCTCAAGCAGGGCGAGTAATATAAGCGGTTTGTGGCGCAGAGGAAAGTGGTCTCGGTAAACTAGATAGGACCGTAGTTTAATTTCCGCAAGAGACTATGGAACCGGCAGAAAGTTAAACTAACAATGAAAAAGATACTTTTTGAAGTTGTGACGCCCACAGTTTACAGGCTAGACTCAAAGTAAAACAGTTTTGCACGACAGTTTATTTTATTTTGATGAAGTACAACTTATTATAACGCACTGTTTTTATCACCATAGTTCCATAGTCCATTTACTGTCTACAGGTTAGCCTTCTTCCAATTATGTAATTGTTTTCTTGTCCTATGCCGATTTGGTCTTATCAGCGCGTTCCTTTAGATGTCATAAAAACCTGGCTGCTAGAAAATTCACACCTCTTTTGTTTGACTTTGGCCACGAGTGATCTAAAACTATAATGGACGAACATTATATTTAGTATAAAATAAAATATTTAAAAATTTTCACAATTCTCATAGGTTTAAAAACAGCTACATTTCACCATGAGGCAGTAATCCGACCAAACACATATCGAGCACGATTCCCACTCTCCGTAACTAACTACAAATACTGAGCCCATTTCAGTGTATTTATCAATCGTAGAAAAACTATTTATTCAAACGCTAGATGCTTTCAAAGGATAAGAGAATGTGGATCAATTTATGTCTTGGTTTGGTTACATTATGAAGAGCGTCAAATCGTTTTGAGGTGGTTGCAAAGTTGTCAATGCAGACGGTATTAATAAAAGTAATATTTTATTTATAGAACATTAATTTAGAAAATCTAGATCTAATCTAAAAGCTTTTGCCGGACTGGATTACAAATACACTCTAAAGGTGAACTTCCGATGCCAGAGGCCAATGCGACTGACGCGCGCGTCTGACGCGTGATTCTGTCATATGCCATAATTATGTACATCGCATTGGCCGCGCGCGTCAGTCGCTGGCATCGGAAGCAGCGCCATACGTTTTCATAGTAACTAGTATTATCACATCGGCCGCTGGCATCGGAAGACCACCTTAAGGCCTAACTTAACTTACTGTAGTTCTTAACAAGGCGTTGAATCTTCTGATAATTTTTAGTGTTGCTTTTCTTTTTAAGAATATTGCCTATTTGCAGGTCTGCTCTTAACTTATCTCAATGGGAAGCATAAGCCTTCCGAGTGCGGTGTTGTTATATAATAGAATGCAGTCAGACGCTTATCTCGTAAACGTCTCCTTATCACCAGAGCATCTCTTACATCAGAGGTCAAAATAAATATGATGTTTTATTACCTTGCTTTGTTTCTGTAGGGCTGGCATGCCACGCAAGAAAACCGTCAAGTGCGCTCGCTTTCGCAAATGCAAAGAAAAAAGACAGACGCGCGTCTCGATTTTTTTTTCGTTTTATCGGGGGTGGCATGCTACGCCTGCCAAAATTTCTATTTTTATTTAAATTTTTATTTTGAATATCTACAAGATTGTATCAGTGAAGTAAATTTTGAATATCACTTCTTCGCCGTTTAAAAGAAAAAAAAGTTTTCCATCACAGAACGCCCGGCAGAAGTGAAACTTCCGCAGCTGTCAAATGTAAATTTCGAACTTCCATTCTTCGGACTTCGAAAAGGTAGCGGATCCGAATTTCAAAGCCCCACCATAAAAGATTCACAATTTTTTTTTTATCTCAGACATCATCATCATTCTCTTGCCCATTTCCCATTATTTGGGGTCGGCGCAATATGTCATCCTCTTCCATTCATCTCTCTTAGCCGTCATTTCAGCACTCATTTTTTATCTCAGACATAACATCCACATTTTTGCCGCTGTCTCAGTCTCTACTTTAGACCATATTCAGGTTGATATTGGTGCTAGCGCGAACCCTCTGCAGCACGGCGGCACACCGGCGGCGGAGCGTTTTGGTCCCCTTCCGCGAATATGCCAGACAAAGAGAAAAGCGCGGCAACCCCAGCAGCAGCTTCTTTGTTTGTCTCTTTGTTTGTTTCGGGATGCTTCCCGAAGGTGTTATTAAGACGCTCCCCATAGGTAAACGCAGGGCCGGGCCATGTTTTGCTGGTTTTTAGAAGCGAATTTCTCGTTATTTGAAAGATATACAAATTAATGAAAAATATAGCAATGATCTTCAACATCTCGGCTTTATTTAAATCTTATCTATCTTTTATGTGCATTTACTTTTGCAGTTGCAATCCATAAATGAAACATGTCCTGTCCTTTTCTTAGGACAATACCTGATACCATGATAATGTATCTATACCTCAATGGTACTTACTTACCAAGAATGCTTAAAGCTTAAATAATGGTATAAGGCTAAAGATTATTGGGAATCTCTAGGTTCCATTAGCATAAACATAGCTAGGTTCTATTAAAAGTAATATATTTTTATCATCCATTGCTCAATCTACTTAACCAATATCTGACCATAGTCATGATCAATTAAAGATTTTATAATGTGGTTATAGAATTTGGTATCAGTTGTGTGGCAGCAGTGGCTTTGTTTACGCAAATAATCTGGATATTAATATGTACCTATGTCACCTACATGTGCAAAAATATACTGAGTTAAATGGGTGAAAAGTTCAAGGGTTTCGGTTTAATCAAAAATGCATAGTAGGTACATTATAACAACTTTTATTTAGTATAAATTCAGGACTCCGAAGCCTGCTACATCACAGGTCCAACATATGCCTGCTACATAGTTCTAATCTATTAGAACTAGAGAAAGAATTTCATGAAAACGAACTAAGCCATTCGTAGCATTGTTTACTTTAAAGAATCAGAATCAATGTGAAACTTTAATAAGGTAAAATCACACATAACACAACGGAGATATCTTTTAAAGAGTGTATTGTGTAGACAGTCAGTAACCTATTTTAAATAGTAGCCAAATCCAAATATATCTGACAGTGTGTGGATCAATTCAGTCTACATTACACTTAATTTCATTACAAGACCTTATCCCTGAAGAGATAAAGGAGAGAATCACATAGATACCTAATTATAGGTCGACTTACTGAATGAGATTTTTCTCAGAAAGTTTTAGATATGATTAATTCTAAGTTCGGTTTAGTGTGAAAAGTATGTTTCATTACTTAGATACCCTTTCGCATGGAATGTAGAGGGTTAAGTAGACAACATTTTTCTATGTTCTTTAGTGTTCCAATCAGATTCTCTCAGCCTTGGTACCCACTGCTGAAAGAACTGGACAGTCTCAGAAACAGTTATATTTGAACACTCTCTGTTTTCTACATTATCATGAGATCCTAGACAGGAAACTTATTCCTAGGTTAAATAAATGTCAAAATGATATCGGGCAAATTTTCTCAAAACCTCTTTATATAAAACACTGATAGAATTCTATAGTCTACGTCAGTGGAGGCCATTTTGTTAGTCAAATTAGGTATTTTAGAGGTTTCTATTTGAGTAAATGTATTTTACATACTAATGTTTTTGATAACGGTGATTCTGAAATAATGCATCACCTATCCTACATCTCATAATGGATAATAACACTCATATCGGCAATGTTGTGATGAAACGCGTTCTAGAATAAAACGCGGGTTTAAAGGTTATTCAAATTACGCCCTTCTAAACAAAATTATGTTAGTATATGGGACTCACATCATGTCTTACAATGCTTAATAGTGGTCCACTCAATTTTTGGTTGATTGGTGTCGACGCATAAGGACCTAATTTGTCAACGCGAAATGACTTAAACTTATAATGTCCTAATCGCAAAATGACCTAATCGCGGAATGTCCTAAACGCGGAATGTCCTAAACGCAAAATGTCTTAAACGCGTTATGTCCTAAAATTTAGGTAAACTATCCGAAAGTTAGATAGTAGGTACTTTTTACTTAATCTTCAGATTAAGAAATCAAATTTAGTATTCCTGCTCCTAATTATGTGTATTTCTCATATTATGAGTCATAAGCCATGAATCAATTCATGATAGAAGATTGTTATACCATACTGTTTTAAAGGCGTCTGCTCAGGGTACAGATATTAGTTTCGAAAGTTTTATTTTTTATTTTGTAAGTCATCATGTCATCGTCCCACTCGACTATATGGGTTGCAGCGCACCCTCCCACATAGAAGGCTTACAGTCGATAATATTTTAAAAACAATACCTATGTCGTTCTACTAGAACCTCAACAATTTAGAGTCTGACAGTGATCAGACAGATTAAAGTGGGAGAAGCAGTTTGAGGTACTCACATAGGTACCTAATTATACATAATAATTATTAGTTAACAAAATATTGTTAATTTATTACTGTCTGATTTTGACTAATATTGTATGATTGTGATTTACTAATCTCATTTTGTGTGATAGGTACTACTATACCTACCTATAACTTACAAGGTGTTGTTCTTAGTTGTGACTCTTAAGTTCACAACAGACGAGTTTGTTTTAGTTTAAGATGTTGTTTCCTCTAAACATCTACATAGTTATGTCTCGGACTAAGTACGAAATATAATGGTAGGATTAAACGAACTTACCTGAAGTGAAGTTCTATCCTAATTATATGAAGTACTTAGTCCGAGACATATACCTACTTCCCACCCTCCGCATACCCAGTTACTACCAGTTAGCTCTGAACTAATGACATTGACAGGTAGATGACGTTCGGGAGACGTTTTTTGTTTTTTTTCCATAGATTTAAAGGACGCGGATACACGCAAGATAGCGACTACTACATAGTTATGTCTCGGACTAAGTACTTCATATAATTAGGATAGAACTTCACTTCAGGTAAGTTCGTTTAATCCTACCACTATTATAAAACTGTAACAGAAGTGTGTCTGTACATTGACGATATTAACATGAAAAAGATTACGATAATGGTTTTTAGGTATCCCGGACTCCAAATCAACCTTTTTTAGAATTTTTGTCTATCTGTTTTTTTGTTTGCTTCACGCAAAAACTAGTGAACCGATTTCGATGAAACTTTTTTTGTTTGACAGCTTGTGATCTGACTTAAAATCTGGTATATTATTTGTGCGGACAAAGTGGCGGGTTAACTGTAGTAAATTATACAAATGTACAAATAGGTCAATGACAAATAATTAAACATTTATAACCAAAAAAGGTTCGTTGTATCAATGTTTATTTGGAGCTTATAGCCTAGAGGCTATGCGAGCGCTATCGATATAAACGTTTGTAGTGAATAAATAGAGGCGTTTTGTATTTGAATGATAGTTTATATTTGAATGAGGTCCACATGCAATGTCAGTCAAATTTTTTTATAAATTACCTGACTGTATTAAAACTATTGACAAAGACAAGCAATTTAATACATACATACATATGCTCACGACCATATTCCCCGACGGGGTATTCAGAGATATTCTGAACTCCACTCACGTTTCACCAGTAGTACCGAAACTCTGTCCAGTTTGACGGGCGGTGAGCCCGTCGCCACTTATAATGGACAGTAGGTACAATACATGCCTCGAAATCGAAGCAATTTAATAATTATATTTCGTACTTAGTCCGAGACATAACTATGTAGTAGTCGCTATCTTGCGTGTATCCGCGTCCTTTAAATCTATGGAAAAAAAAACAAAAAACGTCTCCCGAACGTCATCTACCTGTCAATGCCATTCGTTTATCGCGCGTAAACGCGATCCTTGTTGAAAATAATTTTTTTTTTAGTTTTATAGTTAAATTATAAGTTCTTTTGTGTATAAAATGGAAAGAATTAAGTGTGAAGTCAATCAGGAAAGATGGAAGTAAAGGATACATAAGTTGGAGGAGTGATTGACTTAGTAAATTATGGTAAATTACGACAAGGTACGTACACAATTTATTCTTTTTGTTTCTGTTATTTTAAAAGTTTACCTACATGCTACGGGGGATTGGATCCCCTCCCCGGCCCGACACAATGTGTCCACGCATTTACGAGTTTCGAAGATGCGCTTTCCCGTGGGGATAGAAGTATACGAAAGCCGGTTCCCGTGCCCTTGCCAGCACACGTATGAACGTGTTACGTTCATACTCTTCCCCGTTGGGGAAAGACAGCCGACGCCGATGGCAGACCCTGGGCCCGTTGCACTATGCATGCTTGAGTTTCGACCATGCACTTGTTTTCCCGTGGGGAAAGGCCATACCAGTACTGTGCCCATTGCCCAAACACTTTTGAGTTTCAAACAGAGACACGTTCCCATTGGGAAGGTAGTTATAACAGCTCTTTTGCCTATTAGCCACGCATGCACGTTTACCGTTGGGAAAGATCATGCCATTACTTGTGCCGATTGCCTAAGCACGTTTGAGTTTCAAACAAAGAGACACGTTCCCGTTGGGAAGGTAGTCAGTACAGCTCTTTTGCTTACTAGCCATGCATGCACTTTTACCGTTGGGAAAGATCATGCCAGTACTTGTCCCATTGCCCAAGCTGGTTTGAGTTTCAAACAAAGAGACACGGTCCCGTTGGGAAGGTAGTCATTACAGCTCTTTTGCATATTAGCCACGCATGCACTTCTACCGTTGGGAAAGATCATGTCAGCTCCTGTGCCCTTAGCCCTTGTAAGGTTCTAGGTTTGATGATGATGATGACGACTTTTCCGTAGGGGATAGAATAGAATCATTTATGGCACAGAATCTTTAATTGGAAAGACAGCCGACACCGGCTCCGGTGCCCAGTGACCAATTGTGTTCAAAATGACGTAATATTTGCTGAATTATTATGAGGATGAATGTTTATTCTTTCTTACCATACTAATTCCCGTTGGGAAAGAGGTTACTGCCCTCAGCTTGTAATTGTATTAATATATTGCTTGTAATTGTGTGACACTTATACATCTTTCCGTTGGAAAGTATTTTTGTTTTTGTCCGTTTATTTGCCTGATTATAAGATAGTCATTGATGCCTCATTTATCTAAACCTGGTTGTTTCCCATTGGGAAGACATAACTCTGAACAGTGGGTGTTGCCTGTAGCTATGTTCCAGGTATTGACATGTTTGGGGCTAGTTGGTAAAAAGCTTTTACTCTGTAAGTAGGTAATACCTCTATGTTGATCCTGAGATAGACATTGAGCGAAATTCTGAGTTATCAAATCATAATTACAATATTCGGTATTTAATTAATAACTGCACATTAGTCACACTCAGTCGATTAAATTAGCCTCAGGCACTGCTATTCACCTAACTAGGTTAGGTTAGAAGACAGCTCGGAAAGGTGACAGAGACAATCTACTCTCAGATTGAGAATGTTACAGTCAATAGTATGAACACAAAGAGATAAAAATTGCATTATCTAAATATAAAACTGCACCCTAAATAATTTTGGAATTGCCTGGCATTTTGAAACAATCTGGTACTAGGCTAAGATACATTATTACAAGAATGTTAGCGGCACTGAAGGTAGCGTCAGCCACACAGCCTACAACACAATAATCCTTCTCTCAAGAGAAGATTTCAATAAATTGGCACCAATTAAAGTTGCTGACAGATTCTCCAAGCTTAGCATGCTGCATCTCCAGGTAAATTGGGTTTTGATAACAGCTTATTGCACCTTTTGTTAACAAAAATATTTATCAAGTTCATAAAAGGAAAATAAGTAAACAGAATTCCTTTGCACAAAGCTGGATGACATGTGAATTTTCTAACAATAAAGAAAGGTTCAAACAGTATGAAACCCAAAGTAAATCCAGCCTCAAACTTTTTGTCATACAGTACAGAAAGAAAGTGCAGAGGTCACAAGCCATTATTATTTGGGGGTAAGGGCTTGGTTAATGACCAATAGCTACCGCAACCTGAACAGATCTATTGTAGCTGGTCACAAGCCATTCTGGTAACACTAACCTCTGCATCAACCCAAACTGTTACCCTATCCACCAGATAGGGACGGGTGCAATACCCTTTGTGATAAAGCTTATCACTAGACTCAAATATTTACTTATTTGTACAATTTTGGTAATATCACTAATGATCTAATAAATAAAATACCCTTTGAGGAAGAGTTTGCCGCTGGACTTAAAAGTATTATAGCATAAGCATATGCTCACAACTGTACTCCCCGAGGGGGTGGTCAGATATGTTCTGAAACCTCAGGACATCCACATAAACATTTTTATATTTGTAGTAATATAACAAATGATACCCTTTTAGGTAAAATTTGCTGCTAGACTCATCATATTTTCTCATTTGTTATTATAATATCACTTATGATCAAGTTGTATTTAGGTTGAAGAGGGGCTCCATCCTTTGAGTTTCCATAACCTTCATTTTAATAACATGTTATAAAAAGACTGAAATTAAAATAATAAATGCTGATAAATAATTAAAACTGAAAATTAATTCTTTTATAACTATTTAGTAACAATAAAATAATATGGCTCATAAAAAGTATTTGAATATTTCAATTACTTAAATAATGGTTCATTATTTAAATGGGATGACCTACCCAATAAACTAGCCTGGCTGGCTAGGCCGGCTCTGACTGTATTTACAAAACAGTTAAAATCCATAAATGGAACATGTCCTGTCCGTTTCTTAGGACAATACCTGATACCATGATAATGTATCTATACCTCAATGGTACTTACTTACCAAGAATGCTTAAAGCTTAAATAATGGTATAAGGCTAAAGATTATTGGGAATCTCTAGGTTCCATTAGCATAAACATAGCTAGGTTCTATTAAAAGTAATATATTTTTATCATCCATTGCTCAATCTACTTAACCAATATCTGACCATAGTCATGATCAATTAAAGATTTTATAATGTGGTTATAGAATTTGGTATCAGTTGTGTGGCAGCAGTGGCTTTGTTTACGCAAATAATCTGGATATTAATATGTACCTATGTCACCTACATGTGCAAAAATATACTGAGTTAAATGGGTGAAAAGTTCAAGGGTTTCGGTTTAATCAAAAATGCATAGTAGGTACATTATAACAACTTTTATTTAGTATAAATTCAGGACTCCGAAGCCTGCTACATCACAGGTCCAACATATGCCTGCTACATAGTTCTAATCTATTAGAACTAGAGAAAGAATTTCATGAAATCGAACTAAGCCATTCGTAGCATTGTTTACTTTAAAGAATCAGAATCAATGTGAAACACAACGGAGATATCTTTTAAAGAGTGAATTGTGTAGACAGTCAGTAACCTATTTTAAATAGTAGCCAAATCCAAATATATCTGACAGTGTGTGGATCAATTCAGTCTACATTAGACTTAATTTCATTACAAGACCTTATCCCTGAAGAGATAAAGGAGAGAATCACATAGATACCTAATTATAGGTCGACTTACTGAATGAGATTTTTCTCAGAAAGTTTTAGATATGATTAATTCTAAGTTCGGTTTAGTGTGAAAAGTATGTTTCATTACTTAGATACCCTTTCGCATGGAATGTAGAGGGTTAAGTAGAAAACATTTTTCTATGTTCTTTAGTGTTCCAATCAGATTCTCTCAGTCTTGGTACCCACTGCTGAAAGAACTGGACAGTCTCAGAAACAGTTATATTTGAACACTCTCTGTCTTCTACATTATCATGAGATCCTAGACAGGAAACTTATTCCTAGGTTAAATAAATGTCAAAATGATATCGGGCAAATTTTCTCAAAACCTCTTTATATAAAACACTGATAGAATTCTATAGTCTACGTCAGTGGAGGCCATTTTGTTAGTCAAATTAGGTATTTTTAGAGGTTTCTATTGGAGTAAATGTATTTTATATACTTCTGTTATTGATAACGGTGATTCTGAAATAATGCATCACCTATCCTAAATGATTATGATTATGATTATCCTACATCTCATAATGGATAATAACACTCATATCAGCAATGTTGTGATGAAACGCGTTCTAGAATAAAACGCGGGTTTAAAGGTTATTCAAATTACGCCCTTCTAAACCAAATTATGTTAGTATATGGGACTCACATCATGTCTTACAATACTTAATAGTGGTCCACTCAATTTTTGGTTGATTGGTGTCGACGCATAAAGACCTAATTTGTCAACGCGAAATGACTTAAACTTATAATGTCCTAATCGCAAAATGACCTAATCGCGGAATGTCCTAAACGCGGAATGTCCTAAACGCAAAATGTCTTAAACGCGTTATGTCCTAAAATTTAGGTAAACTATCCGAAAGTTAGATAGTAGGTACTTTTTACTTAATCTTCAGATTAAGAAATCAAATTTAGTATTCCTGCACCTAATTATGTGTATTTCTCATATTATGAGTCATAAGCCATGAATCAATTCATGATAGAAGATTGTTATACCATACTGTTTTAAAGGCGTCTGCTCAGGGTACAGATATTAGTTTCGAAAGTTTTATTTTTTATTTTGTAAGTCATCATGTCATCGTCCCACTCGACTATATGGGTTGCAGCGCACCCTCCCACATAGAAGGCTTACAGTCGATAATATTTTAAAAACAATACCTATGTCGTTCTACTAGAACCTCAACAATTTAGAGTCTGACAGTGATCAGACAGATTAAAGTGGGAGAAGCAGTTTGAGGTACTCACATAGGTACCTAATTATACATAATAATTATTAGTTAACAAAATATTGTTAATTTATTACTGTCTGATTTTGACTAATATTGTATGATTGTGATTTACTAATCTCATTTTGTGTGATAGGTACTACTATACCTACCTATAACTTACAAGGTGTTATTCTTAGTTGTGACTCTTAAGTTCACAACAGACGAGTCTGTTTTAGTTTAAGATGTTGTTTCCTCTAAACATCTACATAGTTATGTCTCGGACTAAGTACGAAATATAATGGTAGGATTAAACGAACTTACCTGAAGTGAAGTTCTATCCTAATTATATGAAGTACTTAGTCCGAGACATATACCTACTTCCCACCCTCCGCATACCCAGTTACTACCAGTTAGCTCTGAACTAATGACATTGACAGGTAGATGACGTTCGGGAGACGTTTTTTGTTTTTTTTCCATAGATTTAAAGGACGCGGATACACGCAAGATAGCGACTACTACATAGTTATGTCTCGGACTAAGTACTTCATATAATTAGGATAGAACTTCACTTCAGGTAAGTTCGTTTAATCCTACCATAGTCTGAAACGAATATTAGCTCATAAATGTTATTATTGAACGATTATATGAATGACAATTGTATTACTGTGTTACCGACATGACAATAAAAATATTAAATGCTCATAATTATCTTGACCTAAACTATGTTCCTAAAAATATAACGTTCATTTTGAAATAGTGTAACAATATTGTATAAATCTACACTAATATTATAAAGAGGAAAGATTTGTACCTATTTTTGGATGTTTCTAATGAATAGGCTCAAAAAGTACTGGGCCGATTTAAAAAATTCTTTCACCAATAGAATGCTACATTCTTCCAATTTGACATAGGCTACATTTCATTTTGAAAAAAATTAGGGATCCTTGGTAAAATTTGAACAATGTAACCGAAGGTGTAGAAAAATGAGTCTTAAAATTTATTTGTCTACCCCGTGCGAAGCCGGGACGGGCTGCTAGTCTTGTATAAATTAGGCAACGTTATGTAAATATCCGAGCAATTTGTAACTGTAATATTACTTTTTAGTTGATGGAAGTTTTAAAATACCTATGTTGCCGTGCCCTTGCAGGTCTCATGTATCCACTTTGGCTACTTTTGTTACACCTAAGCTATTGTACATGAAAGCGAATAAATGAATAATGAATACTGAATGCATGCGAGTTTACATTACAAATAAACTGGCCAGGTGCAAATCGAATTAATATGTGCAATGAGTTTGCCGTACTTAAGGGGATATAATTCGGAGCGCGCTCCATACAAACGTACTATGGTGATATTTTCAATACTAACCAATTAAACTCAATAAAATTTTTCTGAAACAATCTTGAAACAAATATCTGTGCTTGTATGGAGTAAGATTATCGCCAAAATATACAGTGTCAATGCTAGGATTAATTTAAGATTTGTATGGAAATCTTTGAATAACACTGTGATTTTAAAACTTAACATTTTAACGAAAATTTGACTTTTTCACAAGCATAGAAATTTGTTTTTAGATTGATTCTGAAAAATTTCATTGAGTTTAATTGGATAGTATTGAAAATATCATCATAGTACGTTTGTATGGAGCGCGCTTCGAATTATGTCCTCTTAACAGCAATACAAAATAATCGTGTAGGTAAACTTCATTTTGATGTACGAAAATAGGCCATGAAGTTTCAACAGTCATGATAATTTTTAGGGTTCCGTACCCAAAGGGTGAAAACAGAACCCTATTACTAAGCATACGTTGTCCGTCCGTCCGTCCGTCCGTCCTACCTATTTAGGGCTTTAACTTTTGAACCGTAGTAGCTAGATAGTTGAAATTTTCAAAGAATATGCGGTATTACGGCGGGTTTGTTAAAAAAAATATTAAAAAGTCTAAAAATTAAGAGGGGTCCTCATACATGAAACTAGTTTTCATCAATGTATTTTCTTCTCGCTCTATCGTAAAAACGGTCGTTTATACAAGCGTCAAACTTGGTGTGAGTATAGAGTAAACTCTACAGTATAACACCAAATAATAAAAACCGGCCAAGTGTGAGTCGGTCTCGTGTTAAAAGTCCCGGGAGATTTTTTTTTAAAGTTTTATTTGTGTGGTTGTGTGGATCATTTGAAAAGTGTAAAAATGCGAGACATAATATCTATAAATGGAAAAAGTCGCATCTTGGGGAAGGTATGTTATTTTACATAATTATTGGGCATCTTAGGATGTCTAGTGGGTACCTAGTGATAATTCAAAGGTTCAGAAACAATGCTCTGGAATTATTTCAAGACTAAAGTGGGTGCAGGAAGGAAATACTCGTAGACTTCGCTATATTACAGGAAAGAGACAGTAGTATGAATAGTTTACTTTAATTAGACTCTAGAATTTCATATAGCTACATACCTTCGCTTATAGCGTAGAGGTACTAGAGGTGCTTCGGCATTCTTTTAAAGTTTATAATTTATGTGCTTCTATTTTACTTTGATATAATTTATGTTTGTAATTTATATATGGGTTTCAATTGTCCTACGTTACATAGGTACGTTTGAGGGTGCTTCAGACCATCAAACAATAGGTATAAAAGGTCCTTCTTAATATGCTGACACTTTTTTAAGATGATGATCGGACCATCAAACTGAACATCTTTCTCTATGGGACCAATGTCGAAATCGCGAAAATAAAATCAGCTGTTCCATACTAAACTGAAATCTTACTGAACCCATTTGTATGGGACAACAGATTTTTTCGCGATATCAACATTGGTCCCATAGAGAAAGTTGTTCAGTGTGATGGTCTGATCATCCTCTTAAAAAACTGTCAGCATATTAAGTTGGACCCTGTATACATATAAACTTTTTCTTTCACCTGCGTGCGTACGTATGGTACCTCGATAAAACGTTTTATCGCACCTGCTAACTCGTTCGTTCGCGCGCAAAAAGAAAGGGAGCTAGGGCGCGATAGCGTTTTATCGCGCCATCATGCCGCGGGCGCTGGGCTAGATAATGCCTTCTGAATGAGCTTTCCTCTGCCTCTCTTTCCCTGAGAATGTGCCATAAAAAAAGCAAAATTATATATTTTGAAAAAAGCCACGACGGATGTAAAAGTTGTAATCGAAAAGGGATTAAATAAATTAATTTAAAAACCCTCGACTAAAAGAAAGTAACGAAAGATACCAATCCCTAGAAAATCCGTCGGGGCTGCCATTTCATGCCTTGAAATGAACTACAATTTTTCAGTTTTATGAGTTTGTGTCTAATTGAAATTGGGAACAGAGGAAAGAGGCAATGGCAGCACTCGACGGATTTTCTAGGGTTGGAGTTTGCTTTGCGCCATTGCTCTTGCTGTGTTTCGTCGCATTTGAAATTCGTAAAATATTGGTTTTAGTGATATTTGAGACATAATTTCGTGCGGATTGTGTACCAAATAGTTGCGTAAAGCGACCGACGTAACAGGAATTTCAAATAAATACGATAACAGAACATAAGTTTTGGTTCAAGTTAACTAGTACATGGTCATTTTGGCGGAAACGCGCGAGCATACGAAATCGACCACAGATTCATCGTTATCTATCATCCTATCCTCAAAATTAAGAATATAAGGAAAAAAAATAAAGAATGGCTCAAAAGGACTAGTGGTCAGAGCCGTTAAGTACATTAAGAAAAAAAATTCTAGGGTTTGGTTTATTATCTTTTGGTTACTTCCCTATTTTCTTTTATTCGAGGGTTTTTCAATAATTTTATTAAATCCTTTTTCGATTACAACGTTTACATCCGTCGTGGGTTTATTCAAAAACTCACCAAATAATATCAAAAACAAACACGGTCTACTAGCAAGCACTTCACCAAAAACCGGATCAGCGCCCCCTGGTGGTTTGTCACAATCAAACCTATCTAAGAATCATTGCAAATGAACCTCAAGAACTTAAAAAAAACGCATCTAAATCGGTCAAGCCGTTCCTAAAAGCGCAAAAACTCATTTAGACGTTAGAAAAATGTTTACTGCAGCGCCCCCTGGCGAATTAACACCATAACACTTATCTAAGGACCATCGCTGAATAATCACAAACCCTTTACAGAAAATCGTATCTAAATCCATCCTAAACGCATACACGTTCTCCGTTCCGTCGTGGGTAAAACTAGAGAGACAGAGTAGTGTAATATGTAGGTCAGTTATCCATAAATTTAAAGGCGCTTCCCCTTTGAATTTATCCTTTTGATGACTGAAGCCGAGATGGAATAAAAGCGAAATAGTACATTACTGCAGCGGCCAGCAAAAGAGGCATTGATGGACGAACGTGTAAATGTGGGCCGAGGGAGGCACACATACGTAAGTCCATCAATGCCTAGTTGTGGCCAAGGCTTGTATAGTGCTTTTCTCAAATAATGCGCGGAAATTAAAACAAAGTTTTTAACCTAGGCCACAGAATAGTATATAGTTATATATATTTATTTAAATAGTAGGTATAGTTCCCGCTTTAAAGGGTACATTTGTTTTTTTTTTCAATTAACAGCTTTCTATTTGTAAGCCAGTTCGAAATTTAAATAAAACCTTTGATAAGTTACCTCCTTGGTTGCCATTTTTCGGAGTAAAAGATCGTTCCATTTTAAATTATATTTCGTACTTAGTCCGAGACATAACAATGTAGTATCGCTATCTTGCGTGTATCCGCGTCCTTTAAATCTATGGAAAAAAAGCAAAAAACGTGTCTCCGAACGTCATCTACCTGTCAATGTCATTCGTTTATCGCGCGTAAACGCGATCCTTGTTGAAAATAAAAATTTTAAAGTTTTATAGTTAAATTATAAGTTCTTTTGTGTATAAAATGGAAAGAATTAAGTGTGAAGTCAATCAGGAAAGATGGAAGTAAAGGATACATAAGTTGGAGGAGTGATTGACTTAGTAAATTATGGTAAATTACGACAAGGTACGTACACAATTTATTCTTTTTGTTTCTGTTATTGAAAAAGTTTACCTACATGCTACGGGGGATTGGATCCCCTCCCCGGCCCGACACAATGTGTCCACGCATTTACGAGTTTCGAAGATGCGCTTTCCCGTGGGGATAGAAGTATACGAAAGCCGGTTCCCGTGCCCTTGCCGGCACACGTATGAACGTGTTACGTTCATACTCTTCCCCGTTGGGGAAAGACAGCCGACGCCGATGGCAGACCCTGGGCCCGTTGCACTATGCAGGCTTGAGTTTTGACCATGCACTGGTTTTCCCGTGGGGAAAGGCCATACCAGTACTGTGCCCATTGCCCAAACACTTTTGAGTTTCAAACAGAGACACGTTCCCATTGGGAAGGTAGTTATTACAGCTCTTTTGCCTATTAGCCACGCATGCACTTTTACCGTTGGGAAAGATCATGCCATTACTTGTGCCGATTGCCCAAGCACGTTTGAGTTTCAAACAAAGAGACACGTTCCCGTTGGGAAGGTAGTCAGTACAGCTCTTTTGCTTACTAGCCATGCATGCACTTTTACCGTTGGGAAAGATCATGCCAGTACTTATTTATCCCATTGCCCAAGCTGGTTCGAGTTTCAAACAAAGAGACACGGTCCCGTTGGGAAGGTAGTCATTACAGCTCTTTTGCATATTAGCCACGCATGCACTTCTACCGTTGGGAAAGATCATGTCAGCTCCTGTGCCCTTAGCCCTTGAAAGGTTCTAGGTTTGATGATGATGATGATGACTTTTCCGTAGGGGATAGAATAGAATCATTTATGGCACAGAATCTTTAATTGGAAAGACAGCCGACACCGGCTCCGGTGCCCAGTGACCAATTGTGTTCAGAATGATGTAATATTTGCTGAATTATTATGAGGATGAATGTTTATTCTTTCTTACCATACTAATTCCCGTTGGGTAAGAGGTTACTGCCCTCAGCTTGTAATTGTATTAATATATTGCTTGTAATTGTGTGACACTTATACATCTTTCCGTTGGAAAGTATTTTTGTTTTTGTCCGTTTATTTGCCTGATTATAAGATAGTCATTGATGCCTCATTTATCTAAACCTGGTTGTTTCCCGTTGGGAAGACATAACTCTGAACAGTGGGTGTTGCCTGTAGCTATGTTCCAGGTATTGACATGTTTGGGGCTAGTTGGTAAAAAGCTTTTACTCTGTAAGTAGGTAATACCTCTATGTTGATCCTGAGATAGACATTGAGCGAAATCCTGAGATATCAAATCATAATTACAATATTCGGTATTTAATTAATAACTGCACATTAGTCACACTTAGTCGATTAAATTAGCCTCAGGCACTGCTATTCACCTAACTAGGTTAGGTTAGAAGACAGGTCGGAAAGGTGACAGAGACAATCTACTCTCAGATTGAGAATGTTTCAGTCAATAGTATGAACACAAAGAGATAAAAATTGCATTATCTAAATATAAAACTGCACCCTAAATAATTTTGGAATTGCCTGGCATTTTGAAACAATCTGGTACTAGGCTAAGATACATTATTACAAGAATGTTAGCGGCACTGAAGGTAGCGTCAGCCACACAGCCTACAACACAATAATTCTTCTCTCAAGAGAAGATTTCAATAAATTGGCACCAATTAAAGTTGCTGACAGATTCTCCAAGCTTAGCATGCTGCATCTCCAGGTAAATTGGGTTTTGATAACAGCTTATTGCACCTTTTGTTAGCAAAAATATTTATCAAGTTCATAAAAGGAAAATAAGTAAACAGAATTCCTTTGCACAAAGCTGGATGACATGTGAATTTTCTAACAATAAAGAAAGGTTCAAACAGTATGAAACCCAAGTAAATCCAGCCTCAAACTTTTCGTCATACAGTACAGAAAGAAAGTCACAAGCCATTATTATTTGGGGGTAAGGGCTTGGTTAATGACCAATAGCTACCGCAACCTGAACAGATCTATTGTAGCTGGTCACAAGCCATTCTGGTAACACCAACCTCTGCATCAACCCAAACTGTTACACTATCCACCAGATAGGGACGGGTGCAGTACCCTTTGTGATAAAGCTTATCGCTAGACTCAAATATTTACTTAGTTGTACAATTTTGGTAATATCTCTAATGATCTAATAAATAAAATACCCTTTGAGGAAGAGTTTGCCGCTGGACTTAAAAGTATTATAGCATAAGCATATGCTCACAACTGTACTCCCCGAGGGGGTGGTCAGATATGTTCTGAAACCTCAGGACATCCACGTAAACATTTTTATATTTGTAGTAATATAACAAATGATACCCTTTTAGGTAAAATTTGCTGCTAGACTCATCATATTTTCTCATTTGTTATTATAATATCACTTATGATCAAGTTGTATTTAGGTTGAAAAGGGGCTCCATCCTTTGAGTTTCCATAACCTTCATGTTAATAACATGTTATAAAAAGTCTGAAATTAAAATAATAAATGCTGATAAATAATTAAAACTGAAAATTAATTCTTTTATAACTATTTAGTAACAATAAAATAATATGGCCCATAAAAAGTATTTGAATTTTTCAATTACTTAAATAATGGTTCATTATTTAAATGGGATGACCTACCCAATAAACTAGCCTGGTTGGCTAGGCCGGCTCTGACTGTATTTACAAAACAGTGAAAATCCATAAATGGAACATGTCTTGTCCTTTTCTTAGGACAATACCTGATACCATGATAATGTATCTATACCTCAATGGTACTTACTTACCAAGAATGCTTAAAGCTTAAATAATGGTATAAGGCTAAAGATTAATGGGAATCTCTAGGTTCCATTAGCATAAACATAGCTAGGTTCTATTAAAAGTAATATATTTTTATCATCCACTGCTCAATCTACTTAACCAATATCTGACCATAGTCATGATCAATTAAATATTTGATAATGTGGTTATACAATTTGGTATCAGTTGTGTGGCAGCAGTGGCTTTGTTTACGCAAATAATCTGGATATTAATATGTACCTATGTCACCTACGAGTATATGTGCAAAAATATACTGAGTTAAATGGGTTAAAAGTTCAAGGGTTTCGGTTTAATCAAAAATGCATAGTAGGTACATTATAACAACTTTTATTTTGTATAAATTCAGGACTCCGAAGCCTGCTACATCACAGGTCCAACATATGCCTGCTACATAGTTCTAATCTATTAGAACTAGAGAAAGAATTTCATGAAAACGAACTAAGCCATTTGTAGCATTGTTTACTTTAAAGAATCAGAATCAATGTGAAACTTTAATTAGGTAAAATCACACATAACACAACGGAGATATCTTTTAACGAGTGTATTGTGTAGACAGTCAGTAACCTATTTTAAATAGTAGCCAAATCCAAATATATCTGACAGTGTGTGGATCAATTCAGTCTACATTACACTTAATTTCATTACAAGACCTTATCCCTGAAGAGATAAAGGAGAGAATCACATAGATACCTAATTATAGGTCGACTTACTGAATGAGATTTTTCTCAGAAAGTTTTAGATATTAATTCTAAGTTCGGTTTAGTGTGAAAAGTATGTTCAATTGCTTAGATACCCTTTCGCATGGAATGTAGAGGGTTAAGTAGACAACATTTTTCTATGTTCTTTAGTGTTCCAATCAGATTCTCTCAGCCTTGGTACCCACTGCTGAAAGAACTGGACAGTCTCAGAAACAGTTATATTTGAACACTCTCTGTCTTCTACATTATCATGAGATCCTAGACAGGAAACTTATTCCTAGGTTAAATAAATGTCAAAATGATATCGGGCAAATTTTCTCAAAACCTCTTTATATAAAACACTGATAGAATTCTATAGTCTATGTCAGTGGAGGCCATTTTGTTAGTCAAATTAGGTATTTTTAGAGGTTTCTATTTGAGTAAATGTATTTTACATACTTCTGTTATTGATAACGGTGATTCTGAAATAATGCATCACCTATCCTACATCTCATAATGGATAATAACACTCATATCGGCAATGTTCTGATGAAACGCGTTCTAGAATAAAACGCGGGTTTAAAGGTTGTTCAAATTACGCCCTTCTAAACAAAATTATGTTAGTATATGGGACTCACATCATGTCTTACAATGCTTAATAGTGGTCCACTCAATTTTTGGTTGATTGGTGTCGACGCATAAGGACCTAATTTGTCAACGCGAAATGACTTAAACTTATAATGTCCTAGTCGCAAAATGACCTAATCGCGGAAGGTCCTAAACGCGGAATGTCCTAAACGCAAAATGTCTTAAACGCGTTATTTCCTAAAATTTAGGTAAACTATCCGAAAGTTAGATAGTAGGCAGTTTTTACTTAATCTTCAGATTAAGAAATCAAATTTAGTATTCCTGCACCTAATTATGTGTATTTCTCATATTATGAGTCATAAGCCATGAATCAATTCATGATAGAAGATTGTTATACCATACTGTTTTAAAGGCGTCTGCTCAGGGTACAGATATTAGTTTCGAAAGTTTTATTTTTTATTTTGTAAGTCATCATGTCATCGTCCCACTCGACTATATGGGTTGCAGCGCACCCTCCCACATAGAAGGCTTACAGTCGATAATATTTTAAAAAACAATACCTATGTCGTTCTACTAGAACCTCAACAATTTAGAGTCTGACAGTGATCAGACAGATTAAAGTGGGAGAAGCAGTTTGAGGTACTCACATAGGTACCTAATTATACATAATATTAGTTAACAAAATATTGTTAATTTATTACTGTCTGATTTTGACTAATATTGTATGATTGTGATTTACTAATCTCATTTTATGTGATAGGTACTACTATACCTACCTATAACTTACAAGGTGTTATTCTTAGTTGTGACTCTTAAGTTCACAACAGACGAGTTTGTTTTAATTTAAAATGTTGTTTCCTCTAAACATCTACATTGTTATGTCTCGGACTAAGTACGAAATATAATGGTAGGATTAAACGAACTTACCTGAAGTGAAGTTCTATCCTAATTATATGAAGTACTTAGTCCGAGACATATACCTACTTCCCACCCTCCGCATACCCAGTTACTACCAGTTAGCTCTAAACTAATGACATTGACAGGTAGATGACGTTCGGAGACACGTTTTTTGCTTTTTTTCCATAGATTTAAAGGACGCGGATACACGCAAGATAGCGATACTACATTGTTATGTCTCGGACTAAGTACTTCATATAATTAGGATAGAACTTCACTTCAGGTAAGTTCGTTTAATCCTACCATTATACGACAGATATGAGTTTACTATTAAATTTATTTGGCCGCTAAACCACGAAAGATGGTTTTTCATACAACACATGTATTCGGCCAGTATAGCAATTTCCATTTATCTCGAAGAAAGTTTTCCAAAAATGTTCAAATTTGCAAGCATGTTTGAGAAAAATGCACTTCTGCTAAGCTAGCAAAATTGCTAAAAAATAAGTGACATCTAGCAAAACTTTTATTCACTACTATCTTCTTGTAGTGAACCAAGTTGGTTGTCTGGTGTCTGTTTTGGACACCATCTAGAGTAAAGTACTATGAACTATCAAGAGAAAATTTATGTTGGGAAATTGTTTCGACTCCGCGCGCCACAAGCGGTGGTCTTGCATTCTGTTTCATACTACGGTTTTTAAACAGATGGCGCTAATAGCGCGTTTCAATGTTAAATTTTAATTTATAAGTAGTATACATGGTATAAGTGACAGTCTAACAAATACTAAAACGGTGAACTCTGAATCTGAACAACTTTCACTGTGGAGCCTACCTCAGGAAACGCGATTCCGCTGTCCCATACATTTGGGTCGGGAAGGTATAGCGGTTTTGTATGGGACTGCTGATTTTTTTTCGCGTTTCCTGAGGTAGGCTCCATAGTGAAAGTTGTTCAGTTTGATGTTCTGAGTTCACCATTTCAGTATTTGCTAGGCTGTCACTTACACCCTGTATAGTCCTTTGTGATTATAACGAGTTTAACCGCGACTTCGTTCGCACAAATTATATAGGTACCAGATTTAAATTCAGATCATACGCTATCAAAAAATTTTTTTCATAAAAATCGGTTTAGTAGTTTTTGCGTGATGCTGTTTCAAACAAACAAACAAACAAATAAACTCAAACAGACAAACACAAATTCAAATAAAAGGTTCAGTTGGAGTCAGGGATACCTAAAAACCATATCGCAATCTGTAAATATCTTCAATGTAGAGACACATTTCTGTTACAGTTTTATAATAGTTTAGATTATAGAGTTTACCCGTGACTTCGTCCGCCCGGGTCCCCGTCAAGCATCGTAACGAAATAAATTGTATACTTACAAGAATTAAAGTCTAATCATAAGTTTTCAAACACAAAAAGTTTTATCAAAATCGGTCACAATCAAAAGTATTCGTGTCGGAAAAAACAAATAAAAACTGCAATAGCGCTGAACAAAATTAAATCGTGCCATTATATACTTTCGAAGATTTCTTAATGTAAGGATGAGCTTTTCATATAATGACTACGGAACCATATCTTGGGCGAGTTCGACACGCTCTTGGTCGGTTTTTTATGATCATAAGCTTGCATAGTTACTGAGTGTTTAGATTTTGGTAACTTTATTCGAATCAAATAGCAAAACGATACATACTAAATTAAATTGAATTGACTATACAAGGTGTTACAAAAATACAAATAAACATTTAAAGGAGTGGGTGAGACTATCAAACTGAACAACTTTCACTATGGGACCAATATCGAAATCGCGGAAAAAATTCGGATATTCCATACTAAACTACATTATCTACTCGAGCTAAATGTATGGGCAGCATATAATCTTTTTCGCGATTTCGTTGTTGGTCCAATAGTGAAAGTTGTTCAGTTTGATGGTCTAAACAACGCCCTTAAAAGTTTTAAATGTTTATTTATACTTTTGTAACACCTTGTATCCTACAGGGTCCTTCTTAATATGCTGACACTTTTTTAAGGGGATGATCAGACCCTCAAACTGAACAACATTCTCTATTGCACCAAAATCGAAATCGCGAAAAAAAAATCTGCTCTTCCATACAAAACTGCAAACCTACTTGAGCGAAATGTATGGCATAGCAGATTATTTTTTTCGCGATTTCGATATTGGTCCCATAGAGAAAGTTGTTCAGTTTAATGGTCTTAGCAACGCCCTTAAAAGTTTTAATGTTTATTTTTACTTTTGTAACACCTTGTATATTACACTAGAACTTACCTTACCTCTTTGACTATTTATATGTGGTTACGCGTGTAATTCTACTAACAAACATTTCTGCCACTTTTTGCGGGGGGCGAGGTAACATGAAATCCGCAACTTTGGATTTTATTCCCCATAACTTTAGATTCTAATTTTGAATGTCAAAAATCATGAAAAGTAGTCTCGTGTGAACCCCAAACGTTCTAAGTTCGAAGTTATTATTTCGCAATTATAGGCTGCCTCGTTTAGTGATAAGGTGTAAAATTGAATGTAAATGCACAAGATCAATTGTGCTTATACCGTGGCAGAGGGGAAATGCTACCGCAAGGCTAGTCCTTATAATAATTAGTCAAAGCCTACCTGTACGACCAAACAAAACTTAATGCAAGTCGTAGGTATGCGGCAATTTCACTATGAAAGTTACGTTCTACCAAGAAGTCAAAGTTAGTGCGAAGTTTAATTTAGTAACTAAACTAAACTAATTAGCGGGCTGAACGGAACGATTTCCTTGCACTAGCCTAGGAAACTAACTGTGTAGAGTAGTTTTGTTTTATACTTATCGATAGGTAGGTTTATAACTGAATTGAATAATGGTGCATTTATACTGTCAATTAGTCGGCACGATTTCGACATAGGTTGCCTGAAATATTTTCTCTATTTTTAGGGCTCCGTAGTGAAACAAGACACCCTTATTATTTCGTCCATTCTGTCTGTCTGTCTGTCTGGATGCCTCGCCTCAATAACTCGTTCATTTTTGCACCTATTGAATCTAAATTTGACATGAAGTCAGATAACAGTAATAAAAACAGAAATTTATTAAGAAGTTATGAAGAAAAGAAAAGAATGAAGAAAAGAGAGGTTCGAAAAAAATTGTTTTTTTTTCTTCTAAATATTTATTTATTTATTATTATTATTTGTAAATAGTAGAAGGGCTTTGTTTACATTCGTAAGCTTACACCTCCCATCCCCCTATCAAATTTTAACCTCACCCCTCTGGCAGGAAGCGCAGAAAATGAAGGCCATGGCGTATTCCTGTCTCGCTCGCACTCACTCAGTATCACACAATGCTTTCCTCTTGAAATTTTTTTCCCATTTGTATGTAATGACAGCTATGTTAAGTATTTATTCTGTGGCTATGTGTCCTAGGGTGTGTTACAGCAGCTGCAAGATACAGTGAAATTATAGCAAACATGCTAAACACCCCGGAAAAGGATGACGAAGTATCAGTTATACAGACGTCTAAAACCTCAAAAATCTGTCGGAAATCTGTCACCGCAAACCTCGCTTGTTTGACTATAGTTCAACAGAAACAGAACAGTAGGCCTACCATGAGTTTTCACTGTACTTTCGTCACAAATTTTGTATTGAATTTCGTATAGCGCTCCTAGTGGTTACATTGCGAACTAATTCTGTCATACGAAATTAACGACGAAACTACAGTAGGAAAGTACTGTCAAAGTACATATAAGATATAGTAGGCACGCTTCTAAGAAATCGCGCGATGCGATGGCGATGCGACAAGATGGCGGCCATGCTAAGGGTTGTTACAATCATGTTTAGGGGATATGAAATAAATATAAGATAATCAATATGAGTCTAATCGTTTAATATTTTATTAATTTGTAGTGATCATAATATTTACCTAGGTATTTATTTTTGTTATGAACTATTATTTACGTTTTTAATTCAACGTTTTGTAAGAAAAACACATTATTTTTCAATTAATAACATGTATTATGTACAAAAACAATTATATAGCAGCGTAGCTTACCTATTTATAGTATTACCTGCAGTTTCAAACGGTATCTACATTAAAAACATCAATGTTTAAAATCGCATTAAAATGTTTCAAATCACTTTATTTCCAACAAATCTTTATTTTAATTCAAAGTGAAATCACATCCGTACACAATACAACCAGTTCGAACAATTGTGGTACTTGCGCGTTCGCAAGTATACATTTTGACACTGCTGCCGGCGCGTACCCCAAGTCTCTGTTGACTTAGGGTACTACCCGCAGGCAGAGCGGGCCGAGACGCGCTCCTCCCGCGCCCCGCACCCTGCGCACGATGGACCTTTCGCGAGAGCGCGCTCACTATTATTATTATATTCACTTTGGTACTGTGAAAACTCTTGGTAGGCCTACTGTTCCTTACTGAGTAGAAATTGAGTTCACGACTTTTATTTTCGTCGTCTCACCAGTCTACTATGTCTTAAGAAGTCAGCTCGGCACTTTTCTTATATTTTTCTCAATCTGTGACAAAGTTAAGACAGATATATTGGTGCCATTTGTAACTATCTCAAACATGTCGCTGCGAAGCCATTGGACCTAGTAATCTTTATACGAAAAGCGAAAACTTTTTATACTACTGAACGTTAACGAATTTTAAGTAATTATTCTATATAAATATGTGATTTATGATAAATATTAAGTTTTGTGGCTTTTGATCTTTTCGAATTTCATTACAGGTTTGAAGAAATAAACGTTTCAATTTTCGCATAGTAATATAAAATCACTTTTTCCACACAAGTAAACGAAGCGACTCAATAAAAATCTATAAAGTACATAGTACCTATGCAGGCTGTGTAAGTGTAGACAGGTAAAATCCGAATATCCGATCTCTAGTTATTTTAACTATTATAAAACTGTAACAGAAGTGTGTCTGTACATTGAAGATATTTACATGAAAAAGCCTAATAAAGTGCTTTGACTTTGACTTTGAATGATTACGATATGGTTTTTAGGTATCCCGGACTACAAATCAACCTTTTCAGAATTTCTGTCTGTCTGTTTGTCTGTTTGTTTGTTTGTATGTTTGTAACAGCATCACACAAAAACTACTAAACCGATTTTGATGAAACTTGTTTGATAGTTTATGATGTGACTTAAAATTTGAATTTATCAAATATTTTTGTTGAGGTGACGACTCTAAGCCCGGATACTCCGGATAAAACTTAAATTAATAATAACTTCTAGATAACACGAAATGAGGTTGTGATTTAATTAGTACCTATAGAGGATGGTATAAATAATCGTGTGGTATAGAAATCTTATCCTAATACGGTGGTATAATCGAATAAAAAAAATAAAGAAAAAAAATATTCATATTTCGCTACCTATTGCAAACTAAACTGACCAACATTTTTCGAAAGGTTGTATGTATTGTATAAATTATTAAATTTAATCAAAACTAAAAAAGTTTTTAGGACCCGGATTTTGGGAAACTTTGACACACAAAACTACAAGTCTTATCGAAGCCGGAGTTTTACTCTTGAACTCGGAATGAGAGATACTATCGATTTCTTGAATAAAAGTGGACGTCACCAACAGATGCTTCTTAAAACACTGTGGTGTGGAATTGTCATGTCTCCCTCAGGACGTCCATTTCCAGTGTCTTGCCACTTCTGTCGCGACGGCTGATGCGATCATTAACAAAAACACTTAACTCCTAAATTTCCACTGAATGAGTACGTGGTAGTTTTAGTGGCGGCTCTTTGTATTTACCTTCGCAGGTACATAACTGCTTCTAATTTGACCTCTGTTACAAATTACGTAAGGTTTTAAATCCGTAGCAATAAACTTCTCAGACATTACAAACAATATTGTATAAGCTCCATAATAAAACGGTAGTAGGTAACAGGTGTTCGCTATTTAATTCTCCGACTTACAAGCTTATACTTGTCCAATACCAAGACTGTTTTGGACATGGGTTAAGATGGGTCCATTTCTACACTCTTAATCAAGAGTAATTTAGCATCAGGCACTTGAAATATACTTCTACGAGGAGTTAACCAATAACTGAACAATTTACTAATAATTGACAACATTTCATTTTGAGAAAGGTACCAAAATAAGAAAACCATTTGGAGATTATGTGATTCAAAGCTTACATCAAAAAGATCAGATTTTTCTATCCATTAATTCTCGAGTTATTTGAAAAATACTGATAAATATAATAAAGGTTGAAAGAGATTTTTATCCTTTGCCTGCTTGATTTTCTGAAAAAAAAAATTTTTCTATTGTATTTGACAGTTTTTACTTTTAATGTTATTGTGGCCAAGGTATCTCAGCCATAAATACTTTGTTTTCAGAAAATTCAAAAGTAAATTAAAAATAGAAATATCGGTCAAAAATTAAATGGGAAAAATACGTATCTCTTATTTTTTAACCTATTTTTATATTTTTTATTAAAAACAGGTGGTTAAAAAAATGTAATGTTGTCAATTATACATTTATATAATTATTTTCTGCAATAATTGCAATTGCAAGTGAGCAAAACCAAGACGAAAAGAAAATGGTGGCCACAGAAAGCTCTAATGCTCATGCTGATGTGAAAACGATGTTCCATTCTAACCAAACACATTTATTTTATTGCCTCCATCTTCATAAAGTTTTTAGAATTTATGGGTTAAGTATACAGTACAGAGTACACTTTGTTATGAAATTAAATACTTTTTAGAAGTTTCTTAACGAGATGAGCAAAACAGACATGAAAGTTTTGTCAGACTTTTCTGTGTTTAACAGAAAAATAAACAAAAGTTTTTAGTACTTAAGGCTCCAGTAAATAAAACAAATAATTAATTACGTTGTTTAGTTTCGTCATGAAACGTTACTTTGCTGTCACAAATATTGTATCTACATAACGAAACGAGTAAAATTCTCAATGTCACAATCACAATGTTCGTTTGCCCATTTATTACGAATGTGTTCCTCTTAACAAAAGTTAAAAGTTGTTTGGCAGTTGTAGCATACCTAGTTTAAGGGCCTATGTCGAAAAATAATTGAAGCGAAATGGGCGTGTGATAGCTTAAATTACTGCCTGATGCGAGAGAAAGAGATGGGACGGCGCGCGCGCCTGAAACGACGCAAGCGTAAAACAAACTTGTGATTGTTGAAGCGAAATGGGCGTGTGATAGCTTAAATTACTGCCTGATGCGAGAGAAAGAGATGGGACGGCGCGCGCGCCTGAAACGACGCTTGCGTAAAACAAACTTTATTTAATTGTGATTTTACTATTTATGTAAGTTAAATTCTGCTCTAATCAAAATTTATAAAAAATCAATCTCTTTTTTTAAAATCAAGCCTCGTGTTTCTAATTTTCACCTTTAAGCTCTTCCAAGCGTTTATCGATAAAGACGGATGCTACTTTGGCTTGTTTTTCTATCGAGAAAATGTGTCTTAATCGTGTTTTGGCTCTAATCAAAACTTTAATTATATGTTTAATTTACACATATCCGCAAATTATACTCCTACTGTTAGTACTTCATGAGATATGATGCTTTGAAGAATCCTATTTTTTTTCACTTAGCCTCTTAAGTCTATACTAAAACTATACGCTCGTGAGTTTATACAGGGTGTAAGGAAAAGTATCATTAACCTTTTAACCTCATACTCTACCTACCACAAACTGAAAAACTTTTACTATAGGAGCCAACCTGTCAGAGCAAAAAAAAAATCTTCTGTTCCATACTAAAGTGCAATACCTACTCGACTAAAATGTATGAGACAGCTGATATTTTTTTTGTTCTGACAGGTTTGCTCCCATAGTAAAAGTTATTCAGTTTGAATGGTAGAGTATGTGGTTTAAAGGTTAATGATGCTTCTCCTTACACCCTGTCAACCTACTAGAGTTAACCCGCGACATCGTCCGCATAAATTATATACCAGTTATTTGAAGTCAGATTATTTTTTTATTTAAATATTTTTATCATTTTTGTCTATCTGTCTGTTTGTTTGTAACAGCATCACGCAAAAACTACTGAACCAATTTTGATGAAACTTTTTTTGTTTGATAGCTTATGATCTGACTTAAAATCTGGTTAAAGTCAAAGTCAAAGTCAATATAATTTATTCAATATTAATATAGGAGCTTGCAGCACACTTATCAAACGTCAAATCTTTTTTAAGCTACCACCACGTCGGAACGTGTTGTCGCTGTAGAGAAGATGCGGCCAGAAACTCTACAATATACATACTTAATACGACTTAATAACTATTACAATATAAATTCTTAAGCTAAAGTTATGTATACAATAATACATAGTCTATTTAATAAAAAAACAAATAAACTATAAGCTAGTGACCTCAGACCCAAGCATTTTGATCATTTAAATAATCATCTCGGTATATTATTTGTGCGGATGAAGTCGCTGGATAACTATAGTTTTATATAAGCTTTGTAGGAAATGATCTCCAAATTGATCGAATTTTGGTTCCTTTCCTAAATTGAATGTTGTCCGTTGTGAAATTAAATGTTTTATGTTACCTATATTTTGTTTCCAAACTTCCAACTCATAATTGGGTCAGAAGTGATTAATCTTTAGTTAATATTTGGATTGGCATCAACCGTCCAATCAAAAATCCATTGATCCTAGATTTACCGTAAATCCTTCAAGTTTCCAAGTCGTCCGGAAATCGTCGCCCCCAGGCCGCAGATGGGTTTTAAGGCTTGAAAACAATCGTTAAGATGTAAGGATTAATGGCTGAGACTTGACTTTGGACGTTTCGAGAAGGTATGGAAGGAATACGACCCACTTTCTAAGAATTGGCGAGCTTATTTCAGAGGTTAATACGGTTTCTGAACTTCAAGTTTACGAGGAACTAAGTTATGTTAGGATTTCATAAGTTTTCTCGAAGTATCGAATGTGGTATTCAATACAGAAGGATCTGCACCTTCGCTAACTTTCAGCAGTCCGACTGTCATATAACTGAACTTTGTAATGGTTAGTTTGCAGTTTACTTTTAGTTTTTAAATGTTCGACCAAAACTTTTTTAAAGACGTTGAAGCTCGGTTTTTTTAAAGAAAAAGTTAATAAAGTATTGGCTGCGTAATTTCAAAGAGTTATATAGCCATCTCATTTAACGTTCTTTCTAGAGTAACATTGAGTTATTTCAAATATACCTTTGTAGGATAGGTAGGCTGACGTGCATGTTCTGGAGTGAGATTTTAGAAACTCATTCGTTGAACTCTTCAGTTGAAAATGTCAAAATTAGCATCTTTCTACTGCTGATTTGACTTACAAAAATCGCACTCCTGAAGTATCATTTTTGAAAGTCAAATCAGCAGTAGAAAGATGCATATCTCCATAGCAATATATACATTTTCAACTGCTGAGTTCAACGAATGAGTTTCAAAAATAGCACTCCTGATCGAGGAATATAGTCGTGAGCATATTATGCTACGCTCCATTTGTAGGAATTCGAGAAAACGTCATAATTTAGTGTTGATACGAAAACTCTCACTCATTAACCTAGTAGTAGCAACAACATATAATTTTTGTTTTAATCTGGTACAAACATTCAGACGTGCCTGTTACACGGCAGAATATCTGTAAAATTTGGGGCACGGATCTAGCAGCTGTCTAGATGTAGGAACATGCGTTTAATTGCTGTCATCGAGATTTCGATCACGTGTGGATTGTGTTGACGGTCCTGCTTGATTAGTGTATTTTATGATGATACGATATTCTTAAATATTAAACTGATCTAGAGCTCAACTGATAACTTCAGAGCTTATTCAACTGTACCTACTTTCCAGATACACTATTATTTTTGAGACACTGTAGATTATTGATCATCGAAGTTCAAGCTTCGAAACTATTAGATTTTTTTTGTTTTTCGAACACTTACGTCACACTGCTGGAGTCACTGGATGGATTGACTTTCGGTACTACTATTGGAACGGGGATGTTCTGAGATTTCCGAATATCTTTCGACTACTCCCTCGGGGAATATAGTCGTGAGCATAATGCATAAATGTCGTTTTTCGACGATCTACACAAAAATCATAGGTTTTTGACTTTATACCATTGTTCTCAGAAACTCACAAGGCTATTTTACGAAAACTTTAGGGTCAGTAAAACATTTTCGAATAACAATGAAACTTGCTCCGAATTTTGAATGAACTTTCTGGAACTGAGTACAGGTATAATAAGATTATTCAAGCTGTGAAGATAAAAAAATGTGTGAGTATTTATTTGAGTATTAAAAAATCGTTCGCGAACTGTACATGACGTATCACTATTACGCGACGTGACATAGCTTAATTTTGGTAACGTGGCAGAGGGGAAATGCTAACGCGAGGCTGGTACCTAATTATATTGTCTAAGGTCAACTTTTAAATAAGACAAATAGTTATGTACATGAGTAATAATAGTATAGAGGATAAGTAATACGATTATAGGTATATAGAGGGACTTAAATTGGCCATGTGAACCAAACAAGACTAGTTTGAAGTTGTTTCGCTATTATAGGATTTCTCGTTTAGTGATAAGGTATAAAATTGTAAGTCAATGCACATGATTAATTGATTTTGGTAACGTGGCAGAGGGGAAATGCTAACGCGGGGCTGGTACTTAATTATATAGTCTAAGGCCAACTCTTAAATAAGACAAATAGTTATGTACATGAGTGATAAAAGTATAGAGGATAAGTAATACGATTATAGGTATAAATATAGATGGACTTAAATTGGTCAAATCCAGAATTAAACTTATCAAATTTATTTTTTAAAGTTTACTGGCTATATGTTCTCAAGCTCTTAATCCTACTATAATACCAGCAAGGTATTAGGTTTAAGGTTAGCTCAGCTACAGAGCGGCGGCATCAAGCTATCATTTTAAATTACAGAGTAATCAACCATGCCTCTTTGCCTTCTATCTCCGCTTTGACCTGACCTGACTTCCCTTATACACGCGAGGGAATAATAGTAATGAAAGTCGAGTGAACGCAGTTGAAATGCGCTCCTTATGAAGTATGTGGGTAGTTCTTCGTTCCGGCATTCTCCGCGTAATTTTCGTGTCGAATTTTATTTTTTATGATTTTTAGATAAATGAAGTCGAAATATGAAAGTAGCTAACAATACAAGTCGATTGATCTATTGCGCACTTAGATAAGACTGCTACTTTAGCTGCCATGAAAATTACTAAGCCGTCCACGAAAATTAGGCATACATTTTGTATTGTATTTTAATGTCTTGGAGGCCTTTGCCATGCAGTGGGATCCTACGGGCTATAACTTACTTATTTACTTACTTATTTAATATCTAAACAGACACACATCTACTCATTTAACTGATCCTTAGATTTGGTTCTGCGATTTGAAAAAGGGCAAATTTAAGAAAACGTTTTGGGCAAGACTTACCTATCTCGTCTCCAATCAAAAGTTATAGACTTGGTTGCTTACTGGGCAAACGAAGTGAAGTGAAGTGAGAGTGAGTGTTCCTGGGTGAACGATTGCAAATCATATGATTTGCAATATGATTTGACATAATAAAGTATTTTTTGTAATATCCGTGGTCTGTCAGTCAGTCAGTCAGTCACGGAACTCTTTTTAAGTATAGATAAGTAAAATGTCATATCAGTTTGATAATCACAATAATGTGCTTTGAAGAGACAGATTTCAATTTTTCACTACCATTTCAATAAATAAAGCATAATTGATATTTATACAATCGAACAATTACCCAAATCGATGAAGAAATCCTACATTTCATGATTAAATTCACTCAAAATAGGTGTGTAATAATATTCGTGGCATGGATAGTAAGTTTCGTGGACAGAACTCCACGAAAATTAAGATTTTTGACTATTTTTACAATTTACTCCTTATTTATCAATGAATCCCGAAGGGTCAATACCTTAGGGAAATCTCGCCTATATTAGCACTTCTAAAAGTTAACTCTAATAAAAAACAATGCATATTTACTATTTAATATAGTGTCCACGAAACTTCTAAACAGGTGAAAAAAAATTTTACTCCGGAGATAAGCTTTTATATCTTAATACACATGGTATATAGCCTCAATTTGCATTATTATTGGATTGTGGGATAGGCTTCCGTGTTTGTTAATAACAATAATCTTACTAATATGTTGTAATTTGAATACATACGATTCATGAAATCGTGTGACCAACGCATATTGGCTTCTAAATCTGAAACAATCATTGACATCTAAAAATCAAAATAAGAAATGAATAAAATAACTCTTGACGATTATTTTGATATGCAAATCATACATGTAACATAATAAACTAAAAAGTTTTATGCGATTGTTTTACGCGAGAGGAGCGTGGGACACTCGGAGAATAGCCAAATTCACCCCGTTTTCAATGTTCGGACGAAGTTTTAAGTTAATAGTTTTATTTATTTTGAAGACATAATTATTGTTCTTTGTAGATTAGTAAATGAAGAAACGTATAAAATTTGTTTGAATGCTGTATCTTTCATATCTTAGGATTAATAGCCGTGTGACCACCATTTTCGAGCTTTTGAAGAATGACACATGTGCGGTATTACTTTTGGTTAATCGAATCAAGAACAGTGTGATAAGGGATTGGTGTAAGTTGAAGGATGATAAATAGTAACAAGGATTGAGAGGGGTATGCTTAGATGGTTCGGTCACGTAGAGAGAATGAATGAGAGAAGACTTACGAATGAAATTTATCAAGCAAAAGGTGAGCGGAATTGTTGGGAGAGGCCGTCCGAGGAAAACATACCATGATCAAATCAATGATCTTTTCCGAAAAGGATAAGTGCGTAGCACCCTCAATCGTCGGAAGTATATGAAAAGATGTATGAATGTGAATGAGGCTAAAGAGGTGTATCAGAGTCGTAGCGTGTGGCGATCCGTGGTCTCTGCCTACCCCTATGGGACAATGGCGTAAGCTTATGTATGTATGTCCCTTATACACGTATAATTATCGGCTATGGGTACACGATTATATGTATCTAACTACACATATGACATAGAATGCGTGAAGGAAATAATGTACCTCCATCGGGAATAGCTACAGAGGGCTAGCATGGAGGCACGATGATAATGAAATTGTGTCGTACGTGCTGGGATTTACCAGAGAGAATAATTCTACCGAGATATAATAATAAATAAAGCTTATAAGCTTATGCGGGGTTGCAATGGAAGATATTTTCGATCTTGTTGGATTATTTTGCAAATTATTGGACTTCTGGTTGTAGCTGGTTTTTTTCTATACTTCCGTTTATTTCGTATTCGTTGTTCACTGTTAGTGAGGATCGTGGCCTTAAAAATTGTTTTCTATCGGGTCATTTAACAGACTGCGCTAGAAGGAGAGCAACTTTTTGTAGAATGGAATGCTTCTGGATCTTTTATTTCGTGTAAAGGTTGCCATACTTTGTCTCTCAAATACTTGGCCACCTCAATTCCTCGAGGGGAAGCCTCTATTATGTCTTGGAACAAGAAATGCTATTAGGTGCAGAATATGATCAAATTATTCATAGTATACGATTAGCTTGTAATAACTCTTGAGTTTTACTTTATTTTATTTGCTATCCAAGGACTGCCAACAAAGGTATAGGTACCTATACTATATAATAATATATTTTAGATTCATTTAGACTTAATAATTTTATGCCATTAATAAAGGACATTTCAATGCATTACATATTAATGGTGTTTCAGATCATCGAATTGAAAAACTGTTACTACTACTCATGATGGGTCTCCATCAGTTAATTTAAGAGCTGCCTACGCTGTTTTTGGTGGAGTATTTTCCAAACCTGTCTCTCTTCCGCTAACGCTTTAAGTTCTTACCAACATGATGGGTCAAACGTTAAAATGTTCTTCTACAAACATTCTTTTTAAATACCGGCTTCAGAGGCCACTTTTGTACTAGAGCTTCAATTTTAAAGACGTTCCACTATCTAGTGGTTAGTGCAACTAACAAAGTTTACGTAAAGCTAGCCACCAAGGCTTAGTTCAGCAACTAATTTGCTCGCTGTTGGAAATTTTCAACTGAAAATAAAACACCACGTTCTATCGTTTCGTAGAACCTGAAATGTAAAGTATTTTGTTGTATACAAAAAAGTAAGTAAGTTATAGCCATTGCAGGGCAAAGGCTTCCTCTTACGAATAAGGGTGAGGAGAGTGGGTCATACTCCCATACTCCACCACGCGGGCACAGCGCGGATAGGTGGAGTTAAGTTAGATCTTGCTATCAGCGAATTTTTTGGCCGCCTTAATATGGCTGCGACTTGAATTTTGTTATAATATTATTTAAATATGTTATAGTTATAATTTCAACCACATTGACTGCTTAAGATAAGTTTATTCCGAATGTGTAAATGCGCGCTGCATACAAACGAAGTCTGGTGATATTTTCAATAATAACCAATTAAAGTCAATGAAAAGAAACACATCTCTATGCTTATATATTGTCCAATTTTCGTTTAAATATACAGTTTTAATGCTAGGATTAATTTAAGATTTGTATGAATTTATTTGAGGCACTGTAACTTTAAAACTATACATTTTAATGAAAATCTGACATGATACAAGCGTGGAGATTACTTACTAGGTTGTTTCTGAAAAATTTCACTGACTTTAATTTGTTAGTATTGAAAATATAACCAGACTTCGTTTGTACGGAGCGCGCCAACGTAATAATACCCTTAAATCATATCCATTATTCGCCTTATACGATACCCACGGAATGCAAAAAGGGTGGTCGATCCGAATCAACGGCTCCCGGCCATAAGGATTACCATTAGTTTAGATAATGAACCTTCAGGTGGAATGGCGGGACTATGTTCTCGCAGAC
Organism: Agonopterix alstromeriana; assembly: GCA_963924505.1. Classification (NCBI taxonomy): domain Eukaryota; kingdom Metazoa; phylum Arthropoda; class Insecta; order Lepidoptera; family Depressariidae; genus Agonopterix; species Agonopterix alstromeriana. The sequence goes on from OZ004670.1 coordinate 7,030,398, forward strand.
AACAGACCAGAAAGACCAAGAACGAGAGTGTGGTTAGTACCATGTTCATTGTTCTGGCGTCGTCGTGGGCCGTAGTAATTTTTCGTGGAAGTTCTTTTCTAGAATAATTATTCTCGCCGAGAAGTTCTCCCGAGAATGTAGTCTCGCTTTAGAAGTAAGTAGGTATTAATGTAATGATATTAAACTCTGAAATAAATATCAACCAAGATAGATACTAACTACTAATTTAAAATACCAGAATTGTATTATGATGAATAGACACCGATATACACCGTGTTAATGAATTAACGCAAAACTAGAAAGTAGTTTGTATAGAATCGAGAGCAGAATCGAATCATCAAGGTTTCAACATAGGTTACATTTTTCAAAATATTAATTAATTTGTTTGTAAAATTTAAAAATTTCTGAACTCGATGTCAATCCACCTCACAGGCACACTCAGCCTATTCACTACCAAAACAAGATTCATAAAATGTATCCATAAGCTCGTTAGCGCTTTCATTCATTGCTGAAATGATAACAAATCATTTTTACCTCAAAACTTAAAATGCGAATAACTTTAAATTTTACTTATCAAAAAAATGAATTTATTGTTAAAATCTAATTATTTTGTTATAAATCAGTTGGGGTGTATGAGGTTTTGCGCTTATTCATTAACACGTTATATAGGGTCTTTCTTAATATGTTGACACTTTTTTAAGGGGATGATCAAACCGTCAAACTGAACAACTTTCTCTATGGGACCAACATCGAAATGGCGTAAAAAAAATCAGCTGTCCCATACATTTGACTCGAGTAGGTTTGCAGTTTTGTATGGAACAGCGTTGATTTATGATGATCTGGTCATACTTTTAAAAAACTGTCAGCATATTAAGAAGGACCCGGTAGGATACATAATATTGATAAAAACATCCATGACTTGGGTAAAAGTATTTTCCCCCTACGAGATTCGAACCCAGGACCCTCGGCACAGCAGTCAGGTTCACTACAGATTGAGCTGTGCACCAGAATCCTATTCCTATTTCTTACTGTTATAATTCAAATCACCTTTTTTTATTTTCAGTAATACAAAGGGTGCAAATCACTTTACCTTTCGCCAAACTGCAGAATCTCTCAGGGTCATTTTTCGTTTCCTAGAAAATATTCAATAGTAAATCTTGTAACACCTACTTTATCGCCACAAATATTTGTTTCAAAGCCAATCTCATAGCCCAGTAAACACAACACTGGCGAAAACATTTGTATTGACAAAATACCAAAAAAATTCCCGCAAAAGGAATTATTCACGTTCACGTTTTTAGAGTTCCGCACCCAAAGGATGCCAACGGGACCTTATTATAAAGCCTACTCTGTGTGTTCGTCCGTCCTAACTCTAAAGGGCTGCAACTGTACCTAATCGGTAGCCAGTTGAAATTTTCACATAATAATATACTGTGTTATATTGAATTTCCAGAGAGCGTCGGTGGCGCGTTGCGGAGAGTTATGGAAACTCATTCTTGAGGTCCAGGTTCGAATCCGCACGGATGACATGCCATGTACCAATGAATTTTTCTATCTTAAGTACGTAATACCGACTGCTCTCAAACGGTAAAGGAAAAACATCGTGAGAAACCCTGCATATGCTGAAGAAATTTCGATGCGTATGTGAAATCTACCAATCCGGGTAGGCTTGTGCCCTGCGGTGGGACGTATAAAGGCTATGATGATGATGATGATATTGAATTTGACAAGAAATAAACAAAATAAAGCAATGGGTTAAGCGAACATACAAACTAGTTATTAAAAACCTTTTTTGTTCATACTCTATCGTAAGAACGGTAATTCATACAAGTGTAAAACTTGGTAAGATTATAGTGCAAACTCTATAGTTACAGAATAACAACCGATAAATACTAAAAACTGGCCAAGAGGCACTGAAAAAACACAATACCTATGTTTTGGTAAATAAGTATAGGTATTGTGTGGTGGTAAGGAAAGCGAGGGCGAGTAGTCACACTCGCACTTGGCCGGTTTTTTAGAACCGTCTCCGGCATGTCTGGGTCGTCTCAATTCGAAAACAAGTACAATTTATCTACAAGTTGACATTGTATTGTGACAAACGGCACGGACGTTAACAGTAATTTGTTTCAAAAGTTGTGCTTTGCGTCGTTGCCAAGTTCCCTGCTATTAGCATTAAGCCGCGCCTCCAAGTCGCAACTTGTTGCAACTTCGTACAACTTTCTCTTACCTATGGATGGATGTTACATTATCCAATAATGTTGGCACTCCGTGGTTGGCACTTAGCCCGATGTGTGAAGTGATCGGATACGATGGTTTAACAGTCTCTGAAATTAGTTTTCAAGTTATCCTGAAAATTCAGTTCAGTTCGTTCAAAACATTTTCAAAACACGTTCAAAAAATCAGCTGCTCTATACATACAGGGTGAAATTGATATCATTAGCATCCTTTTAAACAGAGTCTACCCATCAAACTGAACAACTTTTATTATAGGAGCAAACCGATCGGAGATTTAACGGAAAATTCTCAAAAACCGGTAGTTTATTACGACCTCGAATTTTAAGATAATCTGAAAACCTTTACAGGTCATATTTTAAGAACTTGACTATTTATACAACCTGTTAATGAATTAACGCAAAACTAGAAAGTAGTTTGTTTAGAATCAAGAGCAGAATCGAATTATCATGGTTTCAACATAGGAATTTTTTTTCAAAATATTTAATAATTTGTTTGAAAATTTTAAATTTATTGAACTCGATCTCAACCCACCGCTCGGGCACTCTCACCCTACTTACTACCAAAACAAGATACTTAAAATGTATCCATGAGCACGTAAGCGCTTTTATTAATTGCTGAAATGATAACAAATCATTTTTGCCTCAAAACTTAATATGTGAATAACTTTAAATTTTAATTATTAAAATAATGAAATTATTTTTTCAATCTATTTTGTTATAAATCAGTTGGGGTGTATGAGGTTTTGCGCTTATTCATTAACACGCTGTATATAAAAATAAAACCGTATACAAGCAATGTGGCCTAGTTATGGTAACTAGAAAATGTTTTATAATGTGCTGCCACGTTTTTAGTTTAAGGGAATATAATTCGGAGTGCGCTCCATACAAAAGAAGTCTGGTGATATTTTTAATACTAACCAATCTCTATCCAAGTCACTTGCATTAGAATGGGTGTGTTATATGGTTTTATCTATTTTGACATTGATTTTACCGCTAATTCGAAAACGTTTACTAACTACATACATCGTCTCTTGTCCATTTCCCATTATTTAGGGTCGGCGCTTATTAACTATGTTGACAGTGATTTGCTAGCCAAATTTTTACCACGGTTGAAAATTATAAAATACAAGAACCCCTAGGAAGTTCACTCTAGAAAGTAATCCGACTCAGATCGACAGTGAGCAATCAATCTAGGATTGAAGTTTACCTACCATGAGTTTAACTTAAACAACAAAAAAACAGCTTGAGAGACTCTACCTTTTTCTGCAGTAGATTTAAAATTGCAATACATACCGATACGATAACACTAAAATAGTCAAGCTTCTCCTAAAAGTAAACATTGGTATGTTTGCCTTAGAACAAATACTAAAAACGTACACGTACCAAAACGTCAGCAAAAATCCATTCAAAAACTCTGATACCATTTCATTTTCACAGCACGGCTTTTTCATAGTTAGTGGAAAGTCCGCAAACTAATAACGAGTTCAATTTTAACTGTTCAGACTACACATTTTACATTGAACCGAGTATAGATTATTAATTAATCGTTCTTAGCCTATTTTCCGACTAAGTAGGTAAATGAAATGGGTAGTGTCAAGAAAAACTGGTAGCAAATCTAAAGTTAATTATTTTAACGGGTTCGTACAGTGTTTAACTTTAGCTTAATTATTAATTAATGACGGCGTGAGTCTCAAACACAGTCACAGTGGCAGCAAATCTTTTTAATATTAAGTTTATTTTTACAGAGGAAAATAATTTGCCAAAAAATACACCATTTTATAAAAGAATTAAGGTATAGGTAAGTTGTTCTGGCCATCAATCTTAACTATTATAAAACTGTAACAGCTGATCTGTTACAGTTTTATAATAGTACATTGAAGATATTGACATGAAAAATATTACGATATGGTTTTTAGGTATCCCGGACTCCAATTCAACCTTTTTTATAATTATTGCCCGTCTGTTTGTTTGTATGTTTGTAACAGCATCACGCAAAAACTACTGAACCGATTTTTATGAAACTTTTTGGTTCGATAGCTTATGATCTGTCTTAAAATCTGGTATATAATTTTAAACTCTAGTAGTTAATAAAACTGATAAATACATACATACATATTCTCACGCCTGTCACCCACCGCTGAATCATAATCAACAGTTCAAACATTGCATTGTAATCAGTGTCTCGATGGAAGGTCGCTTCCAAGCTTTAAAATTTGAAATACAGTTGGTACTCTACCTTTTATGTTTGACGTTAACCGTGAGGAGAGGCGACATCTGCCCCAGATATTTTTAGACAATATTGAGGCAGGTAAAAATATGTCGGAACATAAGGCTTCTTTTCCCTAAAAAGGATATTCAATTTTATTTGTAAGCCTCTCGGGTCCTGAACAAGGATGAAACGCTGTATCCGTTACAGAAATTATCGGATAACAAGAAAATTATTTGCAAAAGAAACTAACTCTGAAACAAAGATGCCGATATAATTTTAAGAAGGTACTCGGAAATTATAGCTTGTTAGATTTTTAAGTGTGTTTGAAAATCATTCTTGTGTTAGGAGATTAAACGTTGTTATCTTGCTTACAGACTGCTATGCATTATAATTCATTTTCTAAAAACGCGAACGTAAACTTTTCGTTGAATGTAGCTGATAGGTACATACAGGGTACTTCTTAATATGCTGACACTTTTTTAAGGGGATGATCAGACCATCGAACTGAACAACTTTCTCACTGGCACCAACATCGAAATAGAGAAAAAAAAATCTGCTGCTCCATGCAAAACTGCAAACCTAGTAGAGCCAAATGTTTGGGCCTGCGGATATTTTTTTCGCGATTTCGATATTGGTCCCTTAGAGAAAGTTTTTCAGTTTGGTGGTCTGAACATCCCCTTAAAAAAGTGTCAGCATATTAAGAAGGACACGGTATATTACATTTTTACCTCAGTATAATGCATCACACTGAAAAAAAATACGAAAATCGCTGACTGTGATTGTGTTTTTTTTTGGCGTATCATAGCGTCGTTTGGAGTTTTGCGATTCTCCTTTACGACAAAAACGACGCTATGCTACGTACGTATAAGGTTTATATTGTGTTACTTAGATTATCCGCCACCGCCACACATCTCTTCTGTATAAACCGTGGCTTAGACTTTGCAGATAGTATTTTTTATTTATGTATTTTTTAAAGTTAATTTAAAGATAAATTAAAATTAAATTTCGAGTTGATTTACCTAGCTATGTAAAATTCTAATATTAACATTGGCGAATTCGCTTTATATCTCCGCTATTGTTTGTTACTCAGTTAATCCAAAATTACTGGACACAATTAAATTATCCTTGACAGATATAGTTTTCATAATTTAGATTAATTATAGAACAGAAACAACGCTTCAACGAAATGAAGCCGCTTGCAATAGGGTGGTAAGTCTTGTCTTTTTCTTCTGTCGTATCAGCATGAGCTGTTTTGTATGAGCAGTTGGTAACTTCTAATGGTTATGTACAATGAAAATTTAAAATGCTTAACTGTTTTTATTTTCCGCTCGTCAATCTTCGTTTGCGCAAAGAGGACCGATTCCCGACAAAACCCGAAGTCATTCAGTAATCAAAAGGTTCAAAGTCGGATATCAGCGAAAAGGGCGCGAAAACAATTAGCCAATAGGGGCAAGGGTTTGAAGGTGACACTTCCTGATTGGTCAATATAATTTCGCGCGCTATTAAAATTTGTCAACTGCGCAGGTACATCGGTAAGACTTATAAACCTGGTACCTACTGTACCTACCTACTTTATCTGTAATTTTGTAATATTTGTTACTGAAAACGCGGTCCCTTACTTTGAAAATTTTAATCCGAAATATATACGTAATATCCGTAACATCCCTAGTCCTGATATAAAATCTGTCGGGATTTGACGCGGTGCTGACTTGGTAGAAATACTATATCGGCCTTTGTCTACACGCTTTATGTCCTCGTGTGACCTGAATAAAAGTTTTAAAGATCAGAGTGTAGTATTTTACTCTTCATGTTTATGGTCAGAAGGAAGAATAATGTGGATCATAAAGTATAGTAAACCAAATGCATGTCCTCAGCGGAGTGTTTAAATCGTGAGAGGCCCCTGGTAAAATCTTAAAGTGGGGCCCTCGGCCACCTTAAGTAAAAATTGACTATCATGTAAGAGATTCCCCTGCTTTGTTAGGGTATATACAGACAGAGTCCTTCTTAATATGTTGACGGTTTTTAAGGGGATGATCAGACCATAAAAAAACTGACAGTATAATTATTAAGAAGGATCCTATAAATAGGGTAGGTTCTCGCGGGCCTCTTCAGTCCCGGGGCCCGTAGAGTTTACACTACTGCATTTCATGATTGCGATCCTTCCCCTTATACCTTTGTCGTTCTTCAGGGCTCAAGGTGACATCAAAATCGTTTCAGTGGTTTAGCTTTGAAAACGTATCAGAAAGACAAACACACTTTCGCATTTATGGAATGGGATGAGTTTCTCAAGCGGTAATCCGCGAAGAGCACTGATTTTGATAGCACCTTAGTTTAAAAAACCCGACTGCATAAAAACCGATTAACTGAAAAGAGAAAAAACAAGCTCTATGATCACTAATAAGCTATAACAGAATTATTTTTGCTAATATAATTTGAATGTTATTAGGTAGGTATCGCAAACAGGGTCAAAGAAGATTTTTGGTTGGTTATTAATCGGTTTTTATGCAGTCGGGTTTTTTGTTTATATATATAAAAAGTACTACAATTTATAAATATTTCAAATCGTCTATTCACTAGCTTTAATTAGATACCCATATTGTAATTTTTAACAATTAAAAATGTTTATTCGCCCTCTCATTTTTATTTCGCAAACGCCATATTAAAATAATATAGCCTATGTCACTCTCACAATTTTTACGAATCTAATGACACCTCATACGTTAAAATCCATCAAGCCGTTTAGGCTGTAGGCCATGCCAAAGAAATAGACATACAAACATACATACATACATACATACATACATACATACATACATACATACATACATACGCTCGAAAAACATAACCCTCCTTCTGGCGCAGTCGGGTAAAAACCTTCTAAGCTAGTTCACGAAGAGCACCCATGCATGGTAGGTTATTAGAAATAAAATACGATCGAGAGTTCGTCTACTGTAAGTAATTATTGACTACCCTTTATAGTCAAACATTACATTCGTAATAAATATTTATGCAACCTTATTTGTTATTTAGTTCCATGAGATTCTTGTAGGCTAAAGGCATTAGGGACCAGCCCGACTGTTGCACTAAAAATATACGTATTTAGCAATTCAAATGAGTTTTCGGAAGGCGACTGGTATTACTTGTAGAGCCTGTGTGGCTAGATTAAATCTGCATCAAACTTTATAGTTTCAACTTCGCTTTTGTGCAAGGAAAAGTTTTTCTTGGCTTCCATCGTAGATCGGAACTGAAAAGAGGAGGAATATGTGTGAATATTTTCAAAAGATCGATGAATGAATGTTAAGAAAATTCTAACCTTTGTTGAAAAACTAGGTATACCTTTGTCCATAGTAAAAACATCCTTTTCGGAGAGACCACAGTATTATAATCAAAATCCAAGTAGGTAAGTTATACCTATCGACTACCGTCATATTATTTTCTAGTAAAAATTTGCCTATCAGATATTTTCTGCTTGCTAACCCAGTCATGTACCTGCTCAAATAAACAAAACAAGCGTTGTACACTCAAAACGAACCCTACAAATCCAAAACCCTTTAATAGGCACCTTTACGAAAACAATTAATATGATTTATAACTGAAATAAAAACCCTTGGGGCCATTTAGCAGCATTTTTGCGTTAGTAATAGTCGAGTTTCACAATAAAATTTGATTTATAATACATTAAATTTCACAAAGAAAGAGGGTGAATTGCATTAACAATAAAGGCGTTAAAGGTCAGACATGATGAGTTTAATGAATGTAGACAAAGCAACTAAGTGTAAACGGTTTGTTAAAATGTATGGCGGAGCAACCAAGTCGCGCGCTAACTGTAATTTCGACAACATCGGGAAGAAAAGGAATTTTAAACTGGGAGCGACAACACGGTAGGTACCCGTGTGGTGTCCCACCCATTCGAGTATCGTAAGCGATTAATTCTTTCAGGCGTCTTACAAATCGTTGACGCCCAAACCAAATTGCTGCCGGTTATAGCCACAGCATCAGACGCTAAGACCGAATTCACTCCCAGTACGATATTAATAGTGCATGGCGGTTAGATTGGGCCCTTTTTGACCATCCACATGCAAACCTCGTGCGAGACCCGACTGTCAAACCGGCTGGTTTTGTTAAGTACCTGAAGACCTGGGCTAAGCTAAACCGGTTCAGAACTAATCATGGAAGGACCAACTATCACCTCTTCAAGTGGGGCCCGAGGGAGTTACCGATGAGCGATTGCAGGGCACCTGACAAATCCCTCACTCATATGGTAAATGAGTGCACTCTGCGCCGTTTCTCCGGTGGAATTGAAGAACTCCATAGATTAACTCCGGCAGCGGAAGACTGGATAAAACAACCTCCCCGGATCCAAGCAGGAAGACAAAAAATGCCATACGATATGATGACCTGAGGCCACCCCTGATCGTATCTGTCTCCCGTTCCATCAGAATAGGAAGGTAAGGACGAGCGAGTGCATTCGTGTTTAGTGCGTACACTTATGCACTTGAAAATTGCCTATACGTTAAAGATTAGCAGTCGCTAGTCGTCGGGTTAGAAATCAACTATGAATCCATCATACTCATCAGGTACCTTACCTACTGTTACTGTGTAACAATGTTCAAGATAATTTAAGTTTTATTTTGATTTAAACATGGTTTGTTTTATCTATAGCGGGCAATTTCTTTTTTCGTGTCATTTATCTTTAACCTAGTACGGAAAGAGCCGTACAAGTTAACTGAATTTTCATTTCATTAGCCAACCACTCTGTTTCGAAACGAAGTAAGAATAATAAATGTACAGTGGCGTAATTGGAATTCAATTTATTGGCCAGTTAAGAATACTCGGTATTCAGTGTGACCAGATTTAGCAGGATCCTGCGATTTTAGCAGAATTAGACCCCCAATTTAGGGCTTAAAAAGCAGATTTTGTAGCAGGATTGAAAATTTTAGCAGAATTTACTAAAACCATCGAAAAAAATCAGCAGGATTCTGAATTTTCAAATTAACAGGATTTCTCTTGGTTAAGTTATATGAGAATCGCAAACAAAGTCCATCTAAGTATCTAGTTTTTATCATTTGAATTCTCTCAACCGCTGTTTTCTCTGAGGTTGTTTGCAGGTAGGTAGAATAGGTAACACTGAAAGTCTGAAACCTCGAACGTGCTCCGTGCATGCCCTTGCCACGGACAATGAAGAATAATAATAATACATTATTTTTCCTATTCCTAATCTTCAGTTTTCAGTAAGATAAGAACTTCGGTACATTTTTTGGTATTATACTCGTATAAAGGGAAAGTAAATGTCCTTTTTCTTTTGTCTTAATATTGAATTGATTGATTGATTTTTGTAAACGTTGATAAATAAAAACAATTTGATAAATAAAAACAACCTGCATGCTTCAAATTTGAGGCATGTATTGTACCCACTGTCCATTATAAGTGGCGACGGGCTCACCCCCCGTCACACTGGACAGAGTTTCGGTACTACTGGTGAAACGTGGATGTTCTGAGGTTTCAGAATATCTCTGACTACCCCCTCGGGGAATATAGTCGTGAGCATATGCAATTTATAAAAACAGATTGATCTTTAATTACATAAATAATGTGATTCAATTCGTTAGCTTAATTTTAGCATTTTATACAACGTGTTAATGAATTAACGCAAAACTAGAAAGTAGTTTGTATAGAATTGAGAGCAGAATCGAATTATCATGTTTTCAACATAGGTAATTTTTTACAAGATATTAATAATATGTTTATAAAATTTACTGAACTCGATCTTAACCCACTGCACGGGCACACTCACCCTACTTACTACCAAAACAAGATTCTTAAAATGTATTCACGAGCACGCTAACGCTTTCATTCATTGCTGAAATGATAACAAATAATTTTTGCCAGAAAACTTAAAAATGCGAATAACTTTAAATTTTAACTATCAAAATAATGAAATTATTGTTTCAATCTAATTATTTTGTTATAAATCAGTTGGGGTGTATGAGGTTTTGCGCTTATTCATTAACACGTTGTAATAATGGTTTAGCAGAATTTTGTAGTTTTCAGCCAATCAGCTAGCAGGATCTTCAATTTAAATCTGGTCAAATTGTCGGTATTCGTAACCCTTTCAATTTCTAAATCCGATTGTTTTTGACATAATTATAATAATCGTTTCAATATTGGATATCAAACAATGGGCGGCAATTTGCATGTTTGTTGGCGTTGTTTATTTTTATTTAATTTTCAATGCTTTCTATACAATTTTCATTTTATTACGGGTTTTAGAATTATTTCGTTTTGAAAACAGATTAAATTCAACACCCAACTAGCACACCTTAGCTGTATATCAGTCACGGAAATGCTTCCAAGATGCTGATTAGTGTTCATGATTTCCAAGTGTTTATCGATAAAGACCGAGGCTACTTTGGCTTGTTTTTCTATCGAGAAAATGTCTCTTAATCGTGTTTTGGCTCTAATCAAAACATCAATTATATGTTCAATTTATACATATCCGCAAATCATACTCCTGATGTTAGTACTTCATGATATATGATGCTTCTTCTAAAATCCTATCCTGTTCTTTTTCTAATTTTTTCACATATTATTATCCTCTGAAGCTCCGCTTAGGACTAACATGTGACATATTTATGATATATCGCTGTCTCTTGTAGCTTTTTGGTGACTTTTCAGCAATTAAAAACTACTTGTAAGACAATAAGGTGATATAGGGATCACAAGCCACACTGATATACATCAGTAATTGTGAAAGTTTTGTATCACAATTTTAGACTCGTCTACGTTGGAAATTGATAATCCCAAATAAATACTTGCAAGTATTCTTTATAACAAAAGTTCTATATTCGAGATTTTAAGGGCCACATTAGTTCACTTTTGCTTTTTAAGGCTACAATGAAAATCTAAAATAGAGCATATTTGCTCTTGCAAAAAAAAAAGACCTAAATATCACTATTTTGTGTTAAAAGATGTTCTTTTATCACAATTTTGCTAGATGGGCAATACCTACATAATAAGTAATTCTGTTCTTTACCAATAACGTAAGTACATCGCAATTCCCAAAAAAACTCATAGATACAAGTCCAGTACTTATCATAGACTCATACCTACCTAATGGAGATCATCAACATCATCCACTGCTGATCATATAAGTGTCATACATAACCCATTAGCTTCTTCGCGCCGCAAAATACTTAGGACTCGGTGCTAATCTGGAGTGCATTTCTCTAAGCGTCACATCGCTGTCAAAAACATCGATGAGCTCACAAATGTAACATTCTTCTTGCATCGTTCAGACTGTCGAAGTTTTTAATGCGTTTGACACATAACATAACCGAATTGACAGCTCGCCGATGTCAACGAACGACGATGTTTGCGCTTAGAGAATTGCATTCCTGGTTGTTTAGGTCATTGGTTCAGAAGACACGGCCGTCATACGCTTTTTGGCCAGTTCTCAATTCACTAGTGAATTTTGACTCCCCTTTAAATCATCGATTCATTTCAACTTGCTTTTCAGAGCTATTTCAACCAATACTGAATAATATCTCGGATTAAAACTACGTGTTTTGCGAAAGTGTTTAATTTTAAACTTCAACTAAGATGCATTTTTTTCAAAATAATTAGAAACTGCGAGCTCGAAAGCGCAGCCTATACCTACCTATCTATCAAAAATTTCGATTAATAGTTTGGAAACAACGTGCTTCGCTAGCAACGTTTCGAGTTGAAATTACGATCGAGCGGACTCACATACTCACGCCATGTGTTGCCGACAAAATCTGCAATCTATATTAAATTTTATATACACTGCTTTTCAGTTTGTTTTTATATTGACATTGCTTTGGGTAACACAATAGATGATTGTGAATACAATAGTAAAGTAAAACACAAATTGTGCACGAAACATCTGTTTAGAATCGATTAAATCTATGGTGTAGTCGTTATTTTTAGACAATTTTTTTTGTGTGTTCCGTACGAAATTTGCAAAACGGAACACTAATGGAATCAGCTCGGTGTCTGTCCGTCCGTCTGTCCATCTCTCACATGATTTTTTCTCAAAGACCGTAAGACATAGGAAGCTGAAACTTAGCACAGATATTTTTTTGCCGTATTTCAATTGGAATTTTACACTAAAGGTGATTTATTAAGACCATCCAAGACCATATACGGGACAAAGACTTCTATATTCAGAGTGGTTTATATCCTACATATGCTCACGACTACATATGTAGGAAATAAACCACTGAATATAGAAGTGGTTTATATCCTATACTCTAGAAAGCATAGGAGTCAATCACGAGGCGGCGGCGTGGTTCGATTCCTGCCGCTGTAGCATGTCACGCTGCCATACTACGGCGGCTGGAAGGTGAAGGAAGACATCGACTAAAAATTCAAAGATTTAAGCATAAGCACATGCTCACAACTATATTAATCATTTGATAATGAACTCTATGATGATTGAAATAGATTTAAAAATACCGTGCAAGAAATAATACGAACACGTCACAGGGACAGGGATCTCTTCCACGATATTTTCAACTCTATTTCAATTATTATTGAGTTCACTATCAGTTGATTAATGAAAACTTCTCCAACAGTTCTCCGCTAGATTTGCCTTGACCATAACATGGTTCATGAAATCCGTAGAACTAGGAAATTTCCTTTATATCAAGGGTGACAGCTACAATAGATCTATCCAGGTAGCTGTAACTATTGGCATAGCAAAATTATAGTGGAATACCTCAGCGGTCACGTCAGGTCAATCGAGTGCGGTTCGCGGATCCCGGCCCCCTCTGCCTGCGCGCCTACCCTAACAGCGAATTAAGTTAGGATACGCCCGTCCCCCGCACACTGCGTTCGATTGACCTGCCACGACCGCTGAGGTATTCCACTGTTATTAATTTCTATTATTGATATTACGCAATGCTATTTTTTTCAGTAACTAAGCCAGATAAACCAGATAATAATAATGCTTACAAACTTGAATTTTTGTTTATAGACCAGCCTTAACACCGAGTCTCATAATCGATTGTAATTCATTAAACATGCGAGAAAACATTTTTAGAAATGTTTGCGTTTGTGGCACATCGAAACAGAGGCAGTAAATCAAGGTAGCGTCATAATTTGGAGCGGCGTTTCGGGTCGGTACATTCACCTAATTCCGGAACGCACCTGAGCTCAAATCGAGGTATCTTTTATTTAACTATATCTATCCCTGTAGATAGATAAATGTCCTTGCCATGTTTTGCTTTCACTTTATTCTAGATGTGAAGGTGTCTATTATAGTGAAAGAAAAGGTTGATGTCATGTCGTATCAGGAACTCGAGGAACTGGCGAAAAAAAGATTGGATTGGCTATTACTCCATTGACAAAAGCTTAGTTTCGATAGTAGGTATATGGACGTATGTACATACATGGCATTTTATAACAGCCGTCTGGTTACCGACTTAGAAGCTTAGATGAAAGTAAAATTAATGGATATGCCCAAAGCGCGTTTAGTTGAAGCACACTAGTAGTACACTTGGTCCATACAAACTAGCATACTTGTCTGTCATGTATTTGAAGTGTACTTGCCATTATTTGACTGATTTTTCCGGTTTAAAATGTTGAAGTAAGGGCAATCCTAGGGCCTTTCCCGAGCTTAGAAGTTGCTAAATCAATCACTTTTTTCCCGTGAGACTCTTAATAGAGATTTAATTTAAAGAAGTTGACCAAAATCTGAAAACAATACGCACAGAATCAACAAGTGAATGCAATTTTTGAAGTTATAAATTTGTCGATGTCGTCTATATAAACTTACTTTATTATTACATACCTTTTAATAAACTGACACGGCAAATTTACATGAAAAGTTGTAATTTTTTTACGAATTCCGAAAAGTGAAGGTAACGGGAATCCGTTGGATGAGAAAAGCGCAAAACTGGTCGCTGTGGCGGTCTTTGGTAGGTCTATGTCCAGCAGTGGCAATTCGGATTCGGAGGTTTCATAAAAAGCCTTGATGATTGAGATGATTTTGTGGTCAGAAAGCCTAATGAATACGTTTTTTTCTAGAAAAAAATAAGTTAAAATCACCTAATCCAAATCACAAAGACAGAATTTAACTAATAAAATTTAAACACGTGTATAAAACTTATTCGAAGAGATACGATAAAATGCCACCTGTCACTTATTGCTCCCTTCGCGAGAAAATGGGGATGTTCCGAATGCTTAAACCTATCTCTTCAAAAGATATTACAGCTCACAGAAATTCGAGGTCAACGAATCTTTGTTGCAGTAAATTTTTGACATTCATGATAGAGATTAAAAATCTGAAAAAGGTTCTGATAGCAACGATCGCTATTCGCAATAAGGACTCGTTTAGACAGCCAAACACTTCATATTTACAATTGAAATTGAGTTCTTGAATTTCGTTTATATTGTCAAATAGCTAACTCAAATTAAAACGGCCCATTTTCTTAAGAACCTTTTAGTTTTACTCGAAATAATAATCCTATCTCACACTACAGGAGTACTATTTTTGAAACTCATTCGTTGAACTCAGCAGTTGAAAATGTCAAAATTACTAAGGAAATAATAAAATGCATCTTTCTACTGCTGATTTGACTTTCAAAAATCGCACTCCTGACGTATGATTTCGGACACGGTATGCGGTAGTGAAATTCGGATATTCCGAGTAAATATAGTATTTCCATATTCATAAAATCTCTAACTACCTCCTCGGGGAATATACTCGTAAGCGTAAAATGTTTACGCAAAATAATAATTTCATTGACAGTTAAAATGAAATTAAGTAATTAAGCCGATGTTACCACTACATGTCTTGTAAATTAAATCGTACAACGCTTCTAACAGAACACGAGGCTTTAAAATTAACTACGTATTAATTAGATAAAAGCTTAGATAAGAAGAGGTACGCTTCTTAAGTGCATTTACTTGTATTTATTTGTCCAATAACTTTACATTATTTTTTAAATTTTACTTTTACATTATTGGACAAATAAATACAAGTAAATTCACTCAAGAAGCGTACTTATTCTTATCTGAGATTTCTTGAATTTCACGATGGATATTTTAATTCCAATTGTACAAAAATGGTGGAAAAAAAATTGGATCGGATTTAGTGGAAAGATAGTTTTTTTGTATCGCTAACTGCGCTATTTGTAATTACTTCGAGTTATCATATTTTGTAACACAAAATTACTTTATTTGGGCTATTTTTGGAATTGGATTGTATTTCAAAGCACATGCATATCAAAATTTAGACGAACGGCCCATACACGGATGTATGTTGTCATTTACGGAAAATTGCGAGTATTTTGAGTTACAGACAACTCTAGTATCTGCCATACCCAGCGTATGTCCATAATAATTCATCTGTACTTATACCAAATGTCGTGGCGTTTGGTTGAACTGCCAATGTGTGAAATTTGAATACACACATAGGTTCGAATGTTTTCCTCCCCTTCATTCGAATTTCAATAATTTTTTTTTGGTTTTAAATTGTTTACTGAAAACGAGCTTACTGTGCCTATATAGGTACTAATAGCACCTTTCCACGTTTTAGATATTCTTGTCGTCTGCTTACGATCTATTGAGGGTCTCAATGAGGGGAGTGTACCATACTCCATCACGCGGCCCCAGTAGTACAGATATATCTATGCTTTTGGTCTCGGATACTGATTTTGGTATTTGATATGAATACGGCTGTGAAAATATTGCCACAGCTGTAACCTCATCTTAGTTTAACTCCTAAGTCCAACCAGTAAGACCATGGGCCTTTGGTAGGGGCAATGGTCCATCTACTGCCCCTACTGAAGACCTAGGTCTTCACACTGGTTGGACAGAACGGTTGACCATTTGAATACTTGTTTTCACTTATACGTAGTGATCTTATCATAAGGACATAAACTTTATACAGGGTCCTTCTTCATATGCTGACAGCTTTTTAAGGGGATGATCAGACCATCAAACTGAACAACTTTCTCTATGGAACATACATACAAAATTGCGAAAAAAAAATTTACTGCTCCATGCAAATCTGCAAACCCACTTTAGACAATTGTATGGGACAGCAGATTTTTTTTTCGTGATTTAGATTTTGGTGCCATAGAGAAACTTGTTCAGTTTGACGGTCTGATCATCCCCTTAAAAAGTGTCAGCATATTAAGAAGGACACTACATTTTGTATAGCTACTAATCGTAACGTAATTCAAACAAAATCGTTTGTTATCCGCTAAACCGAGGAATGTCGTGTTAACTTTGACAAATTGTAACCTTTTAAAGTGTCCTGGGTGAGCATAAAATTAATTTAAATATTTCCTTGTGAAATAACGCTGTTATTCACAGGCTTAATTTATCGTTGTATGTGGTATGAAAGACCAGCGCTAAATGTGACTTAAATTAATATTACCTACGTTTAATTAGCGAAAGCAATTGGAAATAAATTGTATGTCCTTGTTTTTATTACCTACTAGCAGCCCGTCCCGGCTTCGCACGAGGTAGACAAATAAATTTTAAGACTCATTTTTCTACACCTTCGGTTACATTGTTCAAATTTTACCAAGGATCCATAATTTTTTTCAAAATGAAATGTAGCCTATGTCAAATTGGAAGAATGTAGCATTCTATTGGTGAAAGAATTTTTTAAATCGGCCCTGTACTTTTTGGGCCTATTCATTACAAACATACAAACATACAAAAATAGGTACAAATCTTTCCTCTTTATAATATTAGTGTAGATAAAATGTTGTTTTGATTATTCACATAAATAATAATGTATGTTCATATAATAGACTTGTTTCTCTAAACCCTTAATTTCTGTTTTTTACCCGACTGCGCCAGAAGGAGGGTTATGTTTTTCAAGCGTATGTATGTATGTATGTATGTATGTATGTATGTATGTTTGTATGTCTATTTCTTTGGCACGGCCTACAGCCTAAACGGCTTGATGGATTTTAACGTGTGAGGTGTCATTGGATTCATAAAAATTGTGAGAGTGACATAGGGTATATTGTTTCAAGATGGCGTCTACGAATTAAAAAAGAGAGGGGGAATAAACAATTTTTTTTTGTTAAAAATTACAATACGGGTATCAAATGAAAGCTACTAATTAGACGATTCCAAATATATAAATATTATAGTACTTTTATGTTTTCGTTTCGACATAAGACTAAAAAGTATGAAATAAACTAAATTATTAAGATAAACAAAAAACCCGACTGCATAAAAAACCTATTAACTGAAAAGAGAAAAACAAGCTCTATAATCACTAATCAGCTATAACAACTTTGTTTGAGCAAAATAATATAATTTGATTCTTATAAGGTAGGTATTGCAGGCGGGGGACAAACCAATCAATGACCAAACAAAAATATGCTGTCCCCGTTTGCGATACCTACCTTATAAGAATCAAATTATATTATTTTGCTCAAACAAAGTTGTTATAGCTGATTAGTGATTATAGAGCTTGTTTTTCTCTTTTCAGTTAATAGGTTTTTTATGCAGTCGGGTTTTTTGTTTATCTTAATAATTTAGTTTATTTCATACTTTTTTTATTTTGTAATAAAGCACTGATCAGAAAAAAATTCTTTCTTTACTCTTTTCTTATTCTCCCACTTAGGTTTAAGGCTCTACCGCCCGATTTTACCGTAAAATTGAGAAACTTTGTATCGATTTTATACTTAATTATGGCTCTTTTTAAGCAGAAAATAAAACTGAAAAATCTACAGGACATAAGGAGTGATTTGGTTTTTCTCGAAATCTAAATTCACTCCTTTTTTTACCCGACTGCGCCAGAAGGAGGGTTATGTTTTTCGAGCGTATGTATGTATGTATGTAGGTATGTATGTTTGTATGTCTATTTCTTTGGCACGGCCTACAGTACATAATTTTTTTTGTTGTTAAAAATTGCAATATGAGTATCAAACGAAAGCTAGTATTCAGATAATTTCAAATATACATATATTATAGTACTTTTATGTTACCGTTTCGACATAAGACTAAAAAGTGTGAAATAAACTAAATTATTAAGATAAACAAAAAACCCGACAGCATACAAAAAACCGTTTCGTTTATCTTAATATTTTTTTAAGCTGTAACCATTTTACTCTTACATCGTTGATCGGAAGAAAATGAAAATTTACAATATACTTCACAATACAAAGAACAATGATTTAGTTCTTATTTTTTTAAATTCATAAAAATGCATCTAATTTTTCAAAGAAAACGGCTGAATTCTGACAGAAGCCACTCGCTCGTTCACATTGATTAGTATGGAGAGTCGTGTTCCCGGGCGGATACGCCTTAAGAAATTGTTACTAACACGCTATGAGTCCCATGTTAGTCGAAATATTTCAGTCATTTAGGCTCCTCCTACTCTTCAGGTCGGTAAAAAAATTGTTACTTAGAAAAACCCTCAACATATTATAACATTCTTGGATGCGATATTTCCATTTAGCTTTTAAAAGCAAGCATGCAGGCTAGCAACGACAATGTTTTCAATGTTCCCTGTGTAATCGGTTACTCAAAAGCTGTCAATAATTTTCTAAACGCTTTGAATAAAACTGCAAGCGCCTGTGTTATTGGAAACCATAAAGTTACTATACCTAACCAGGAATAGAGGAACAAACATAAGCTGTCAATTGAAACCGTTTTTGGGAACTGTTTGACAGCTTGTAGTATAGTTTCGCCACTAATTTGAAATAACCTTATAATACAGTTGTGCCGCTAGGTACAGACGGTGACACATCAAGCTGTACAAAACCAATGTAAGCTGGCCGTGCGTAGGGTGATTAACGGATAACATCACACGGCCAGCTTATTTTGGTTTTGCGTAGCTTGATGTGTCGCCGTGTGTACATCTTGCTCTCTCAGCTGTCTGTTTCTCTATTCCTGCACGGCTAGCATGATTTCTCTACTTGCGCGCGACTCGGCTTTTTCCCACACTACAAGTCGCGGCAAGCGCGGCTTTCGGTCTCGAAAACCGCAGGAAAAGGTTATTTTCTATGCAGCGAAGACGCGCGTCACGTGCGTGTAGAGAAATCATACTAGACGTGCTGGTATATTAACTTTTTAATTTGAAACAGTGAAGTACCTACCGTGCCGTGGCCAAACGGAAACCTTCCCCAATATTTTATCTTTATCATAATTTAGATTTTTAATTTTATTTAGGCACACAATTAATGGTATTAATTTGTAATTAGATACTCAAAAATTTTCACCAAAAATAAACTTCTTCTTATCGTGTGGGCAAGCCCTGGTGTCAGAGTTTTTTCAGACCGACATATGGCCTCTGACGTGGTTTTTATGTAACGACTACTATCACAAGAGATAGTAGCCGGGACCAACGGCTTAACGTGCCATCCGAACACGGAATCATCTTTCTTTTCAGACAAATAGGTGATTTGGCCTGCAATGTCCTAACCAACTGGGGAACAACGCAAATAAACTAAAGGTTAGAAAATTAAACATGGTTCACGTTTAATTTTCTAACCTTTTAGTTTACCACGTTTAAAATTTAATTTAATTATTACTCTGTTTTGTTGAAACAGAGAAGTGTACCGCCCACACCCTACACAAATCACGAGCAATTTATGTTAATTAATGTTTAAAGTACTATCTTAATTTAGGTGGATATTATTCACGTAAATGTGTACCTACCGTCTGAACATCATTTGTGACGTAAGTAGAATTTGAAAAGTATCTAGTTTTGGCCCGCGATTTCATCCACGTGGATTTTGGTAAACTTCAGCACTCAATTGAACCCCTCTAGGTAAAATCCGTTCTTAATGCAAACGCTCTGTAGAACAATGTATTCCTTTCATGTATCTTCAGTGTATGTGAGCGTGCGTTGTTTGTGAGCCGTGCAGTCAATCAGTCCTTCATAAAATGTTCACCAGGTTATTTCTGAGTGTTTCTGATGATCAAACTGAACAACTTCCACTGAAAACGCGATTATAAAACATTTCTATAAGAACACTATTACACTAAGGCCGCGTAGATTATGATATAGTAGGATAAAATACCTAATCAACGTTGTTAATTTTGAATTATATGAGTTGTATCTGAAAAATTTATAGGAATTTATCCTCTTTGGTAGTCTTATAATAATATAAGGTTAATTAATAGGTTTTTAAACAAACTATGTGCTCACTGAAGTATGTAGAGACTATAGCATGCCAAACTCTCAAACACACTTTTTACTGACTACATCTTGTTTACTTTAAGATCTAAAGTACTTTAAGTTTATCTAATTTTTCATATAAAATAAAATGAGATAAGAAATCTTATTAACAAATCAGATTAAGGTAAGAAATTACAGTCGAGCTCGAGAACAGTCCCCTGTCTTTTATGCTATGCGGGGTGGAAAAATTAGCGCTAATTTAAGACCAATTAGATTTATAATTAATTCTTTATTGTTCTGAATATTAATTTGCTTTTAGCATAGAATAGTATGTGCTCACGACTATATTCTCCGAAGGGGCAGTCAGCTATATTCTGAAACCTCAGAACATCAACGTTTCACAGTAGTACAGAAACTCTGTCCAATGTGACGGGGAGTGAGCCTGTCGCCACTTATAATGGACATTGGGTACAAAACATGCCTCGAAATTAAAGCATGCAGGTTTCCTCACGATCGATGTTTTCCATCACCGAAAAGCCAGTGGTGTTACAAATAGGGTACCCCTTGTGCACTTTATAATTTAATAATGACCAATTTTGACGTTACTTGTCTATGGGATTCATTTAATACCTATTCCAACTTTCTGGGATCCATTCATAATTACGGCAGTCATACATGAAGTTACGTATTTAGAGTATATCTTTGACTATTTATATGTGGACTGGTTACGCGTGTAATTCTACTAACAAACATTTCTGCCACTTTTTGCGGGTAACATGAAATCCGAAACTTTGGATTTTATTCCCCATAACTTTAGATTCTAATTTTGATGTTAAAAATCATGAAAAGTAGTCTCGTGTGAACCCCAAACGTTCTAAGTTCGAAGTTATTATTTCGCAATTATAGGCTGTCTCGTTTAGTGATAAGGTGTAAAATTGAATGTAAATGCACAAGGTCAATTGTGCTTATACCGTGGCAGAGGGGAAATGCTACCGCAAGGCTAGTCCTTATAATAATTAGTCAAAGGAGTATATACATAAACCATTAAAGGAAGAAAATTATCTCAATGACAGTGAAAACCATATCAAAATTCGTTGCGTGGTTTTGGAGCTAGCGGATATACAGACAGTCGCGGAAAGCGACTTAATTTTATACTAAGCAAAATACACTGTAAAGAAATACAGAAAATACAAAACAAGGCGGTCTTAGTGCTAAAAAGTGATTTCTCCCATACAACCTCAGAAGTTATTTTTGGGTATTTGTACCTTAATAGCACGGCAGAAGTCCGAAGCGGCATAGAAATGAGTGTGATGTTTTTGTTTTTAATGTATTTTGAAAGGTCCTCTTCTGTTTATCGTCTGGGCAAAGCCCTGGTGTCAGAGTTTTTTTTAGACCGCCCTGCGGCCTCTGACGTGGTTTTTATGCAACGACTACTACCACCATCCGAAGCACGGAATTATCTTTCTTTCCTCTAAAAACCTATGAACGTTTTATGAACTGGCCGCTCAACAAAAAAAAAAAAATTTTCTCCATAAAACCTTTTACTCTTAACCATTTTATCGCAATCGTTACAGTTGGTAGCAGTATGGAGACATCGATTACAAATCCCTGCCACAATCCCTGAGTGACCCTGAGTATGAGTCGACAGAAAAGAAACACAAAAATGCAAGAAAATTATATAGTTATTCTAGATATCTTACGTTTCTTAGTGCTGGGCTAAAATCAAGGCAACGTTTTCTAGTAGCCAGTGACTGGAATAATAGCATCAAACAAACCAAGAAATCAATAAACTGTTGCCTACAGAGGCGCTAAACTTAGTCCAGCAGTCATGAGAGCTGGAAGCGCGAACCGGGACGATCGTAAACCCTCGTCGAGCCGACATTCCGTGGCATATTGCACACATGCCGACTGAATTCACCTCCCTTGCCCCTACTATACTGTGTGGCCACATTACAAATAAAATATCTACAGAAAATTTTAAGAAAAACCGTAAATATCATGATATAATTTTCACCCATTAAACTCCAACGGCCTGCCATGCAGGAGGCGATGGTTCGATCCCCGTCTAGGCCAACTCGTACCAATGAGTTTTTCGGAATTTATGTACGATTATTAACACCATCGGCTTTACGTTTAAGGAAGGGGTCGTGAGGAAACCTGTATACTTAAATTTCAAGGCATGTATTGTACCCACTGTCCATTACAAGTGGCGACGGGCTCACTATCCGTCACACTGGACTGAGTTTCGGTACTAGTGAAACGTGGATGTTCTGTGGTTTCAGAATATCTATGACTACCCCCTCGGGGAATAGAGTCGTGAGCATATGCAATGCAATAAACTCATAATGAATTTCAGAAATAATGAAGTTCTTTACTGGATCTGGGCAGGTTGAGGCTAGTATATAGAGGGATTTTATCATAATAACCACACTATTGAGTAGCAGACTGGTGATGGTGATCACAGTTAGTTTGAGGTAGTTAATACGCGAATGAATGCTACCGTAGTTGCCCATTGACAAACTATTTTTTCTATCTAAAAATCGAGCTAAGTCGCGACAATTTTCGCTCTTTATGACAGGCCTACGGGAATACATGATGGTGTATGATCCTATTCTAGCCCGGGACCAGAATGGTCAATTAAAGATTAATAGTCCGAAATTTTTCTCATTATGACTTTTCTAAGGGTGGATTCGGAGCCATACACGACCAACACAAACAAGCTGCTGGCTCTATTCATATATTTTGCTGGGACTTGTCGCGTGGGCGGTGTGTCAGCCAAACGTTGAAGTTTGAAGGATGGATGGGTTGACGCAGGTGGTCCGTAGTGGCATCTCTTTGGTTTGGTTTTTACAGGTTACGTATTGATATTATTTGATAGAATTGTTCTTGAAATAATCAACAGTGTTGTTCTTAATTCTCAGAATAATTGGAAACTTTTGTCAATCGTCTTTAAAGGGTGTAAACTTAAATGCGGAAAACCCACCAACCAACACGGAAATCTATAGAATATGGAACAGTAGTGAAAGTTGCTCAATTTGATGGTTTGAAGCACCCTCTTCGATATGTAACACATATAATTTTGCATCCTGTATTGTTTAAAATAGTCTAATCTAGAGTTACAGACTGACATTTACGAAACCATCGTGATTTCCGTAGTATTAAAGAAAATTTAAGACTTGGCAACACAATACCATGAATTTACTCCCTAATTATTTGAACAAACGTAAAATTCCCAGGAACGGGGCGGTAATTTATTACGGGGAAAGTTTTGCTTTAATCAAAATAATGCGAAAGTCGGTCGCTTTATTTAAATTGTCATCTCGACTATTCTAGGCAATTGAAATCTTTTGTTCATTTAGTCAGAAAGGATGACAATGTACAATTTTTTAGAAAGAAATATCTAACCTGTCAGTCAGCCATCGGATCTTTTTATTATAAAATGTGTTGTGGCTATTTATGGGTGGGTACTTTTGCACACTTAAAAAATGTAATTATATACATATAGGGTCCTTTTTAATATACTGACACTTTTTTAAGGAGATGATCATACCATCAAACTAAACAACTTTCTCTAAGGGACCAACATCGAAATCGCGAAAATAAAATCAGATGTTCCAAACAAAACTGCAAACCTACTCGAGCCAAATGTATGGGACAGTTGTTTATTTTTTCGCGATTTCGATGTTGGTTCCATAGAGTAAGTTGTTCAGTTTTAAGTTCTGGCCATCCCCTTAAAAAAGTGTCAGCATATTAAAAAGGACCCTGTATACTTGAATGCGTTACAAACGTTAGAATGCTTTAGACCATCAAACGGAACAATTTTCAATGTTGATCCCAACATTGCCAGGTTTCCAAAGAAACTTGGCCACTAGTGTGTAGATATGAAACTATACGGAAATAATAGTATGTAATGCCAATTATTAAAATGGCAAAGGAAAAGGTTTATAGAAAGTTCGTCGTTTGCAATTCTACTATGCGAAATTACCTATATTCTATTAGTAGTTTTACCCGTTTTCGGGATCCGTAATGTAAAAAATATTAAGTAGTTTGCAATTTCATAATGATCCAGGGTCGGTTGGGAGTTGGGAGGCTTTATATAATTAGAGAAAGAAAGAAATCATACAAAACCATGTATCTATCTTCGATAATAAAACAATTACGAAGTTGTAGTAGTTAATAAACAGTGCGAGAAATAATGAATGAATATTTTATCAATTCTTACTAAATCGAATTTGATGTACGGAGTGTGGCTTAAATCCGGCGATCCCCCTTTAAATCAGCTTTGAGCACCTATCGCCATATTTACAGTTTAGTTTCGTTATAATTATGTAGGTAGAGATATCTATATATAAAAATGAATCCCTATTTCCCTTGGTCACGGCATCACGCCTGAACGGCTGGACCGATTGCGATGAAACTTTGGTGGGTTGTTGTGCATATGCCAGGGAAGGTTTATAAACAAAAAAACGGCCAAGTGGGTGTCGGGTAGGTGTAGGGTAGGTGTAGGGTAGTTGTAGGTGTAGAGTAGGTGTAGAGTAGTTGTAGGGTAGGTGTAGGGTAGTTGTAGGTGTAGGGTAGGTGTAGGGTAGTTGTAGGTGTAGGGTAGGTGTAGGGTAGTTGTAGGTGTAGGGTAGGTGTAGGGTAGGTGTAGGGTAGTTGTAGGGTAGGTGTAGGGTAGGTGTAGGGTAGGTGTAGGGTAGGTGTAGAGTAGGTGTAGGGTAGGTGTAGGGTAGGTGTAGGGTAGGTGTAGGGTAGTTGTAGGGTAGGTGTAGGGTAAGGAAAATGGCAGAACAACGTCTGCCGGGTCAGCTAGTAAATTATAATATCCTGTAATACGTACTTTATGTGGTAACTACAGCATCACACAACTTCTTTCTCACGAATATTTCAAACCCGCTAACACCCGATCGTCCTTAAAACTTTAAATTTTACGACCATAATCCTTAACTTCTGGTGCAGAGGGTACAGTTACCATCAAATACTTAGTACCTTACTGAACGGTTGATGTTTTAAACCTGCGACAAATGTAGGTACAGAGAAATGGGTCACTGGTAAAATTTTTAGGGACGGTTCAGGTTAAAAAGCTGAACAACTATGTAAAACTAAGCCATCGCTCCACGCATAAAATACAACAAACTTATAAATTGTTAGTGGGTAAGGGGGGTTAATTTGTTGTTAGATAGGATCATAGAAACAGGTCTTGTCATATTTATTTTCACATTTATTTTAATAATTTCTTGATACAAAATCGGTCAAAAAATAGTGATTTTGGCTTTTCAGTTTTGCTTCTGCCATATTCTAAATTTTAATTGTTTTATTGACGGATATTTTTTAAATGAAAACATAAAATCGACTTAGTAGAATTCTAAAATTATGAATTAATTTTTATCGTAAAACGTCGCGCGGCCAGCTTTTTTGGTTTTGTGTAGCTTGATATGTCGCCGTGTGTACGCGTTCAAACAAGCGCGAAATCTGAACTTTGACGCGAAATAAAGGCGCGTCTACCTGGGACCATCGATTAGGTATAATTTAATTGGAGGTGTGATTTCGAAATTGATCCAATAGAAAAAGTTGTTCAGTTCAATGGCCTTTTAATTCCCTTAAAAAACCGTTAGCATAATTAAGTAGGACCCTACATATTTGATGCTTAACTGTACAGCGATAACGGTTAAACTTTAAGTGAAATAAGCGTTCGGAAAGAGCCATCCATCGAGAGAAAACTTTAAAACGTGGCCTATCGTGAATCCGGGGAATTATGTTAAACAGCCAGGCCATTTGGACGGTCGCCAACCTTCAGGGTGGTTCAGGGTTAACACTATGCCACCCTGTTCAACAGGTCACCGATGTCATCGGTAATTTTGGGAATATGAAACATAATTTCTGTTACAGTCTAGGCAGCTATTTTAATGTGGAAATAATTAATTTAAATTTTGTCTATTACTTTAATTCAAGTTTATACACCTTACTATAGGTATATGTAACAAAACACCCTAGTATTATTTAGATCATTAAACATTAATATCGTTGATAAAACTAAATAAATTTTATATACTTATGGCCATAGTACTTAGACTACTTATATACGGACCCGCATCGCCATAGCATTTCCCCTCTGCCAACGTGCAAAATCAAAAGATCTTACGCATTTACATATAATTTTATACCTTATCACTAAACGCCTATAATTGCGGAACAATAATTTCGAACTTATGACGTTTGGGGTTCACACGACCCTGTTTTTCATGATTTTTAACATTCAAAATTAGAATCTAAACTAAACCTCGCTTCCGCAAAAAGTGGCAGAAAAGTTTGTTAGTAGAATTACACGCGTAACTAGTCCTCATATAAGTAGTCTAAGCCATAGTAAGATTAAAATAGAGACAAAGTCAAAAAAAAAAACTTAGCGTGACTGATAGGTTAAAACATAGAAACTAAAGAAAAAAAGTGGCCCATTCTACATTTTATTTCGATATTCTTAAAAGTGGAATGTTTAAAACCTATGAAAAATATTGTACAAAAATTGCTTTTAGGATTTTGTAGTTGCCGTAGCAGTTGTTACAGTTTTGTAGTTGGCGTAGCACTTTTTTATTTTGGGTTATCATTTTTTAGAAATCTTTAATATTGTGACGAGGGGGCCGCTGAACGGTTAATTAAGTCTCAGACTAAACTTAGCGGTCCGATCAACTGTGATTATATTTTATAGAATGGTGGCCCGACATAGACGTTACAATGTAGCGTAAAATGTGTAAAAGGGATAAAAAATAATTATTTTTTAATCACGTACACTCTAGGTTCTGCGTAAGCTTATCGTATCGGATACCTATGTTTTGCGCTTTATTTAACAGGCTTTGAAAAATCTACTTAACACCAGCTTTATCTATTACCCGTTCGTGCCTTGCACATCGCATCATTCGCTAAGTTTATTCATCGTGCTCGTCGGATATATACGCCCATGATAGAGTTCCCGTAGCCTCTGTAGGTATACCTAATGAGTGTTTCTAACTATTTTATGCATAATACGCGTGCCCAATGCAGATTTGTGAACTACATATATGCACCAGAATGTATTCTATAGCGTATGGTTTCCTCACGACTTTTCTTCACCATTTGTCACTGAGAAAAAAATGCAACGTATACGTAGCCCGTCGCAGCTTATACGTAGCCCCTTAATTTTTAACTTTTTGACATTTTTATAATAACGCATATTCTGTGTAATTTTCAACTGTCTAGGTATTACCATTCGAAAGTTACTGCCCTAAATAGGTAGGACAGACGGACATACAGACGTACGGACGGACGGACAACGCAGGCTTATAAATAGGATCCCGTTTTCACTTTTTGGGTACGAAACCCCAAAAACTTATTAGTGCATGGTATGAATTCGAACCCGAACTCTCGTGATTGTGCAACCCCCGCTCTCCACCTTGTTCGACATAAATTGTTTTCTGTTTCAATATCATAAAAGGTCATATCAGAACGCGTTGCATGTGGGCACAGAATCGATACCTTCACCGGATACGACCGCTATTCGGACTTCCGTAATTACGCGGCATTGTCATGACATGAATGACACCAATTTAATCTGACGATAGTGGTTGAATGAATGAATTGTTTCAGTTATTGCGTAGGTACAGTAAAGTGTGTACATTTTGCGCTATTGCTAAAAAACATACCAAAAATTAACTATGGAAAAAAATATTATTATAATATGGATTTTGGAGTTCCCGATATTTCGGCAGCGTTACAACTGCCACGATGAATAAAATCTATAAAAACGCGGTAAGAACCCGTTAAAATGATTAACTTTAGCTTCAAAAACCTACTTATTTCACTTTGTCTGTTTTCTGCATATAAAGTATCGCAGTTTTTAAGGTGAGCTATAGTATTTTATAACAGTGAAACAACATTTAAATCAGTTCAGTAGTTTTTGTGACATTACAAAAACCACTTTATCTTAGGTTCGACAACGAGTTACTTTTCTAGAATATCTCACAGCCCCTTTTTTGCATCGACTTTTTTCCCCCACTGCTGGGCAAAGGTCTCCCCTACACATCTAGACCTTTGAAACGTTAAAATATTACACCACAGATGAAAGATATTAATAATACTAAACAAGAATAGAATTAGTTGAACACAGCTCGCTGCCAGTGATAAAATTTTCGATTGTCAATAATTATATGCCGAGTTAATATTGTATCTACTAAATAATATGATTATTATTAGTAGGCAACTGTTAAGATTAGGTAACTGATAGAATAAGAAACAGTGTAATTAGAAAAAAGTGTGGACTGAAAGAGGATATAGTGACAAGGATTGAAAAGGGAATGTTGAGATGGTTTGGTCATGTGGAAAGGATGAGTGATAGTAGACTGACGTATGAAATATATAAAGCGAGAGTGAATGGAACAGTCGAAAGGGGTCGCCCTAGACGTAAGTATGCAGCCTACTTAAGAAGGGTCAGATCAAATGTACCCGAAACCGACGAGCGTGTATGAAACGACTTATGACTGTGGAAGAGGCAAAAGAGGTGTGTCAGGATCGTAGCCGATGGCGATCAATTGTCTCTGCCTACCCCAATGGGACACAGGCGTGAGTATATGTATGTATGTAACAAGGTGTAGAAAAGTTTAACACCATTAATCGTCTATGCTAAACAATTATTTTTTAAATTAATTTTTTACAAGAAACATTTTCTCTTATACGCATGTGGCCCAAACCAACATCAAATTCTGAATTGGTCCTTCACCCAACAATGCCTTCCTATTTCCATCACGAAATCAATAGTTCAAACTTTCAATACCTACTGCAGGCAAAAGTTTAAAAACAGTACCCTGCTTCCATCGGAAAACGGTTGGCAGTTGTCAATGTTCCACCTACGGCTATTGCCACCATACACTGGCGGCCGTCACACGACATCCAATTTCCGTTTGTCGATGCTGCACGAGAAAGCTGCACTTGCCATACTGAATTTCCCATTTAAACATCAATCGCTGGTTTTAGCAAGGGAAAAAATGTAGGGATGTAAAAGAGTTGAGTTAACGTTGCGTTAAAACAGTTTTCTGTTTGTTTGAGGAGTTAATGATAAGGTTAGTTGGTATTGATAGCGCATGCACTCAGTTCACTTGTGCAATAGGTATAATTTAGGTATAATACTGAAAAACAGCATCTGCCTCCGTGGTCTAATGGTTAAGAGCATTGGGCTCTTGACGCGGAGGTCGTGGATTCGATTACCACGGGGGGCATCTAGTGATATGTCACTTTGTGCGTTCCCCAGTTGGCTAGGACATTGCCATTGAAATCACCTGATTGTCTGAAAAGAAAGATGACTCCGTGTTTCGGATGGCACGTTAAGCCGTTGGTCCCGGCTACTACCTCTCGTGATAGACATCGTTACATTAAAAAATACACGTTAAAGGCCGGAAGGCGATCTAAAAAAACTCTGACACCAGGGCTTGCTGCCCACACGATAAGAATACTGAAAAACAAAGGAACGCAAAATCTGAAAATCGAACCGATAACTGATATCCTAATACTACAGGATGTTAGGGTAAACAGTTGCATTACTTTGAGGGGTGATTGTACCCATGATACTGAACAACTTTCCCTAAGAAACCTATAGGAAATTACCATACAATTTTTGGACTTTCCATAGTAAATGCAATCAGCTGATCGAACGTTTGTATGAAAATTCGAAAAAAATATTTGCGTATTTCCTATAGGTTTCTTAGGGAAAGTTGTTTAGGTGTCAACGTTGTTTACCCTCACACCTGTAAATTAAATATTCTGTTATGATCACTTAGATATCACTTATACAACGTGTTAATGAATTAACGCACAACTAGAAAGTTTAGAATCGAGAGCAGAATCGAATTATCATGGTTTCAACACTGGTATTTTTTTTCAAAATATTAAGTAATTTGTTTGTAAAATTAAAAATTTACTGAACTCGATCTCAACCCATCGCACGGGCACACTACCCTTCCTACTACCAAAATAAGATTCTTAAAATGTATCCATGAGCACGCTAGCGCTTTCATTCATTGCTGAAATGACAACAAATCATTTTTGCCTTAAAACTTAAAATGCGAATAACTTAAAATTTTAAATATCGAAATAATGAAATTATTGTTTCAATCTAATTATCTACACTAATATTATAAAGAGGAAAGATTTGTACCTATTTTTGTATGTTTGTATGTTTGTAATGAATAGGCTCAAAAAGTACTGGGCCGATTTAAAACATTCTTTCACCAATAGAATGCTACATTCTTCCAATTTGACATAGGCTACATTTCATTTTGAAAAAAATTAGGGATCCTTGGTAAAATTTGAACAATGTAACCGAAGGTGTAGAAAAATGAGTCTTAAAATTTATTTGTCTACCCCGTGTGAAGCCGGGACGGGCTGCTAGTTTTGTTATAAATCTGTTGGGGTATATGAGGTCTTGCGCTTATTCATTAACACGTTGTATAAATAAATTGTATTTGATACATTGATTGCTTGATTATCGTTTCTGTACGAATAGCTCTCAAATTTTGCCTTATTCCTTATCTTATCACATTGTATTTAGTTACACCTGGTAGTCAGTTCCGAAGAAATTCTAATCTAACGTCTGCAGAAAAAGAATATATTTCAAAGAATTAATTTTCAAAGAGTAATTTATTAGGTTATAAACGGTAACAAATTACCAGAGACATTTTGAATTTCTTATAGACAAGATTTCTGATATAATCAAAATGGCAGAGACGTTCGTGGCGTACAGGAAGCTGGAAATAGGTATTGGTGGTTGTTAAAACGAGCAGCTCATTTCCGTTTATCCCAACCATTTGATATTTTTTCTCTTAGATATTGAATACTGGATAGATCTTATCTAGGTATATGGAGTGATTTTGTTCCTCCAACAGCTTTTATTTTATAGATCGTTGTTGGCGCGTTGCGATGAGCTTGGAAACTGAATCTAGAGGTCTTGGTTCGAATCCGCACGGATGATATGCCATGTCCCAATGAGTTTTTTTAACTTAAGTATGTAATACGAACTGCTCTCAAACGGCGAAGGAAAACATCGTGAGGAAACCTGCATTCGCTGAAGAAGAAATTCCGATGCGTATGTGAAGTCTACACATCCGCATTGGGTAGGCCTACCTGTGCCCTGCAGTGGGACGTATGTACAACGTGTTAATGAATAAGCGCAAAACCTGGTACACCCCAACTGATTTATAAAAAAATTATATTGAAACAATAATTTCATTATTTAATAGTAAAAATTTAAAGTTATTCGCATTTTAAGTTATGAGGCAAAAATGATTTGTTGTCATTTCAGCAATGAATTAAAGCGCTAACATGCTCATGGATACATTTTAAGAATCTTGTTTTGGTAGAAGTAAGTAGTAAGAGTGCCCGAGCGGTGGGTTGATATCGAGTTCAGTAAATTTTAACTTTTATAAACAAATTATTCAATATTTTGAAAAAAAAATCCTATGTTGAAACCATGATAATTCGATTCTGCTCTCGATTCTAAACAAACTAGTTTCTAGTTTTGCCTTAATTCATTAAAACGTTGTATATGTGATGTTACGTACCGGTATAATAGCGATACTGACTCGAAATTTATAAGTTCCGGTATTTTGTCTGGTAACAGCACCAATGGTACCGGTTCCCAAAAATACCGGCATTTCAAGCCCTGGCTGAAGTCAAGCGTGAGCCTATTTCGAAATATCAAAACACCTACTACCCAAAACCTATTTCAAATCCCAACTTTACATTCCTCTAAACCAGCCTTGCAGATAAGAAACCGATTTGTAATCCCCCGAGAATACACATTAAGCTTTAGTATTTCAAGCAATGAGAGCGGATATTGGGGTAAAGGCTAACCTAAATCTCCATCACGGACCGGCTTTATTCGCCCTAATTTAATTACGCCCTTGATGACCTTATCATGGCCTTCCGGCCCGACCTTTGTTTTATTTAAGTCCCTGTGAGGTTATCCGACAGTGACAATGAAAAATTGATATTGACTTGCCCTGGAAACTGTGAGTACTGGTCTCTGGGATTATTCTAAATAACTACAAGCTATTTCCCGCATAGAATTCTTTTCATATGCTCACGACTATATTCCCCGAGGGGGTAGTCAGAGATATGCTGAAACCTCAGAACATACACGTTTCACCAGTAGTACCCAAACTCTGTCCAGTGTGACGGGGGGTGAGCCCGTCGCCACTTATAATGGACAGTGGGTACAATACATGCCTCAAAATTGAAGCATGCAGGTTTCCTCACGATGTTTTCCTTCACCGAAAAGCCAGTGGTGTTACAAATCGTACATAAATTCCGAAAAACTCATTGGTACGAGCCGGTCTGGACGGGGATCGAACCATCGCCTCCTGCACGGCAGGCAAGGTTACTCGCCACTGGACCACCACGGCTTTTTAGAATTCTTTTCGTTTTCAGTATAAGTCCGTTCTCACACTACAGGGCGAAATTGATATCATTAGCATCCTTTTAAACTAACACTGATGCAAATAAAAACTTATTTTATATTAGGAATAGTTCTGATTAGAATAAGCTAAGAATAAGATCATAATTTCTTATTTATAAGCTCGTAACTACGTTGGTGGCAACGTCGCGGTTCATAGATAAACTCAAGAAAAAAACTGAAATTTGTCTATGATACAGAACAGTTACACCGACGTTATACTAGGTTTAAGTTATTCCGGGTTTATTAGTAAACATTTTGCTTATTCTTAGTTTATTCTTGATATAACTTTTTTTACCACGTTTATTTGTACCAGGGTAAGAGTCTACCCATAAAACTGAACAACTTATACTATGCAAACCGATCGGAGCAGAAAAAAATCAGCTTTTGCATACATTTGAATGGTAGGCGTTACAGTTTAGTATGGAACAGCTGATTTTATTTTGACTCCGATCGGTTTGCTCCCATAGAAAAAGTTGTTCAGTTTGATGGGCAGACTCTTAGTTTAAATGGATGCTAATGAAATCAATTTCACCCTGTATATAGACTGTAAACTTTACATACTCAAAGAGGTGCTTTGGACCACCAAACTGAGTAAATTTTACCATCGGACCAACTGTGAAAACGCGAAAACAAAAATTAACTGTTTTAATACATTTTTGTCGAAAAGAAATTGAAATTTTCTGTGGAACAGTTGATTTTTTTTTCGCGATTTCGGTATCGGCTGAATAGTGAAGGTTGTTCAGTCGGATGGTAGGAAGCATCCCCTTAAATATGTCATGCATTTAAGTTTACAACCTGTATATTTAATGTCCTCATCGTTAATTTCATAAAACTTATGCATTCTATTATACAAAGGGATCTCGTATTATTAGTGGAGCAAGTAAAACGCATTACTGGGAACTAATAGATCCATTAAAGTTCTACTATAAATTGAAGGTACATAGATTGCTTTAAACTTTGATCGCGTAGATTTCAGACTTTCCCAATTCCCAACTTTCAATCGAACTCTTGATTTAAGGTCAAAGAATTTTGCGGAATGGTATAAAGGAACGCCCCTAAGATTTTGCGGCAGCAAACAGCTTTTATGCTGAAATAAAACCCAAATAACAAGCTAGGGTATTCGGGTAATAAACTTTTATTTCGACAGAAATGTAAGTACGTCAAAACATATTCTTCTTCTTATCGTGTGGGCAGCAAGGCCTGGTGTCAGAGTTTTTTCAGACCGCCTTACGGCCTCTGACGTAATTTTTCCGTACCCAAAGGGTGAAAACGGGGGTACTAAGCCACTGTTGTCCGTCGGTCCGTCCTACCTATTTAGGGCTGTAACTTTTGAACCGTAATAGCTAGACAGCTAGTAATAGCTAGACGTTGTTGAACTATGTGACGTCTATTAGTAATCCGCATTGGGCACGTTGGTGAACTAATGCCCATATACTCGTACCCTAATTGAGGGTAGACCTGTGCCCTGCTGTGGGACGTTTATAGGCTGATGATGATGACTCTATAAAGTAAAATATGCATCTATTATAATTTTTATAAGAATGATGTGACCACAGAACATTTTAAGAGGGGTCAGAAGTGCAAAGTAGGCGTGGAACGTGTCGCCACAGGTTATGCAATGATTTGCATAATACCATAAGTTGCGCGGCGTGGTGCAAGCGAGAGGGCATGAGTAATTGTAGCAGCGTGAGCGGGAAGACAAGTGGCGACGCCGTCTCCGAAGCAAAAGCGCTACTTTGCATTTCTAACCCCTCTTATAATGTTCTGTGGATGTGACACTAATTAGGGAAATCTGACTCTCAAATAAAGAAAATCTGGATGTATGAGAGTCGGCGCTCTTCACATTTTATAGATATTAGTTGTAGGAAATCAAAGTTGTGTGTTACATGACAACAATAAGTGGCAAAACATGTAAACTTAAATTAAAAACATATGAAAAGTTAATGAAAATAAAAAAAAACTTTGCTTATGTGTATGTTGGGGTGAGTATGTGTATGTGTACGATGAAGCTTAAGAGGGTGTGCTATTGTGTATATTATGAGAGATGGGTGTGTGTAAAATAAAACCAAAGTAGGTAATTATATCTAACGTATAGGTAGGTATAAATTGGTATTTAGGTAGGGTCTCGAAGATAACTCTCGGCATCGTATTAGAGATCCCAAAAACTTTATCGTAACTTTTAAAGTTAGTTTAGCTTGAAGCGAGGCCTGTAGAAAACTCGTAAGTGAGCTTGAGAAGATTTAAATTGCTATATTCACAAAAGTCAATTCACAACTACGAGTAGCATTACAATGTAATAATAAATTTATGTACAGCTTGCAGATAAAGAGTAGAAAAGAATAACGCCACTCTATTCTATTCTCAAGATGAAAAATGACGGCAAGATCGTTCCAAATTTTGTGCTGAAATATATAGTTCCTGCTATCACCTTTTTCTCTAAACGAGAACATGACTAAGCCAGAACATGACTAAGCCAGAATATGACTAAGCCAGAATATGACTAAACCAGAATTCAACATGACGAAAACAGAACATGACTGAAACATAACATGACTAAACCAGAATGTGACCAAACCAGAACATGACAAAATTAAGGGGGTCCTCATACAAGAAACTAGTTTTTATCAATGTTTTTTCTTCTCGCTCTATCGTAAAAACGGTAATACAAACAAAAGTCAAACTTGGTGTGATTATAGAAAAAACTCTACAGTATAATAACAAATAATAAAAACTGGCCAAGTGTGAGTCGGTCTCGCGCTAAAGGTCTCGGAGAAAAAAGTTTTTTTGTAAGTTAATATGTTGTGTTGTGTGGTGGTATATACTGAACCCTCGGTGCGCGAGTAGCCAGACTCGCACTTGACCCGTTTTATTAATACATTCAATCTATATTTTCCTGTACATGCATGGAGCCATTTAGGGCTTACCTTTAATTCTGTGGTCTAATACTGACCCAAACAATACAATTGTTCAATATGTTATGTATACTATCAGACTATCAGGCCTGTTCACACAATTGCCAGTGTCATACACTAGTGTTTATTGGTGGCCGGTAGCGTTTCATACATAAAATAGTCCAGTAAAATACGCTATGCTAGTATGGCGAAAGAAAATAATTAAAGGTGTCCCTAAGGACAAAGAATAATTTTCTTATTAAGTACGGAAATAAATAAATAAAGTTAAATAAAAATCATGTAAAATTCGACAAAAATTGTATATTCAAATGTATTTATAAATATACATATTATATTCATAGTATATATAAATATAAATAGTATATTCGATATAATGTGTATGTCCCATTTGTTAAATACATTTCTATTTTTTTATATTAGAAGTAAATCCAAACAAAAAACTCCACGGGATCTTTGTTTTTAACTAAGAAGAAATTTCGAACTATTTTCAGAAATACTCAATTTTAGTAGAAATTTAACACAGTGTACATTATAATCATAACCTAAGAAAAACAATAAAAATAAAAGAAAACAGATACTATAAATAAAAACATTCATTTTAGTACTGTAAAGTGAAAATACGAAATTTAGTTTGATTTGCTAATAAAGTAGGTATTTTAGGCCAAATTCGACCAAACTTTGATTTATCCAAGAGTAACAAGGATTATATAAGGAATAATACCTAAAGAAAGAGGTAGTTGTATCCGTACTTATTGCAATGAGAGTTTAGACATTTTTAATTTGTTAGGTTTATTCGTCACATCTAAGAATAACATTTACTCGAGTTTGGTCCAATACGGCCTTAATATCATTATTTTTTGAAACGATCTAGCATAAAAAAAATCTTATTATAAATGATTTCCTTTCAACCCGTATTTTTACTGGACTAAAAAATATCCTACGGAACAAATAAAGGATTTGGCCTATAGCTACTAATACTATATCGTGACGATCGTTGGTGTAGTTATGTATTACCATGCTCTTTCTTATACTGTGGTATACACGGTGTAAGGAAAAGTATCATTAATCTTTAAACCACATACTCTACCCATCAAACTGAACAACTTTTAGTAAACTTAAAGTAACATATCAGTTGTCCCATACGTTTGAAACGAGTAGTTTAGTATGGGACAGCTGATATATTTTTTATTCTGGTCGGTTTGCTCCCATAGTAAAAGTTGTTCAGTTTGATGGGACGAGTATGTGGTTTAAAGGTTAATGATACTTTTCCTGACAGCCTGTATTAGAGCTTCGGTATCTGATCACAGAAATTAAGCAACGCCAGGTCCGTTCAGTATTTGGATAGGTGACTGTTTAGGTAGAAACTATTTGTTAAGCCAGATTCAAAGAGTTTTCGAGGTGTCGTTCCCTAGGGTTCAAGCTATCTCTATGAGTCCATACCAAATTTGATCAAAATTGGTTAGACCTGAAAATGTAATAGACACACAGATGGACAGGTAATTCAGACTGATAAAAGTTGATGCAGTAAATTTTGTAACATTTTATCATCTTATTCACACTCTTGGAGTAGTCATATCGTCCTCTCTCTCTCTCTGTTCAGTGCAAGAGTCTTAATATACCGAGATCCGACCGTAAATTTATGCACCTACTTGTTTGGTGAACGATATGTGATTTAAGTCAAAGTTTATACAGGGGTTCATACAACGGGGTTGCCTAGCAAAATCTTGCCGCAAGTACCTTTACCATGATAGATACTATTTTAATTAAGAACTAATTAATAAAGTGGTCAGAAACTCTACATATGAGTTCTGGGAATATTAAAATTTCAATGATTCTTTATGAACAAAATACAATTTTGAGCAAATACAAAATTGTGGACCCTCTTGGCAAGCCAGAAAGCACCCGATAAGCGACCGCCTGCAAACAGACTTATAACACGACTCCAAAAAAAAATTTTTGTTAAGGGCAACAAAAATCTAAAGCCAAAACCTGTAATTGTATCACTTTCGTTTTAAATTTAAATAACCACTTAACAAAACTAAAATTATATCAACCCTCAAAACAATCCACCCAGACTTGCATCCCTCAAATTAAATCCTACACAGACGGACAAACGGAGCTTATCGGATGGTATCAAATTGAATTACACTATTA
Source organism: Agonopterix alstromeriana (assembly GCA_963924505.1). Classification (NCBI taxonomy): domain Eukaryota; kingdom Metazoa; phylum Arthropoda; class Insecta; order Lepidoptera; family Depressariidae; genus Agonopterix; species Agonopterix alstromeriana. The sequence continues at coordinate 7,068,499 of OZ004670.1, forward strand.
GTCGGGTCTGGAGGGCCGTGCCTACCGCTCTGATGCTCAGATTACACGACGAATCTACCAACTGTCTCCTCTGAAATTATGAGCATGACATGTTTATATGTACATAAATTCATGACTGTAATGATTTCGGGGTGGTCAGAATATTTGCTAGACTTACCTACTAATTTATTGTTTCAGGTGTTAAGGGAATAAAATTCGGAGCGCGCTCTATACAAACGAAGTCTGGTGATATTTTCAATACTAACTAATTGAAAATTCGTTAAAATGTATAGTTTTAAAGTTACAGTGCCTCAAAGATTTCCACACAAATCTTAAATTGATCCTAGCACTAAAACTGTATATTTTAACGAAAATCTGACTTCATACAAACATAGAGATTTGTGTCTAGATTTTTTCTGAAAACGTTCATTGACTTTAATTAGTATTGAAAATATCACGAGACTTCGTTTGTATGCAGCGCGCATTTACGCATTCGGAATAAACTCATCTTCACAAGGTTCATTCTTAGCATGTAGAGCCTTTTCCCACACAGCGCTTTCAGCGTCAGGGCGGCGCTTTGTTTTTCCACTCTGAACGATTGTAGGTATGAAGCAACGTTCAGTTGCCAATGGGAATGCTGAAAGCGCTGCTGTTTTTTAAGAGGATGATCAGAGCATGAAACTGAACAACTTTCTCTACGGGACCGACATCGAAATCTTGACAAAAAACACATTTGGGTCGAAAGGATTGAAGTTTAGTATGATACAGCAGATTTATGCGATTTTTAATGATATAGAGAAAGTTGTTCAGTTTGATGGTATGATGACCCTATATACCTATGTCTCACTACAGGGTACAGGCATAGATACTCTTTCTTATACTGTGGTACAGGCCACCTCTAAAAAAAAAGGCAATTAATCTCTGTTCTTAAAGCCAATTTAAGAATATTTTTCATTAGAGTAGAAAGTCATAAAGTAACCCATAAATTGTTTCTTTACGTAACCAATAATGACGTAACCACACTAACATTTACCGACCAACAAGGACATAAATCTTTAAACAAAAGCCAAACACGAGAAAAGACAATCTAAAGCGATTACGTCACAACGACTTCCGATGCGACAGTCCGTCGAGACATTTCAATAACAAAAAAAAAAGTAATTTCGCTATTTCTTTCAAAAGTTTCCTTTGAGGCACCTTATCGCGTTCGCTAAATCTCTTGGAAAGAAAATACAAAATAACCGGCGCCAGGGGGCTTTCAGTTCGAGAAGAGGCTTGTGCAGCTGCAATCAATGCTATTAGAAGCCTTGTAGCGATGGCTGGAAAACTCAGGTGCATGTATTATGCTTACTATCTTAGGGGGATGTATAGTCAAGTCCATTAACCATTAGACGTTCCCTTTGGACGTTCAGACATGTGAACAGCCATGTCCCGGAACGGTCCCAGACAAAACGAAAGTACGTGTTAGTAATATAATCCAACTAAAAACTAATGACATTTTAATTTTATATTGCTTGCGAAGTTTCACAAATTATTACAGGCGTGTGTGTATCGCAGACGTGCGCATAGTTCGTCAATCGAACGAAGACTGGCGCTTAATTGTTTTATTTTTATCGGCCATGGGCCCACCTCAAATTCCCACCGCTGTAACTCCTGTAAACCGGGATCAACCGCGGAGACCATTTACAACACTAGTCAATGAAGTCAAGGGAGTCCGGGAGATGACTGTCTTGGAATCCGCAATGAATTTAATCAAAAGAGATAGGAGTACAAAAACGCAAAAATAAAATCAGCTGTTCCATAAAAACTGCAATCCTACCTACTCGACCCAAATGTATGTTTTTTTTTTTCGCGTTTTCGACATTGGTCGCATAGAGAAAGTTGTTTAGTTTTATGATCTGATCATCCCCTTAAAAACCGTCAGCATATAAAATTGGTTACTACTCTTACTACATAATGGGGAACATGCATAGTTTTATATTTTCGTGTATCATAAAGATTTAAGGCTTACACAAAAATACCAAATACAAAAATGGTAAAATATGCACAAATAATTTATTTATTGCAAATCAAAAGTTGACTTTTCAAATTCCGCGTCAAAACGCTCACTGCCATGACGTGACGTACCTCCTTTTTATGACGCGTGAAGCTCATTAAAAATCGTCCCCTATAATATGTTGCGGTACTCTTCTAACGCACGCAAGTTGCTAACCGCTTCGTCACTTTGCGCTGATTGGTGTTTGAAATTACCCGGCCCAGGTAAAAAAAAAATTTTAGAAATAAATCTTTCAGTAATGTTCTATACACAACTATTATTATTGAATTATTAAGATAATTTCTCATTATAATTTTGGTGCAAGTTCCCCATTATCATTCATTACTTGCCTATATACAGTTAAAGCTGCAGGCGAATTTACGCACACAAAGGGATTGCTTCATTTCCTTCGTCTCGTCGCAGCCTCTTGTTTGAGTCTGGTAATCGCCTAGGGGCGATTTAACCATCGTTTCTCGTCGGGAAATCTAGCAGGTGCTTTGTCTCTACCAACAGCCAAAGATAAGCGATAAGCGGTCACGATCTCAAAGCAATTTCTTCAGCTAATGTTTGAATTATGAAATCAAATTGCTATAAATTCTAGATAGAAAATAATTACCAATACATATGTTTTTTTTTAATTGATACTATATGTTAGTACCCAAGAAAAATAATAAATTGTAATAGTAATAGTAATTAGTAGTAATACCACTTATTGGTACAAAGGATTGTGTTTTTGACATTACACAGCGTTTGAGCTATCAAAACAGCTCTAACGGCTGTCATGAGCTGTACCGCGATTAGCGCGATATCAAATGTGTCAAAAGTTATGGTTCGTACGTAGTCCAATCACCGTTCACTCACCGAATATTTATTGCGATTGCAGCCCAGAAAAGTTTATCAAAGTCCGAATCATCAAAATAGAAAAGTCAGTCAGACAGAGCCTCACGCTTCCAACGCGCTAAAATAAAAACGAGCCGACTATCTTATGTTGGTGTGCGTGAGGTGTCAATACAACTCCGCAATGCAATCAGCCTAGACTGGGTGATATTTTTTTGATGCGTTCGTAGCTTCTACTCTCGAAGACTTCGACCATCTTTACATAACTTATCAAAAAAATGCTTGCTTTCAAAATATCTGCCATGTAAGAAAGGAAATGATAGATTATGATTTATGCCCCAACATCATATTTTTTTCATATTACTAAACTACTTTTTTTCTGTATTATTTTTGATGAAGCCAATACAAGAGTGCCCGTCGATGGAGGATATTTTTACGCATACCGAGGCAATTTTTGCATTTTATCTTATTACGGAATATTTACTACTATAGCAGCCGTGACAGATATTTTAAACCGAAACTTTTCAATAGGTAATGTGGGTTTTATTTTAACAGCTTTATTAGTATCTCTTTATCAATGGACTGTTTCCTAAAGCCAGCGTCACAATTACCTACGGATGCGGTTGACTTTCAAGCTTTTAATTTAATTACAACACGCTTCGACCTTTTCGTTTCGTTTCGAGATTATTCTTATGTTTATTTCTTGTTGGGGAAACAGATGATGGAGGTTAAATGATAATGTTAATAGCTATACTTAGACTTAGAGCTACATTATCAAACGTCAAATCTTTTCAATCAAAAATATTTTTGAATCCCATACTTACAAAAAAAAATGTCGACGTCATATCTCTAAACGTAAGTGGCGGAGGAACGGGGGAGTTTTGGACATTAAAGTATGATAATTTTGGCTGGTTATAAAGGATTTTGGGTATACATACTGGGCTAAAAACGAAACGTATTCCGCGACTCGCGCCTTTTCTTTTTCTTTTTTTGTGTTTTACTCGTGGTGGCCAGTTAGATTTTCGAATTAAGTTCTTTTTGGTCCAGGTCTCTATGATAAGTTTTCATACGAATTTTAATCTGTGGAAGTAGTTCCAAATTCAAATCACTTTATTGACCAGCGGGTTATAATGAAATTCAGTACAATATTATTGCCCGGGGCTCTAACAAGGAATATAATACTCTCTACCGAGAGAAGAAACTCAACCGCCGTCCAATCAAAGGCGACATACATATATACTACTGAGACACCGCGGATCCGCAGTGAACTAAACTCAAATAAAAAAAAGCGGGAAATTTAAAAATGGAAGTTTTTTTTTTGTGTTGTGAAAAATTTGACAGCTAAGACTAGGCGCGCACGAGCAACTTTTCTCCGCAACTACTTAATTTGTCTCTCATAGGGTTTGTATGGAAAGTCTCGTCGTTACATACGCGCACTTTCATACAAGCCTATAGACTTGATGTGAGAGACAAATTAGTTAGTTATAAGCTTCAGTATTTCTATCATGGTGTAAAAATAGCTAGGTAAACTCACCGCAAAATGTTTGTTTTTCCAGGCTTTGGAAATCGATGAAATGGTAACCAATTATCCTGTTGCGGTGTAATTCCGCATTTTGAGCACTTACGGTGTAAATCTGTGGACATGTTTGTCCAATAACTACAGAAAATTAATTAAACAAAGTCTCACAAAATTTTGAATTACACGCCATAAGTGAAAACACGTACAAGACAACACTACATGTTCCGCAACGCACACTAACAAATAGCCATGAGAAAAAGCATTAGTACCACATATGAAACCCCATGGGCTCTAATGACTTGCTTTAAGTTCGATTCACATGACATATAATTGGCCATTTTCGAGCAGGTGGTGTGAAAAATTAATTAGGTACTTAACTAACTATTAGGGGGCTAATTTTTACGTTACAGAAAATATTCCATATTGTGTTTCATGAGTTTTTCTTTTGGAGAAGAATTGGGGTAGTTCCTGTTTTTGTATTACCTATCATTTAAAAAACATACAAATAAATCCGTCATATGTATACCTACTACGTTAAAAACTAAATTATTAAGAAAAACAAAAAAAACCGACAAAAAAAAACAATAACTCGAAAAGAGAAAAATAAGCTTACAATCATTAATCAGATTTTTTACACCCCTTTTTTTAATTCCTAGACGCCATCTTGAAATAATATACAATAAAAATAATATCACAATTTTTACAAATCTATAGACACCTCATACGTTAAAATCCATTACGCCGTTTAGGCTGTAGGGCGTGCCAAAGAAATAGACATACAACTATAAATACATACATACAGTCGAAAAACATAACCCTCCTTCTGGCGCAGTCGAGTAAAAAAGAACACGGTTTCGTTATTATTATCCAACATGTTTCAACAGTAGGTATAGGACCTATTACACTCTTTGACTAATTATTATATGGACTGGTTACGCGTGTGATTCTACTAACAAAAATTTCTGCCACTTTTTGCGGGGGGCGAGGTAACATGAAATCCGCAACTTTGGATTTTATTCCCCATAACTTTAGATTCTAATTTTGAATGTTAAAAATCATGAAAAGTAGTCTCGTGCGAACCCCAAACGTTCTAAGTTCGAAGTTATTGTTTCGCTATTATAGGCTGTCTCGTTTAGTGATAAGGTGTAAAATTGAATGTAAATGCACAAGATCAATTGTGCTTATACCGTGGCAGAGGAGAAATGCTACCGCAAGGCTAGTCCTTATAATTATTAGTCAAAGATTACACTACAATAATAACTATAACTTTGTCCGTATAAATCGAAACTACAACAAAACTTCACTAGTTTTTAGTGGACTATTATGAAATAGGAAACTCCTGCGTTGGTTATAAAAATACTTCGGAGAAAAGAGAAAAGTTTTATTGAAAAATAAAACTTAGCCCACTATTTGGATTGGAGGTGGTAGGTACTTCAAGCTTATATTACATTTAGAAACAACTGCAATTCGATTATACAGGGTGTAAGTAATAGCCTAGCAAATACTGAAACGGTGAATTCAGACCATCAAATTGAACAACTTTGGAGCCTACCTCAGGAACGCGAAAAAAAATTTGCTGTCCCATACATTTGAGTCGGGTACGTACGGCAGTTTACCATACATAGTGAAAGTTGTTCAGTTTGATGGTCTGAGTTCACCGTTTCAGTATTTGCTAGGCTTTCACTTATATCCTGTATTTACAAAAATACAGGATGAAATTGATATTACTAGCATCCTTTTAAACTAAGAGTCTACCCATCAAACTGAACAACTTTTACTATGGGAGCAAACCGATCGGAGCAACAAAAAAATATGCTGTTGCATGCATACATTTGAGTCGAGTAGGCATTGCAATTTAGTATGGAACAGCGGATTTACGTTGGTAGTTTTGCCGCGAGCGGTTGTCTTTCGGGTGGTGTTCACACGGTTCGCGTTTTTGCTTGCTGCGAGGCTCCGCTTCTCTTGTTTCTCGGGACAAAACAATTCTCGGGATTAGGATACTCCCACAAATTCAATGCTAACGCACAAGCAAACAGTAAAAAAAGTAATTATTTAAGTTTGGTACGTATTCATTATTGTGTTTACTTTAATAAAAAGTGGTGACGTACGGTTCGAGGCGTAAGCTCTAATACGAGAGACTGTGATTTCTGAAAATCCTAAACACATTTCAGTAACTCTATTCTAGTGCCACAAATAGATAAGTTCCAGTCTTAGATGAAACCAAAAATGCAACTCTTACGTATCTAGTGTCTGTTCAACAACCTTTTAACTGCGGATCACATCCCGCGGTTGATAGCTGTTAGGTAGACCGATATAAAACGAATTAATATCATTATGCATCCGTCATCCAAAAAGCCATTTTGATTTTCCCCTATCAATTACATTTGTCTGTCTGAAATACACAATTTGTTGACCAAACTATCTAAATTCACTTGGATTTAAATAGTTTGGTCATAGTATATGAAATAATATCTAGTACTGCATTATTATAGTACGGACACTTCCTGCCCCCCACCAATTTTAACCTCACCTCCGCGTCGTCTGCTGCTGCGTGCGGTCGGCTACGAACTTGTGTGAACCTTTAAGTGTTAGGGTGTGGTTTGGTGCTGAGTATAACACTATTTTTTAACGGGATATTAACATTTTCCTTTTGGTTTTATCGAAGGGTCTAGCTCTTTATGGCGTAGGCTAGGTTTTATACAAGGTTTCGCTTTATAACTAATATCTCTGGTCATAAACGGATCGTAAAAGGTAAACGGTTTATCAAGCTGATCCCTTTTCAATAGTTGATATAAATATGAACGATCATTTTTATGAGGATATCAGTAAGAAAGACTGAAATTGCCGATACGTTATTGGTTTATAGATAAACATTTTCTTTAGATATGACCCATCAATGGCAGTAAGAGTCAGTTATGTAGTACTCGTATAATAGTTACGGTAGTGTCTAGTCTCAACAGTTTGGTACCGATCTTTTGAGACTTTTTGTGTTAGTATTTTACTACCGAACTTTTAAGACTATTTTTGTCTTTGTTCGGGCCTCAACTGCTACCGAACAAATGAGATTATCATTTCTGTCAGTAGTTCTATACCGAAACTATAAGAGTTGTTGGGTACCGAACTTTTGTTACCACTCCGAATTCACCCTAAATACCAAAGAAATAGGCAAAACCTAAAACAGTTTCTTTAAAACCACATAGAAGGTGTAATAAAACACCCTAGTAATATTTAAAACCCATTTTTAGGGGGGTTTTAGACAATGAACAACTTTCACTACAAAGACGGCATCGATATCGCGAAAAAAAAACTGCTGTTTATACAAAACTGTGTTCCTACTCAATTAAAATTTATGGGAACATCAGATTTCTTTTTCGCAATTTCTATGATATCTTCACGAGTGATATAGTGAGTTGAGTTTGATGGTCTAGACGACCCTTCTAAATATTACGAGGGTCTTTTGTTACACGGTGTATAGGATGTTACAGAAAGGTGTAATCATATTTGAAGAAAACGCGATGTCAAATGTTATTTTTATGTACTCTTAGGAAGATTTACAACATTGATTACAATAGTAAACACAGTAATCACCTAATAGGCCTTTCACTGACATAGTGAAAGTTGTCTAGAATGTTGTACTCTGAAGTACCCCTTGAAAATGATCACAACTTTCTGTAACACCCTGTATCCACATTAGTAAAGTGAACGTCGTTGTATAAATCGGACGCATCTGGGCCATACCGCTCATGTCCACGTTACGTCCACAATAAACAATGGAAGGAAATTCTCATTTCAAACTGAAACATTATTGTCGATTCCATGTACAAAGTCGCGCTGATCAATCCATATTCGTCTTTACGGTTAAGATGTTAAGTGTTCGCTTATGAGTCTTTTAAATGAATACAGGTATTTGTGATGATGGCTATTGTTAATTCTGGCGTGTATACTTTTACTTATAGTAGGGCTGCTGCACCTTGGACCGTAATGTCTTAATCACCTGATATAGGCAATTCACTAACATAGTGAAAGTTGTCTAGAATTTTGCACTCTGAAGTACCCCTTGAAAATGATCACACCTTTCTGTAACACCCTGTATCCACATTAGTAAAGTGAACGTCGTCGTATAAATTGGACGCATCTGGGCCATACCGCCCATGTCCACGTTACGTCCACAATAAACAATGGAAGGAAATTCTCATTTCAAACTGAAACATTGTTGTCGATTCCATGTACAAAGTCGCGCTGATCAATCCATATTCGTCTTTACGGTGAAGGTATTAAGTGTTCAGTTATGAGTCTTTTAACTCGCAATGAATACAGGTAGGTATATCTCATACGTTAGTTCTGTCATATTTGTGATGATGGCTATTTTAAGGCGCAATAGTAGGACGAAATACCTTGGAGGCATCTTTTATTTTTCATTATTCGACTAGATTTATACAATTTACCGAAACCAAAGTCATACCTCAGTATTCTTGGATAGTTTATCTAGTAAAATCATAAATTAACTACACGATTGGAATTACTTCACTCTATAGAAAATCGTCAAAAAGGTGACGTATTTTCATGTATTTTTAAGCATTTCTCTCACTTTAGGAGTGTTAAAAATAGTTTCAGATTTTTGGTATTTACCAAAAATCGGAAACTAAATCGGAGTATAAATATACTCACATATTCAAAATTAGTTTATCTATTGAAATCATAAAACAAAATCTATGAAAGTACTTTTGTTAATTCTATTTAATCGAAAATACGGCAATTGCGTTTCTCACAGAAAATATTCGTCTGAACCTATAGCCCCTTAATTCTGGCGTGTATACTTTTACTTATAGAAGCTGCTGCACCTCTGCCCGTAATGTCTTACTAGGGTTGACACTCATCTAGCAGCATGGAATTAAATTTTTTCACACTCTCCTTTTCTGTCGCTCAGGATGTAACATTTGACCCCGTCTAGAAAAGATTTTATGCTCTCGTCAAAATTTTAAAGTAAAGTTATGGCCTTAACTGTGATCGCTTAAACATGAATGGAAGGAAACCCTTTAATTGTGATAGTTTTGTAGTAACTCAAGAACTTTGTAGAGGTTGTGAGATATGTGAAGCAATTTACCCTAACATAATAAATATTTAAATAAATAAAATTTAGCTCAATGATAATAAATTTATCTTGTATAAAAGGTAGGTATAAAGCAGGGTGATTACAAGGAAGGGTAGGGTAAATAGGATAAAGATAGGGTAACAGGCACTTAGACTAGTTAGTGCATTTAGAGCCAGATAGGCGAATGGGAAGAGAAATGGGCCCCCCATGAAAGGGGGGAATAGAGAGAGCCCCAACCTTCGCTCCCTCTGCTGTGGAGGTCAACCAGGAGCAACCCCCTCCAGGAAGTAGGGTTACTAAAATATAACTTTAATGAATTATATTTAAATTGAAAACTTGGGACTTTTAAATTGAACTATTTGGAATAATTTGTTTGAATGACTTGAGATATTTTGAATTAAATAAAATACTGACACAATTATCCCTTAGGAACAAGCCAGAGTAGAATAAAATCAAAACTACGCAAAGTCTATTTCATGTGTGGCGATCCATATTATTAAATTCAATATGTCCGATCAATACAGATATTTATGTGTTTGATGTGGTGAGTTGTATGTTAGTGTGAACTGCCATCGTGCACTGCTAAAAGTAAACTAATTATTAACTCAATGAAATGGGCTCCATGTGTAAATATAACCTGCAAAACGACACCATCAATCTCTCGAGTTCTTCAATACGGGGTAAATCAAGCATGTAGCCTCTGTACTCGTTAGAGCAGGACCTGAACTTATTCTTTTGTCTGGCAAGCACTACATCCAATCAAACCCTTATCGGCATCTCGAGGACTTAGAGATAAATGACTATTACACTGAAAATCCACACACAGAAGTAAATGTAAAATGTATTCTACTGTAGAATGAAAAGTCCAGTGCATTCCGACACCGTGAATAGTGTAATTCGTCATGACCCTAGCTTCTTGTTTAGTGTAATTGGACTTGTAGTGATAATCCTGTATTGACAGGCTAAAGATCTCTCATAAAATAGACCAAAATCTTTACCAAAACTCCAAACTTCATTCCTGGGATTCTACAAAATTCTGTGTCCGAGACACTTAAAAATAGTAAAATTAATTATTAAATGACTAGGCAAAATAATATATTTTGAGGGTAATTTAATTTCCACTCAATTATAAAACTTTATGAGTTAAGTATGAACAAATCTGAATATAGTGTCAAAGCACTATAGGTAATAGAATGTAATGACATTGGGAACTCAGTCATGGAATAAAATGTGATGTGAAAATAGAAGAATTATGAATAATACCAATTGGGACAATATTTTACTAAAATTACAATTACTGACTCTACATTTACGGTCCGTTTCGCAATGTGCCATTCATAGGGAAGAAACGGCAAGAAACCCCATGAGAAGCATCCAAAATAAGACAGACTTGGGTAAAATAAAATTTGAGTTAAAGTTTTAGGGTTAGGTTAGGCAGGATTAGGTTAAATTTTAGGACTAGGACTGGGTTAAATCTAGGTTTGATTATGTTATTAGTGATATTCTATACAGTTATGTTATATTCATTTTTTATAAGTACACACTGTATAGCAGAATTTAAACTTCCACCCCTTACTTCCATATTTCAACTTATTTCTTGCATTAAGACAAATTTATGCATGAAAGTTCTTTTATAAAATTTATCCATCATTGTACACCCCGTATAATAAAAATATTAAGCTTTCACCCGGTATTTAAATAATACATGGAAAAATAGTCTATAAAATTTCCCCGTTAATTGCACACCCCGTATAATAAATCTTAATCAGTCTCCCTGTATTAAGATAAAACATGAAAATTATTTTATAAAATATCCCCAACAATAGTAGACCGCGTATAACATTTTTAAAATATCCACCCTGTATATTACTAAATTACTAAAGATAAGCTTCTACTAAATTTATGAAGATAAAATATGTAAATTCTTTTATAATAATTCCCCATCAAAAGTACACCCTGTATAACATATTTCAAAGGTTCGTCCTGTATAGGAGAGCATTAACAATGATAATACTTTATTAAAGAATGATATTACTAGAATACCCTGTATATGACTAAATTACTAAAGATAAGCTTTTACTAAAGGATGACAACATTTATACACCCTTTATTAAAATAAAATATGTAAATTCTTTTATAATAATTCCCCATCAAAAGTACACCCTGTATAACATATTTCAAATGTTCACTCTGTATAGGAGAGCATTAACAATTAAAATACTTTATTAAAGAATGATTTTACTAGAACACCCTGTATATTAGGTTTATAAAATGACACCCTGTATTCCCGACTTCAACCATTCTTCCCTTATTCGGACAACATTAAGCTTGAAGATTCTTTCTTAAATATTACATCATTAATTGGACACCCTGTATAGTAGGTTTCAAGTTTCCACCCCGTATAGAACAAAATTAATAAAGAAAACCTTTTATCAAACTATAACTAAACTTGTACACCCTGTATAACAGATTTTAAGATTATCACCCTGTATAAGCATCAGATACCCGATGAAATTCTCCCTGTTCGAATAAAACAACTTTGACTATAGAGCCGTATTGTATTGTATGGGACCCTTTGTCACGCTGCGATATTAAACAGTTACCTAATTCCTACTTCATCGAGAAAACCGAGCATTTACCGAGTACAAATATGCGTCATGACCTCGGCGCGGGATTCGATAGCAACAATACCTTCTGCACTTGTTTAATGAGAACGCAAAACAAACTTATCGCTTAGATGTAGAAATTGATCCCATTTTAAATATCTAAACTTGAAAACTTGACGTATAAAGCAGATATTGAATCTACAAACTAAAATAAAAATAAAACCTCAATTTAAAATTCAACCCTAACGTAATAGAGTTAGAGATCATTTTCGCAATTGAAACCATCATCGATTTGCGGGAGACACGTAGCTAGCTAAGCCGCGAGAGGCCGCTTCTTGCGTAGAGCGCGCGTGGCATCGCGGTCCGAATCTTTCGTAGGCGAGTACATTGACCTCCCAGTAGAATCGCAAACCTTTCCCAACAATATCTCTAAAACTAACCTTGATATCATGAAACTTGTTCACGACAATGCCATTTTATAAGTTTTGCTTGTATAGAATAGTTATTTAAACTAATGATAAAGACAAACCTTTGAAAGATACCTACCTACCTACCTACCTACTCTATAGTTATAGGTATAATTCAGGATAGGTATAAGCAATAAATATTTCATTCCAGCACATAGTTATGGGTAAGTAAGGATCTATCTTAATCATGTAGCTATCTTCGGTTAGTTACAACGAATTACATTTCCTCTTATCAAAACCTTATCGCGGCGAATAGATAAAGTGGAGGTCCTATCTAACAATTTAGATACGTTTAGACACTCTTCTAGAACCTAGAATAATAGACTACAACTCGATCTGATAGAATTTCGTAAGTCTAGGATAGATTTTCTGGAACGTGGTATTTTCTCTTTCCGTTGACACTTTGACCCCACATTTGACATAGTAAATATTAAAGTATATTGATGAAACCTTTACAAATAGCAAGATAATAAACAGTAAAATTAAACATGTCGCTTAGATCATGAATAGAGTACCTAAATCTTAAAAGGAATACCATAATCTAACGCCGTATAGTCAAATTCAATAGTTTTGCCCACTTTAACCGTGTAAAGGTCGCTGGAATTTCTTGACTACCTAATGATTTATATGTCAAAAGATGCGGATTTACATCGCTGGGTGAATACAACAACGGCACAAGTCAAAAAAGTTGATTTTGAGAAAAATGACATTAAAGTTGGCGCGAGAGAGTGCGCGCGAACAAATTCGTCTGTAGTTACTACACAGTAAGGGTTAGATTGTTGATGTTTGCCTTTTGTATATCTGTGTTATATCAGTAATCTATAACAGTTGAGAATTTTATTTATATACTTCAATATTTTTATTTATAGGGCCATAAATATGGGGGTTCCGAGTTATGCCAGTTTTGCATTAACTTTTTGGTACGATTTAGATTTATGCCAGATAATTATTGAGAAAACATGAAGAAATGTGATAGTAATTAGTACCCAAAATAAAACACAATTATGGCATTAGAGAAGAGACGGAAGAAATGGGAATTTACAAAGCAATGAGGAAAAGAAAATTTGATCTGTTACTGAATTGGCGGAAGTTGTCTGATGAGATCCTATCAGATCAGATACACAACGCATAAGTATATCTTATCTTATCTTCTTATCTTGTTGTGGGGGCTGGCAAGCCAGCAACACTTCGACCCAGTGGGATCTTTTGTGTTAGCCCCAACTTTCTTCACCCTTCAAATACATGGTCAATGAAGGAGGCAACACCATTGAGGGGAAGAAACCTAAGGTCTCCCGGTTTTGCGTTTTGCCGCCAAGACATCACAGTCACAAAGTATATGTTCCATGGTCTCTTCATCCTCTCCGCATGCTCGGCAGCTTGGATCTAGGGTTAGTTTCATTTTGTGCATCATCGTGCCTGTAGCGAAGTGCCCAGTGAGGGCTCCGGTGATGGCACGAGCCTTGCTCCTGCTGTTGTTCAGTATGAACTTTGAGACACAAGTTGTCACATTGCTGATAAATTTCGTAGAGTGTTGTAGCCCTGCAAGGCCGGACCACTCCAGACTGTGTGTTTTATCAGCCCAATCCCTAATGGCCATTCTTATGCTGCATGCCGGGATTCCCACACTTGGTGCTGGGCCAACCATCTTCCGTTCTGACCCAGCCCTCGCCAGCTCGTCAGCATTCTCATTACCCTGGACTCCGGTATGTCCCGGGACCCAAACTAATCTTACGGTATTGTGAAGACCAAGCCTGTTAAGGGTCTTCACTCCGTTTAGAATTAGCTTGGAATTTACATAATAGGAGTTCAAGGCTTTGAGAGCTGCTTGGCTGTCACTTAGGATATATATAGTCTTGTTGGCTACCTTCCTATATATATTCTCCTGCGCACAGGCTATGATAGCATACGTCTCTGTTTGGAAGACAGTTGCAAATTCTCCTAGACTGACACTTTCGTTTTAGTCTTTGGAGTGTATGCCTGCACCCGTATCTGACTCGGTTTTTGAACCATCGGTGTACCAAACAAGAGTGTTTGAGTCCGGGGTACGCAATCCACGCTTCCATTCATCCCTTGTTGGGACATATATTTTGTAGTTTCTCTTGAAGATCCGTGTGCTCGGCATTGTGTCACCGATCATGTTGAACCATCTTTCAAGCTCACTGTCCAGTCTCAATGCAGTGTGCCTTAACTTAGGCATATCACTGTGCCAGGTTTGGGTCACTTTCATTCTGTAAAGAGCCTTAGCCGCTTCAGCTTGTATGAATATATGAGCATATGCTCACGACTGTATTCCACGAGGGGTACTCAGTGATATTCAGAAACCTCAGAACATCCACGTTTCACCAGTAGTACCGAAACTCGGACAGAGTTTCGGGACAGATACACAACGAGTTCGATGATAAGAGCCAGACCAAGAAATTACTCGTGAGCCCAATCACATGTTGATCTCAATAGATCTTTTAGTACTGCTTAAATCAAGAACGATGTGTAAAACAATTATCAATCTCTATCTTCGGTCTTCTTACCAGCTACCTATTTTACGTAGTCAGGCCAGTTGGCCGTCCCATACTATTTAATTATAAAATAACCACGCTAGTTTGTAGCTTCTGTTCTAGAACACATACTCCTTATCAGTTGCCAGTTCTTCAGCAGATATAACAAGCCTATTGCCACTTCAACTTGCTAATTTTCAGGCCTGCGTTAATTCGCTTTAGTTCTCAGACGTTACTACTTCATTTCTGATGTTATCTCTTAGAAAAACACCAACCAGTAGCTTTTTCCATAGCTCACAATTATGGACTAGTTCTATCGTCTCTGTTTATGTGTCTGCCTTGATCACTATGTTCAGGTTGAATACCTTCGTTTGCAATTGGATGAATACGTCGTCAGATATTTTCATCTGAGGAAAGCCAATGAAAAGATCTGTTGAAGTTTTCCCAAATTATCTCAGAGGAAATAATTGGAGAAATCCTGACATCAGTCATTTGGGATGAAAGATGAATGATAAGACAAGAAGAGGTAAGAGGAAAAGACAACTGAATTTAACATAAAGGTAATATTGAATATGCAGGAATCATATGATTTACCAAAGCTATATATTTACGAAGTAACCATACGAAAGCAGTAATAGAGCCTCACGCTTACATAGCTACGCTCTTTTCCACAAAATTACACTATCACATTGTTTTAATCTTCTGACCCTGGAACTTCATACAACAGATCAGTCTTCTATCTATACTAGAAAGCCATGGTACAAAAAGCAGATTGGTAGATGATCATAAGTCAAAACTTGATAGGAGAAGAGATGTTATGATTCCCTGAAGAGTTGGAACTAAGGAAGACCTACTTTGACATCACAAACCTTTACATTGTGGTTTACAGAATATAACAGGGGTCGTTTTTGCAGACGGGAATAATTTTAATTCAACTTTTTGACTAAAAAGTGTCATTGTTGCATAACACAAAATAACAATTTTATTTAATGTAGTAGTGGCACAAATACCATCTATCGCTTGATTCAGTGAAATATCGAGTCAGGTCTATATTGCACAAGATAAAGTATGCAATGTAGAACCAGAATACGGTGCTAACTCAAAACTGCCAATTTTTGAGTTGTGCCGTTGTTGTATTCACCCAGCGACATGTAGTTTCATGATCATCGGTCAGCTACGAGCCAAGTAAGATAGATTGCGAGCAATAAGACAATAAATGTCAAAATGGTAATGAAAAATTAAAACGCGGCGGCTATCTCTAAATTCTTCATATGATGTGATCGTATTCAATCCCCATGGCCATCTTTATTTACACTATCTACTTACCTAGTATAATATACCTATCTGCCAACACACATACATACTTCATTAACATACTTAATTATTCCCTACAGGGTTTAGCAATAAACACCTAGTAATGTCTAATTAGTATGCCTACCTAGTAATGAACTAAAATTGTAGGTATGTATATTTTCCGGACACTAAAAAGATCGCAAAAATCATTACATAACAACATAGGTAAATAAATTTAAATATCTACTTACGTGTGAACTTCAACTGAAAAGAAATCAAGGTTAGCAATACCTAAATTCAATAAAATCACACATGAGATACATATTATGTTGATAGTTTGTAAGAGAATTACATACCTACTCACACAAACCTTAGTAATAATAATCCGTAAAGTTATTATACACTAAACGCAACGCACGTACACTACCAACAAGGTACACACTCGCCATCATGAAAGAAACATCCGATTATGAACCCTATATACCTACTCAATCCTAAGTTCTTATATGACACAGAATTGAATTCCTAGCCTTATCAATTCTTCCTAACCAGTAAGTTAAAGTTCACTGACCTTTTAGCTCCTCCGCCATCACGAATCTGCTCTTCCTACCTACCTTCTCTGCCTATCACTGGTACCTGCAGCTCCCCCTCATGAGCTCGATCACCGCGTTGCTACCAGATTCTCCACTTCACCGACCACGATATACACAAACACTCCCGAAAACTAAATACGAACCCTACCAACACACTCGCGGACTTGTTTAAACTTCTACTAGACTGCAGGACAGTTTTCCTGTCACCTAACCCGAATCGAAACCTAATTCCACTTCCTAGCAACGACACACGTAAAATTCGCGTAATTGCTAAATGGCCGATTGCCCGTTTAGCAGGAATCACTTTCCGAGGAAGAGAATTTACTTTCTACTCTTCCAGAAGCCCAGCATGTCGACCCGATGCCAAACTTCCATAGCTTTCCGTAAACTTGTTGTTCAGAACTAAAACTAACTCGCGATGCGTCCTCGTCCTACTTTTATACGGTCCTGGGCCATCCAGAACCTTCTCGAGTATTCCATAATTCCCCGAACTTTCTTCCACCCCTCCATACCCAAAACCAACCAATGAGAAAGCTTCATCATGATCATTACCTAATTTGGTGACGAAATCAGCCAATAGGAGACATGGATTTTGCACAATACCATTTTTGGTAATAGATTTGATTCAACCTTCAAATTAGTGATACCAGGCAATACACTCACTTTTTCACACTTACAATCAATAACCTAAGGTTCGAAGATTTTACAATAATAATAAACATGGTAAACAGTTTTTTTATAATAAACGCTTGTTAAATGTTACGCTTCCTATTTTAAATTAAAACTATGTAAAAACCCGCATTTTATATCACGCAAGTCTTGGCTATAAAATACCAATGATTATGCCCTTTTGCATTCTTTTGTGCAACTTTCTCTCACCTGACAACCCCTGCTTTCTTCCTGCTTCCTGATTGGTTAATATTTTGTTTACCTATATCATAGATTAATATGTGTACCGGATACGGATAGGTAAGTCCCATTCAATTATTAAATTTGCAACTCATCAACACCAGGCGGATCCACATTGTGATATAAATTGAAAAGACGGTCGGCCGACACAAAAATCGAACCATGATCGCTCGAACCGTGAACCGATTGTAAAGACCATCAATACAGTGAAATATCTCACTACTACAGCGCTGAGGTGTAACACACTATCGCGTCAGTTTAGAATACGAACCCAAGCTCTACACAGTGCTACAATACATCACGGATAGATGGCGGAAGCTGTCTATGGAAGATCAACGTTCCATTTAGTTGTTCTAAGATACCTTATCTTCCATTAGAACCTTCAAGAGGTTAGTATTTATTCGAAGGAGTTCTAGAAAATTCTGTTTTATTCCAGCAGATTTGAAGCAATATACGGACATTTCTAGAATGTAAGTAAAGCTTTATTATTATCTTAAAGCTGAACTAAAGTTCTGATTTTGAAAACTCGCAAATGAAATCTGACAGTTTGTTTTACAAAACGAAATTTGTCAGGCTGTATTAATGATTTCTATCTTCTAATTTTTTAGGTAAAAACCGTGAATTGACGCCGGACAAGAAACCTGGAAACCTCCAACACACCCGGAAACTGCAATCATGATACAAAAGTCTAACCAAATGCGATGTTTAATGTGTCAAGGTCATCACAAGATTTCCTGGAAAACCGCAGCAAAGATGACCCATTCTGGACTCATAGGTAAGTTTGTCAATAATAACAAACTACTATTTTACATTTAGAGCCATAACCTTCTATTTACCAAGAGCTTTGTTCACTAAGTTTGGTTTCTATGAATATTTATGATTTCATAAAACCGACCGCCCTGTCACACCAACGTACCTACAAACACAAATCTAAACATTCCTTTTCTTTCAGATGTCCAGCAAAACCACACTGAAAGTGTCCCCGAACGATGTTCCCAAGAAGTTCTTCGGTTCCTCGGAGCTATCCTGAAACCGTCAGCTTAAAGAACCAGGAACCACGACACATCCTAGCAAACATTAGAATACAGTGTGTCATCCAACATGGAAAAATACAACTCTTGTGTTCGGGTTTCTATTTGAGTGCGATCAGACTTTTATAGTTTTATAGTGAAAGTGAAACTCCAGAAGTTATAGTGTTAGTGTATACATTGGAGACTAGATAACAAGGTAAAATGTATGTCTTATGCTATACCAACATATCTCAATTACTTATAACTAACCAAAGCTCGCTCCCATTGAACGCATAACTACCTATTCTATGATAACATATAGTTATGTGCCTAAACATTGAAGTATTGAGGTAGTTTCATATGTTACGTGGCAGGATAATCTAGAGCATTAACTAAAATCTTGTAACAATGTAATGAATTTAGTTTTTACTTATTAAGTTTGGCCGTTGAGCGGTGACAAATTTTGATTTGTTTTAACCTCCTCATTCTGGATTGAAATCTTTTAGGACAAACCAAATAGAGCCTAGATTATGACATAACAATGTCTTAATTTAATTTGAATGAAATTTCTTTCCCAATTTATCTATCCCAGTTAACAATTTTTATAAAATCTATGAAAGTGAATGTAGATTCCTGATGTTTTACTGAATTGACCCACTTAAAAGTTGTTTAGGTAATAATTAGAACATTGTTATAGAGCATTAATTTATTTGTATTTTTGACTGTTGATAGAGAACCTAAGACTTTAAATAGTGTATGAATTTGATCAGAATATAAACAAATTTTGAAAACTTGTGTTAATTGTTATTTATTTTATCTTATCCCTTCTGCAACAAAATTCTAGAATCTCTCTATTATCAACGCCCTCTATGACTGCACACTAAAACCTCAATTATTGATTAGTGTTACAAGCTATACCAATCGATAACTGGAGCTGTCATAAATAGTTAATAGGAATGAAACTAGATGGCTCTGTATCTAGTAAAACTATCAACATCGCCACTCTTTAGCTTTCACTAAACTAGATGGCGCTGCAAGGCAGAAGTACTACGCGTGCCGAATACATTATTTTACGACAGCAAAATCTTCAAAACTTCCATCAAGGCTGGACACCATTTTAGAAAAATATTGTTTTCTGTTTCTTTTTATTTTCTGTTTAGTTTTGAAGAAAGGTTGGTTCCGGTACAAGGAACGTCATTGGCTAGAACGAGAAAGGTCACAGCACTATGCTGCCGCGTGCGCGTGCATTTCCGCTATCTATCTCTCGAGCGATAGAAAAGGATGGAGCGTCAAAAAATGAAAAAATAAAAGTTGTTCAGTTTGATGACCTGAGTTCACCGTTTCAATATTTGCTAGGCTGTCACTTACACCCTGTATATAGCGCTGTCTGCGTCTCGTTGGCACCGCAGTAGCGTAAGTGCATCGCGGTGTTTTTGTTATTTCATACTAAATGCATAGCGAAATTAATTACGTAAGGGGGATATTAGCGATTTTTATACATATTTCTACGCCGTCCGTCTGTCTATCTGTTTGTCAGTCCGTCAATATGTCTGTCGTAGAATAGAGTTCTACAAGGAGAGTTAACAAAGTTGATAAAAACGTTGTTGTTATTTGGTAACCCTGCGTTGTACCCCAAGATCACGTTGCAAGAAAAAGTTATTATGGATAAGTTAAACAAAATTTATGTCGTGTGAACTTCGGCCTTATCAGTAGTATTTTAAATTGTTGATTTTTTCAGTAATTATACGAGTAATAAATTTACCTAGAAATTACAATAGGTACCAAAGTATTATTTTCCCGTGGTTAATTCAACTTTAGAGCAACCAAGCACAGATTTTGATGAGAAGAAAGAGTTTCCTTAATAAAACTCTGGCATAAAGGGCACACGAAGAGTAAATTCAGCTTATATGTAAATGAAATGTCGTAAAAATGGATTTACAAACTTTATTTCATGCATAAAGTTACGACAAATTACACACCTGTAGCATGTAGCTAGAGACCGATTTGAATCGCGTTTCTTTTCAGAAGTTACAAAACAAGTGACTGTCGGTATCGTTCATTATCATCATCAGCTTATCTACTTCCCACAGTAGGGAATAATCTTGCAAATTTCAAAAAACTAGGTAAAGCCTGACCAAATAAATAATAAACCTGCTTTGGAGGCGCTACGTTATTGACGCACGGCGACACATCAAGCTATACAAAACCAACATATCCTGGCCGCGCGCCGTTATACGTTACTTGATGTCATGAGATTCGTAAAAATTGTGAGAGTGACATAAGCTATATTATTTTAATATGGCGTCTGTGAAATTATGCAGTCGGAGAACGGAAACGGAGTTTTTATGCAATCCCATTGGCCAAAATTCCCTCGTTTCTCCGCCCTGCAGCCTCGCTCCGCTGTGGACAGGCAGCCTTAGTCTTTATGTTGACGAATCGTGTTGCAGATTTTTGATATACAGTATAGGATTAGGTTTTTGACGAAGCATGTTGCTGATATGAATATTGTTGTCCTATTGTGACGATGCGTTTAGCCGATTTGTAGCTTGTTCTTTCTCATACATTGGTATTGTTGTAAAACGGCAAAGAAAATTTGTATGATTATGATTTAATTATTATAATAAATAAATAAATAAAAATAACTTTATTTATCCACACATTTTACAATAGTCTACATAATAATTATAAATATATCTTACGTAAAGAGTGTTCAGATGAAAGAACCTCAGGATAGTTAATGATTATGATGATTTGTAGGAATAAAATTAAATTATTATTAATTATATCCAACTGGAACCATCTGCTAACGCAAAGAATCAATTATATCAGCATCCTGGTTCAATTTGGTAGCAAATGAATCGTACATCGATTTCCTGTTAGAATCGACTCGAATAAATTGCCTATTAGGAACAGATGAACATGTTTCCCTTCAATATCACAACATATTGGGTAGGTAGCTGGTAAAGTAGAGAAATTGCATACAAATGTGTTTATGTGATACAACTTTTAATTAGTCTATTCTTCATTCCAAATAAGGACGACGAGATTTTCTGATACCTATTTAGCTTTGTAGCCAATTCTGATTACCAAATGTAATTAATTTATTGGATACATATACAATCCGATATATCTTGGACGTTACTAATGCTGTTCTAAGAATAAGTGAGAGGAAGTGCTTCAAATCTCTGTTTCTGTAATGTAAAATAGCCTTAAAATATTGTTGCTATTTTGAATGGAGTATAGTTAGCTATGAATTAGTTAGTTCAAGTACTAACCAATTAAAGTCAATGAAATTTTTCGGAAACAATCTAGAAACTAATTCTATACTTGTTTGTTGCCAGATTTTCGTTAAAATATATAGTTTTAAAGTTACAGTGCCTCAAAGATTTCCATACAAATCTTAAATTAATCCTAACATTGAAACTGTATATTTTAGCGAAAATCTGACACCATCCAAGCATAGAGATTTGATTCTAGATTGTTTCTGCAAAATTTCATTAACTTTAATTGGTTAGTATTGAAAAAATCTGTCACTGTCATCTGAAGGAACTATTCGGGAATAACTGATTAACGTGCCTTCCGAAGCACAGAGACTCTCGAGATGAAAATACCTACCACTAAACGGTCACCTATCCAAAGACTGACCGGACCTGACGCTGCTTAACTTCGGTGATCGTTTTCAATATCGAAACTCTACTACGCCAACGAGCGCCACCTTTTTCTTTTTTGCAGAAGGTTAAAATTATAATAGGGGAGTTGACTACATACAATATATTTTAGTTTTAACTGCTCAGTAAATAAACCGTTTGAAAATAACGCTAAACTCACATTTTCAGTAATGCTGTTGCTTTATAACTGGATAAACTATAAAAAGTAACAAAACGACGACGAAAAACATTGACGTCACTATAACATTTTTAGTACAATATTTCATACAAAGCACGAGTTTTGACGTTTGATAAAGAGTTTTTAATTTGACTAAGTTGGAAACTCGCGGATTTTACCCTTCAAACATAAGTAATATAACATCATAATAAAGAAAGAAGTACTTTAGTATCATTTCTAGAATAAAATATGTAGAAAAGAATGATTAAAACGTGAAAGGAATTATTAGCAGTTAGTTCTGCTTAAGCTCTGCTAACCAATGAAGTCCTGTAGCAGAACCTCTAGTAGCTAAGTAACAGTTAACAAAATGGCCTGATTCAGAGGACTGCTTACGTAATTTTCGCCCTAACAATAGACTCAATATTCTGAGAGAAAGCGAGCCCGATCAATGCACTATTGAATTAGAATCAGTTACCATGAGTTCTGATCTTCTATTTTTGTATTCATTTTTAGGGTTCCGTAGTAAAACAAGGAACCCTTATACTTTCGTCCATTATGTCTGTCTGTCTGTCTGTCTGTCGTCTGTCTGTCTTCAAAGTCAAAGTCAAAGTCAAAGTCAATATAATTTATTCAATATAGGAGCTTGAAGCACACTTATCAAACGTCAAATCTTTTTTAAAGCTACCATCGCATCGGAACGTGTTGTCGCTGTAGAGAAGATGCGGCCAGAAACTCTACAACATAACACGACTTAATAACTATTACATTATAAATTCTTAAGCTAAAGTTATGTATACCCCGCCTCAAAAACTCCCTCATTTTTGCACCTATTGAATCGAAATTTGGCATGAACACAGATAACCGTAACCCAAAAACAGAAATTTAGTAGATATAAAGAAAACAAGGAACCCTTATACTTTCGTCCATTCTGTCTGTCTGTCTGTCTGTATGCCCCGCCTCAAAATAACTCGCTCATTTTTGCACCTATTGAATCGAAATTTGCCACGAAAACAGATAACAGTAACCCAAAAACAGAATTTTAGTAGATATAAAGAAAACAATTTTTTGACCCCTTCCATACAACGAAACAGGGGTTGGAAAACATTTTTTTGTCTTATTGGATAGGATGTTGGATAGGTCTTGTCCAATGGAGCAAAACTAAAATAGAAATTAAATCGATATAATGCTTCTGTCTCGAGATATTTGAGCTCGAAGTCAAAAATAGGGCTTACCCCCTCTAACTTCTCACATACTAGAGTGAAAAATCTGAAAATATTACACAATGTAGCTTAAGGTAAGTACTTTCAGTGAAAATTATAGCGGGTGCTGTAGCTCAACCAGTTTCGAAAAAAACCAGTAAAATTGATTTGTTCTCTACTAAACAAGTTAAAACTTTTCTTCTTTTTCTACCAATACACCGGCTACGGAACCTATCATGGGCGAGTCCGACGCGCTCTTGGCCCGTTTTAATGGTTCAGTTACAGTTTTATGACTACAACTTTTGCCCGTGACTTTGTCAACGTAGAAAAATTCATACCATTCTGTTCGTTCCTAGAATTATTTTGGTATAATAGGAATTGCATTGGTAGTTTTCGCATGATGCTAAATCAAAGCATAGCATATGCTCACGACTATATTCCCCGAGGGGGTAGTCAGAGATGTTCTGAAACCACAGAACATCCACGTTTCACGTGTACCGAAACTCTGTCCAGTGTGACGGGGAGTGAGCCCGTCGCTACTTGTAATGGACAGTGGTTACAATAATTGCCTCGAAATTGAAGCATTGAGGTTTCCTCACGATGTTAAATAAAAAAAATGCTAAATCAAATAAACCGTTTTATAATTATAATACTAAAGTTTACCAGCGACTTCGTACGCTTAAATTATATAACAGATTTTAAGTCAGATCATAAGCTATCAAACAAAAAAAGTTTCATCAAAATCGGTCCAGTTAGTTTTCGCGTCATGGCAAGCATCACGCGCAAACAAACAGACAGACAAATATTCGAAAAACAGGTTGATTTGGAGTCAGGGACACCTAAAAACCATATAGTCCTTTTTTTTGTAAATATCTTCAATGTACAGACAAACTACTGTTACACTTTTATAATAGTTAAGATAACACTAGCTGTTGCTTACGACTTCGTCCGTGTGGATTCCAGATACAATGTTTTCTATTGTTCTGAACAGTTGGTATAAGTCCCAAGAAGGTTCCAAGTTTCAAGTTAATACACGAAGGGACTTCGATTTTCTTATACAAACTCCAACAACCCATTGCACCCTCCATAGGGGTTGATTTTCGAAAAATCCTTTTCTTAGTACGCCCCTATACATAATATTTCCAATTTCATGTTACTTTCGTCAGTGATTTAGGCTGTTAATCAATTGGTCAGTCAGTTAGTCAATCAAACAGTTGTTAAACTGCAACTTTTTATACTGAAGTTTTATATGTGTAAAAGCCGTAGTGGTCCAGTGGCGAGTAACCTTGCCTGCCATGCAGGAGGCGATGGTTCGGTCCCCGTCCAGGCCGAATCGTACGAATGAGTTTTTCGGAAATTATGTAAGATTTGTAACACCACTGGCTTTTCGGTGAAGGAAAACATCGTGAGGAAACCTGCATGCTTCAATTTCGAGTCATGTATTGCACCCACTGTCGATTGTGAGTGGCGACGGGCTCACCCCGTCACACTGGACAGCGTTTCGGTACTACTGGTGAAGCGTGGATGTTCTGAGGTTTCAGAATATCTCTGACTACACCCTCTGGGAATATAGTCGTGAGCATATGCTTATGCTATGCTTTATATGTGTAAATAGATAAATGGATATGGGTAGATAGTTCGTTTACGAAACTAACAAAAAGATATTTCGATTGTTTTTAACGCATTCAATAAGTGGACTAAAATAATAGTATTCAAAACACATGAATCTAGGCGCGGGACAAACATAAGCGACGTCGGGTGCGGGCAGGGTGCGGGCGAGGTGCCAGCGAGGCGCGGGCGCGGCGCCGCTCATTACGTGTTTACAGCAGATTTTTTTTCACGATTTCGATGTTGGTCATACAGTGAAAGTTGTTCAGTTTGATGGCCTGATCATCCCCTTAAAAAAGTGTCAGCATATTAAGAAGGATCCTGTATATCACGCGCCCCGCCGCGCCCGCGCCTCGACGGCACCTCGCCCGCACCCGACGCCTCTTATGTTTGTCCCGCGCCTTAGGATACAGGGTGGAACAAAAGACGCTTGTAATACTTAAGGGGGTTATTTAGCTCATCAAACCGAGCAACTTTGACTATGGAGCCAACATCGAGAATAAATAAAATAAAACTGCTTTCACATTTGAGTCGAGACGGTTTCACGGTACTGCAGTTTTGTATGAAAGAGCGGTTTTTTTTTCGATGTATCGATGTTGGCACCATAGTGAAAGTTGTTCAGTTTGATGGTCTGAAGCACCCCCTTATGTATTCCTAGGGTGTTTGTTACACCCTGTACAAACATATCTTCTGCATTCATCGATCCATAAGCCTGATACGACCAAAACACGGACACGCAACAATAAGCCTGATTACAATTACATGCAAGAATGATCACAAATTGTTATCATATTCCCTATGGTTCCAACTAAATACATCCTACATTTACATTCAACTGTTTATAATAATACATATATAACAGAAATTCTCGCAGAGCGGTACTACGAAAAGTCGTAAAGTAACAAAATGCTCAAAATGAGCACCGTGAGTGCGTTATCTTTTTACTTAAGTTCTGTGCGCAAAGAAATGGAACATTTCTCCGCTTTCCGTTGTAATATTATATTACTTTTATGATAAAAAGACCGTTAACTTGTAGCCATAAAGGTGGGAAAATATGGTTTAAGTTTTAGCACGAAAATACTCAGCGGTGGATTAAAGATTCACGTCTTTTGAGGCACTAAGCTCACATCCCGATGTAAAACTAGTACCCCTTCTCTTCAGTGTGAAGAGATCATCATTGCCAGAGTTGAGTAGGAGTTTACTGTAACTATAAGCACACTTAGTTCAATCAAAGTATATTTGATTTTTTCTCAATTCAATTAAGTATCATATTCTGTTTCTTTTTTTCCCCTGAACGATATTGCCTCCTTCATTTATAACTTTTTAGAAGAGCGAAATAAATAAATAAATATCTTGGACATTGTCACACAAATTATCTAGTCACATTCAAAGTACCAGAATATAGCCTGGACTTGTATTATGATGACTAGACAACGATATAAAATACATATAAAACGTCTTAATGAATTAACGCAAATTTTTATTTTGTAAAATTTAAAATTTACTGAACTGTATCTCAACCCACCGCTCGGGCACTCTGACCCTACTTACTTCCAAAAAAAAGATTCTTAAAATGTATCCATTGCTGAAATAATAACCAATAATTTTTGTCTCAAAACTTAAAATGTGAATAACTTTAACTATCAAAATAATGAAATTATTGTTTCGATTTAATTATTTTGTTATACTTATATATCAGTTGGGGTGTATGAGGTTTTGCGCTTATTAATTAACACGTTATATAGATACAAACATCCATGACTCGGGTACAAATATTCATATTCATCATACAAATATTGGTCACTTACACGATTCGAACACGCGACCCTCAGCACAGCAGGCAGGTTTACTATCGACTGTGCCGTCGAATCGGGCAGCGAAGAAATAAATTAATGTATGGGTAAACACAAAGATCCCATTACGTCGTAGTATTGTTGGCTTTCCAGCTGATCATCCCCTTAGGGACCCTATTTATTTTTTAGAAGATCATAATTATACTCTTTATACAGGGTGAAATTGATATCATTAGCAGTAGCTTGCGCTCAGAGTAGACACAAATATCTATACAGTTAAATAAAAATAATATCTAAACTGAAAGCATTTTGTTTTATAAATGTCTTTTAAATAACCTATTTTTTAACAAATCAAAGTCATTTAGTTTAGAAATTATTAGGGTTTCTGCACTCCGGGTCGGCAAAAAGACAGTGAAACCAATAATTTCTAAACTAAAAACATTTTGATTACTAAAAAAGTAAATATTTATTAACATAAAACAAATAAATGTAGGTACTAGATTACTAAATGACTTTGATTTGTTTAAAAACAGGACAATTAAACGATGAAAAGTCATTTATTACACAAAATGCTTTTAGTATAGAAATTATATGGGTTTAACTATATTTGTGTCTACCCTGAGTGCTCGCCACTGGTCATTAGCATCCTTTTAATCTAAGAGTCTACCCATCAAACTGAACAACTTTTGGAGCAAACCGATTGGAGCAAAAATAAAATCAGCTGATCCATAATAAAACTGCATTGCTTACTAGACTCAAATGTATGAAACAGCAGATTTTTTGCTCCGATCTGTTTGCTCCAATAGTAAAAGTTGTTCAGTTTGATGGGTAGACTCTTAGTTTAAAAGTCAATTTCAACCTGTATGCTGTGAACAAAGTTGAAACTTTTCCCGAACACGAGTAAATGTTTAGTTCAAAAGCAAAACGATGACCATACTCGTAGTAGGAGCTTTTGACATCACGCCCGGGACAAGTTGGTCGAGTGTAGTTTCACCCTCGTGCCTTCGCATAACAATTTCTGCTTATGCAGTGGACTCGTTTGGCAGAACTGTCTCTTGCCTTACTTACTTGATTTATCGCTGTGTTGTAAGAATGGGAATTGCTATCGTCAGATAGAAGTCTGGGGTCTAGTAAAATAGGTATATTGAACACCTCTGTCTTCTGATCTGTGTAAGTTATCTATGTCTAGAATTAGCCTAACGCTTCTACCGTATAAAACAAAACAAGCCATCTTTCTTAGGTTGGTATGCGTGAGGCCTCATACAAATTATGTCTGTGGGTATATGGATAGGGTTTAGAGGCTAGTACAGGTTGCAATTTTTTTCGACGCTTTCTTAGCTTCGACTGTCAATACCTATAGAACTTATCCAAGGCTATAACGTTATCTGTTGTTCAATGTATATCTACACTAATATTATAAAGAGGAAAGATTTGTACCTATTTTTGTATGTTTGTATGTTTGTAATGAATAGGCTCAAAAAGTACTGGGCCGATTTAAAAAATTCTTTCACCAATAGAATGCTACATTCTTCCAATTTGACATAGGCTACATTTCATTTTGAAAAAAATTAGGGATCCTTGGTAAAATTTGAACAATGTAACCGAAGGTGTAGAAAAATGAGTCTTAAAATTTATTTGTCTACCCCGTGCGAAGCCGGGGCGGGCTGCTAGTAAATAATAAATGTATCTCCTAAGTTATCAATGAATTGGCGGAATCAGACTTTTTTAAATGACTCAGGAGACTTCATCGTCATCATCAGCCTATATATTATGTCCCACTGCAGGGCACAGGCCTACCCTCAGGGAGGGTGAATGAGCGTTAGTCCACCACGCGAGCTCAATGCGGATTGGTAGACTTCACATACACATCAGAATTTCTTCTTCAGCGTATGCAGGTTTCCTTACGATGTTTTCCTTCACCGTTTGAGAGCAGTCGGTATTACGTACAGAAGTTAGAAAAACTCATTGGTACATGGCGTGTTGTCCGTGCAGATTCGAACCCGGACCTCAAGACTGAGAGTCCATACCTCTCCGCAACGCGCCACCGAGCCTCAGTAGACTTACATACCTATAAATTGATAAGCCCACCACGGATGGCATATCTCTGGCTCTACATTTGCTTTAAGAAAAATCAAAGCCTACGTTTTATCTCGGGTGCTCTGTCCCGAAGCAAACTGAGCTTTCACCTCTCTACTAAAATATTTCTTCAACTGCAGGGTGACGTTTGGTATATGAATTTAGTGATGGGCAGGGGGTCTTAATTATTTACTTAGTGTACTATTATTATATCCTGTGTCCGAGGTCAACCGGGATTCTGCTGTAGAAACTCGGGAACTGGGCGCCAAACTCCTGTGACAGAGACTGCAAATCAGATACAATGGTTTTTCAACGAAAAGTTTTTAACCGGTGTAAGATAAGATATACCTTTGAATATTATATAGATGTTCTAACATTGCTAGAGGTTTTTTATAATTGAAACTCAATATAATAAAAAGAAAGATAGTAAAATATCGGTTTCAGTATCACACAATCAAATAGTATAAGAGATAAGAGGAATTTTGGTAACCATCAGCTGCAAGGCTTATTCAGTATTCATAGGGTGTAGAGCATCTCTGTGATGGGGATGGATCAGGTCTGCCTGCATAACTACAGTCGGTTTAGGAGTTACAGCTGTTCAAAGGTCTGATATGGTTAATAAAAATTAATATGCATGAATATGCAGGTATTATTGTAATATGCACTGTAGCTATGCGAACAGTACAAAAACTGGCATGGTCTATCAGTTGGTTTAGGAGATACAGCCGTTCAAAGGTTGGAACTTTGAATGGCTGTATCTCCTAAACCGACTGACAGAACATGTCAGTTTTTGTACTGTTTACAGAGCTATAGTGCATGTTACAATAATATCCCATGATCAGTCTTGCAGCTGATCGTTAATTTGATACAGACCTTTGAACGGCTGTAACTCCTAGTTATGCAGGCAGACAAGATCCATTCCCATCACAGAGATGCTCTACAGTTCTACACCCTATGGATACTGAATCAGCCTTGCAGCTGATGGTTACCAAAATTTGTCTTATCTCTGATACTAAAATAAATGTTCACTCTGAATCGACACTTGAGTTACCAAGTTTCAGCCCCGTTTAAGTATTAAAAGTAACACTACAAAACCCGAGAACGACACTTGATTCAATCACTGAAACGTTGTCCCATTCAAGTTATTATAAAAACGAAATATGCTCAAAAGCTTTTCGTTTGAGTGTAAAAGGTTACGCTTGTAAAACGGGAGTCGTATGGCATAATGCTTTGACTGAAGCTCGCGCTCGTTCGCCTCTAGGGACCTACAGATACATGCGAGCGAGAATGAAAATGTGTAACAGATTTTGACTCGTGTTTTGAGGTGAAAAGATTTTATCCGAAGTGTTTTCACTATTCAACCGTACGTTTTACATTTCGTGTTAAAGTGAAAAAATTCATTAAAGTTTTAAGATAATCCTCCCATTTTAAAGAGGTCCCAATTTAGGGCTAAAGTATTATCGTAACTACTATTATTATTGTTGTTTGGGATATTGCAAGCAAGGGTCGTTATGTAATACTGCGACCATTGCTGGTCTATTGTGTTCGCCCCAAGCTCACCCATATTTTAAACATGCATCCGAGTTAATTCATTCTCGGGTATGCATGTTTTCCTTCACCGCCGAGCTAGTGATAATGATAAATACAACCGTACATAAATTCAGTAGATCTTAGTGGTACAGGCCAGGAATCGAACCGCCGCCTCGTGATTTAGTCGCTAGCTCTTTTCCGTATGGACCATCATCGCTCTTTTCTTTTACCTAAGATAACGAGGGTTAAGTGACATAATAGTACATTATGATACAAGTGAGCAAAGTTGGTCATTACAGCCGAGGCGGGATTGCAACAAGAGCCGAAGGCGAGTGTTGCAGATCTAGCAAAGGTTGTAATAAGCTATAAGCTGGATTATGTACCTAAAAGCGGTGCAAAAAGAGCCACTTTACGATAAAATATGTTGAAAAAGTTAATAGGATTTGCCTCTAATATTGAAAAAGAACAGTAATTAAAATGCCCTCAGAAGTAAGGCTTAATAAAGAGGTGATGAAGAAGGAGACGGAAAATCACGAAAGGTGTTTGTGATTTGGATTATTTAAGTGTGTACACAATGTCGACTGTCCACTGACCTTTATTTTGGATAAAGATTAGTGCCAACGTTGCTTTAATGGTTTAATCGATACTAGCATTATGGACACGATAGAATTTAAATAAATTGAAATGAACAAGATCCAGAAACGATCCCTCAGATAATTTTTAGAAAAAAAGTTGCTTGTGTTCGTTTATACGCCTAGGCACACCAAGTTGCATATAAAAAGTCCAATCACCGTTAGAACAGTTGAGATGTGAAAATGAATCCATCAGACCCACTTTTTATATTAGCTTGGTTCGGAAAATTTTAATAAAAATACGGATTTGAAATCAATCAATCAATCAAATCAGCCCACATCAATCCACTGCTGGGCATATGCCTCCCTTATATTGCGCCATTCTTCACGGTCCTGTGCTAATCTGATCCACTGCGAACCCGTCACTCTCACAATGTCATCAGACCAACGTACTGTTTGCATACTGACCTCCATCCCTCTCTTGGCCACCACTCTGATATTGCCTTGGTCCACCGGCCGTCTTCCCGTCGAGCCAAGTGTCCTGCCCATCTCCACTTCAACTTTGTGATCCGCTTTGTCTTCAAACTTGGTTCGTCGTCGAATTTCGACGTTTATATTATCAGTCGAAATATTTATTAATAATAGATATATAATATTTCGTATTGTTCAAAAGAACCACCCACAAGACAACAACTATTTTCAAAACGTGAACGTAAATGGAGGCATGATTGATGTTTCCGCATTTACTCGCATCGACAATTCCAATTTACTGAGTTGGTTGTTTATTGACGGCTTGTTATTATTGTAATTGTATAAACAATGAACATGATTTCGTAAATGTATACCATTTTCCGCCCGCAGCTGCTTTAATTGGTAAAATTATTAAAAACATTCGTTGTTTATTTTGTTCATTTAACTGTTATTTTATTATTAATATTTAAATCATCATCGCGAGCCGTTCGCGGGCCGCTCGCGAGCTGCTCGCGATGCCGCGCGATCTGCTCAGTAGCGACGCACAAGCATAAAATGCAACCGCGCAAATCGCGAGTTGCTCGCAATCTGCGCGCGAGCTGCGCATTCGCCGCGCGTTCGCCAGATGTGGACGCACCATAAGATTTATCGATCAAGAAAACATAAATAAAAAAGAGCTACTCCAACTTACTACCAAGGCTTTACTTATAGCTATTTTCTAATAATACTTTTTATAGGTTTTTAGTTTTAAACCTGCACATTATTTAAGAAAGAAAAAATCGGCAGCTTCGATATTCTTAAAAGTGGAATGTTGAGAACCTGTAAAAGTAATATAATAGTAATAGCTTTTAGGCTTTTCAGTAAGTTGGATTTGCACTTTTTCATTATTGAGCAATCTTTAATATTGTGATGAGGGCGCCAATTAACGGTAAAAGTACTCTTACTTCGTTGTTCTAACCTAAATAACTCTTAAAACCACACGAACAAAGTCGTGGGCACAGCTAGTTAATAATAAATAATAATTATTACAAAATCAAAAGTCAAAGTCAATATAATTTATTCAATATAGGAGCTTGCAGCACACTTATCAAACGTTAAATCTTTTTTAAAGCTACCACCGCGTCGGAACGTGTTGTCGCTGTAGAGAAGTTGCGGCCAGAAACTCTACAACATAACACGACTTAATAACTATTACAATATAAATTCTTAAGCTAAAGTTATGTATACAATAATACATAGTCTATTTAATAAAATAATTGATACTAATCCATATTGGTATGGTCTATGGTCGACGCAGGTCAACCCAGGAATGGATATTGGGATGACCTAAATGACTATTATGATTTATTTTATGAATGATTTATAGACTGGTCATCCAAAAACATTACAATAAAATAAATAAATTACAAGTGACCGAAGCTGGCTTTAGAATAGAAGAAGAGTAGAGTTAAGCCCCATGATGAAGACCAGGATGTTGCTATTTTGTAACCAACATTTTTGTTTAATCATCATCATCATCAGCCTATCATCATCCACTGCTGAACAGGCCTCTCCCATATCTTGATATTGGCTCCGTAGCGAAAGTCGTTCCGTTTTACATATTCCATATTACACCCTGTATTGTGTTAGACTTGAGCTTAGTGTACATAAATGAATTAGTCTAGTCATTCGAGAGGATATGTACGTGAGATCAAAACTTAGTATCGTCTTCAGACACTGTCATAGCCGAGCCAATGATTAACGATCACGTTTGACACCTCTTTCAATGGCTGCCATGAAAATTGATTTTCCGTTCACGGCGACATCGCATTTTAGATACATGGGTATCACGGTGTAAAGTAAGGTAATAAACGTGCAGAAAGAGGCTTGAGCAACACATCTTATACAGGGTGTAAACTTAAATGCAATACATATTTTATGGGGTGCTTCAGACCATCAAACTGAACAACTTTTACAATGGGACCAATTTACTTATATCTTTAAAAAAAACTGAACAACTTTCACTATGGAGCCAAAATAGAAATCACGAAAAAAATAGGTTTTTCTTTTTCATATAAAGCTGTCGTATGGACTAGACTCCTATGTATGGAACAGCAGATTTTTTTTCGCTCCATAGTGAAACTTGTTCAGTTTGATGGTCTTAACCACCCCTTAAATGTTTAATTGTATTTTAGTAACACTTTGTATTTTGGTCGAGTAGAGAACTATTGATATTTACTAAGGAACAGCAGATTTTCAGTAAAAATGTATTTTTTTAGATTTTATTTGACGTGATGACGTTCGCACATGCCCTCTTTGCGCAAATTCTGTTTGACATATGTGTAGGGTTGACTTACCACGCATCGTATGAACATCATTATACATTTCGTTATTATTATTAGTTCATTCTGTTATTAAAAACAGTATTTAGTATTCATTAATCACTGAAAATGTGAATTTATCGTTATTTTCCAATGATTATTTTTACTGAGAGGATAAAATTAAAATATATTGTATGTAGTTAAATCCAACGGGTGCGCGCTCCTGACTGCATTCCCTTGCTCGGCTCCTCTCAAGTTTCCCATTAAGTGTAAGGTGAGGTGGGATATCTGAAGTCAGAGAGGGGCGGGGAGTGGCCGTTCTGTATGTAGAACTTTATACGATTACCTATTCTGTAGCTATATTTAAAAAAAATATGATGTAGTAAATTTTATGACTACAACATGGACTAGACAAACACAAAAAGCAGGTCAGGAAATATTGACTAGGTACTAGCCGTTTCTCGCGACTTCATCTGCGTTGACTTTTATTTATTCATTTAGAATATATTCTATCTGGTTGCCAAGTTTTATCCAAATCCGTTCTGCCTTTTTCGATTTCATTTCTATTCTCTTCTTAATACTAGAGTATTTTCAAATTACCGCGATTCCTCCCTACAAAACGAAAAGTGTAGACCGTTTCGTTTTAAACCTTTGTAATTTCAAAGTAAAATATGCACTCAAACTTAAAATCCTCGACTAAAACATTTCCAACGTTATCTCCACTAAATATTCTTATTAAAATTTCAGGCAAACATTCAAGTGGTGCTCTGAAATTTCAGTCCGGAGCAATGTCCTATTCTGTTCTTATAATATTTTTGTGAAGCTCGAGATATCGAGAGAAGTTGCGTTTTACAACGTCGTTGGCAATCGACAGCCCTATCTCGTCTACGTTAGGTCGTCACTCGTTTACAGCTACTGTAACACCCTCGAATTCACCTCTCAGATACGTCTCATGCCTTTTTATTACACTCATTTGAATAGGGTTGTTAATTCACAGAATTGTCTTAGTTGGAAAATTAACTATTTTAACTTTTAGCTTCTTATTTATAGTTAAACTCTATGTCAGTTTAGTCAAATCCCCTCCTCTGTCAACATCAGAAATCCAAAAAAGAACATATAATAGGATTATGTTACAGTTAGCGCGCTCCATACAAACGAAATTACATCCTACTTTGGATATTATCCTATCAAAACACAATACCATTTTATAGACACGATCTAAAAACTATTATTGTGTTATAGTGCCTCTGTTTGTATATTGAAAAATATTTTCGACTTACACTTAGAACTTACATACTCGTACATAGGCTGATAAACACATTACCCTTCCTTTGCGTCGCGCAGTCGGGTAACTAGAGTAACTACAGGAGTTAGTAACTACTTGGATAAATTGAAGTCATTGGCATCCTTTGAAACTATTAGACTCTACATATCAAATTGAACAACTTTTACTATGGATTCAAACTAGAAATAACAAAAAAAAAATGTTTTATACAAAACTGCATTACCCATTCGACTCAAAATGTATGGAATAGATGTTTTTTTTTCGATTTATGGTTTACTCCTATGATTTCAATTTCAACTAGTGTAAACTTTAGTGTGTAAACTGAATATTCGACGATAGAAAACCTATGCTTCGGTTTATTTAAGACAACCATATAAATAATAATGACTTCATCTCAAAGTAAAATTGAATTCGCACATTATGACTTAGGCATTTACTGCGCAAAAAATAAAAAATAATAAGCATAAGCATATGCTCACGACTATATTCCCCGAGGGGGTAGTCAGAGATATTCTAAAACCTCAGAACATCCACGTTTCACCAGTAGTACCGAAACTATGTCCAGTGTGACCGGGGGTGAACCCGTCGCCACTTATAATGGACATTGGGTACAATACATGCCTCGAAATTGAAGCATGCAGGTTTCCTCACGAAATAATAAACAGGGTGAAAAAGAAAGAATCTGTTAAAATCTTAAACATTGCTTGAAATCAATAAATAATCTAAATCTATATAGGTAGGTATACCACGCGGCGTAATCCTATGCATATAGCGTAAACATAGAATTATGTTTACAAATCACATATTTTGCCGACAAGAAAAAGGCAAAGAAAATGTGGGCAAATCCCGCGAAAGTTGATTTATTTTCCCTTTCTCCTATAATAAAATTTATCGACATACGAATGAAGGCGAATATTATATTTGTAGCCCCCACATCGAATTATGAGCGATAACAAGTATGAGAGGCGCTTGAATTATTCATCGCCTCACGATCGATCTTTCAAAACCTTAGAGCATTCAAACGGGAGATACCCTAGTGCAGGGATGGTAAACCAATGGCACGCGTGCCGAAGGAGGCGAGCGACTGAAAATTATAGGCACGGTGCCGGTGGTATTCAGATAATTTAGATCACAGATATAATATTTGCAAATTTCTTTAGAACATGCGCAGAACCAATATTAAGGCTTTATTTCACTTCCATAGCACTGATTGTAAAGAAATACTCTCTGGTATAAAATAATTAAAACATTTTTCATTGAGTTTCAGTAGGCAGTAA
Organism: Agonopterix alstromeriana; assembly: GCA_963924505.1. Taxonomy (NCBI): domain Eukaryota; kingdom Metazoa; phylum Arthropoda; class Insecta; order Lepidoptera; family Depressariidae; genus Agonopterix; species Agonopterix alstromeriana. The sequence goes on from OZ004670.1 coordinate 7,105,267, forward strand.
TTATGTCCAAGATGCAGGTCCTTTTACAGCAACACTCTACTAATAGTAGTGTAAAAGGTATTGATGGTGCGCCAGATGGTGCGTGATTAGCACTACAGAAGCAATGCCCTGAACGAATTTGAAAGGCTCTGTATAGTCTTTTCAGTTAATCTAAACCACAAAACTTAAGTATATTGTTAGTTCTGAGCACACTTGAAATAGTATTACTGCGACTGATCAGTACATTGACTACATCGAGTAAATCTGCTATAACCAAAACTGTGCAAGTTTTATCACTCTACAAACATCAACTCTTGTGAGATGATTGATAAACATAAAAATGTATACTTACTTTACTTAATTAACCAGCAAAACCCTTTTCGTCAAACGTCAAAAAAGCTTCCCTAAAACAAATTTCTTTTTGACGATAGAAGGCTGAAATGTTCATCTCCCAACTTTAATAATCTAAGTTCGGAACGCAAAATCTATAAGTAGCATGACAATCGCGTACAATAACAAGGTTTCGGTAAGGCTTTTTGCATAATACTGGTCATTAGCATTATTGAAAAAGAAAGCGGAGGTTGGAGCAGCTAGAATATAAAAGTTTTCACGGTGCTGAGTTAGCTCCGTATTAATAAGCTCGCGCGTTTTTAGCGCACTTAAACTTGAAAGTTGAGATCTTTTATAGTATAGGTAGCTGTAACTTGTGAGCGACTTTTCTAGCACCTATTTATGCATGATCATCATCATCTTATACAACGTGTTAATGAATAAGCGTAAAACCTCATACACCCCGACTGATTTATAACAAAATAATTAGATTTATAACAATAATTTCAGTATTTTGCTAGTTAAAATTTAATGTTATTCGCATTTTAAGTTTTAAGGAAAAAAGAATTTATTATCATTTCAGCAATAAATAAAAGCGCTAACGTGCTTATGGATACATTTTAAGAATCTTGTTTTGGTAGTAAGTAGGGTGAGATTGCCCGAGCGGTGGGTTGAGATCAAGTTCAGTAAATTTTAAATTTTACAAACAAATTATTTCATATTTTGAAAAAAAAATACCTATGTTGAAACCATGATAATTCGATTCTGCTCTCGATTCTAAACAAACTACTTTCTAGTTTTGCGTTAATTCATTAACACGTTGTATAGGGTCCAACTTAACTTATGCTGACACTTTTTTAAGGAGATGATCAGACCGTGAAACTGAACAACTTTCTCTATGAGAACATCGAAAACGCGAAAAAAAAATCAGCTGGCCCATACATTTGGCTCAAGTAGGTTTGCAGTTTTGTTTGGAAGAGGTTTTTTTTTTCGCGATTTCGATGTTGGTGCCATAGAGAAAGTAGTTCATTTTGACGGTCTGATCATCCTCTTAAAAAAGTGTCAGCATATTAAGAAGGAGATGATCAGACCGTGAAACTGGACAACTTTCTCTATGAGACATCGAAAACGCTTAAAAAAAATCAGCTGGCCCATACATATGGCTCAAGTAGGTTTGCAGTTTTGTTTGGAAGAGAGGTTTTTTTTTCACGATTTCGATGTTGGTGCCATGGAGAAAGTAGTTCAGTTTGACGGTCTGATCATCACATTAAAAAAGTGTCAGCATATTAAGAAGGACCCTGTATAAGTCCTGCTGCATGGCCTATTCTCATGGAGGGTGTTTTGGGCGTCAGTCCACCAAGGGTGCCTAATGCGGATTGCTAGCCTTCACACGTATCAGAATTTCTTCTATAGCGTATGCAGGTTTCATCACGATGTTGTCCGTTATACAGGGTCCTTCTTAATATGCTGACACTTTTTTAAGGGGATGATCAGACCATCAAACTGAACAACTTTCTCTATGGAACCAACATCGAAATCGCGAAAAAGAAATCTGCTGGTCCATATAATAAGCTGTAGAACATGTAATATTCTTGTTTGATTTGTATTTATCACTTGCATGGCGTATTGGAGTTTCTCTGTAAAGCTGTGTAATTGTTTAATAATAAATAAATAATAATAAATAATACTGTGAACCTACTTGTGCCAAATGTATGGGACAGCAGATTTTTTTTTCGCGATTTCGATGTTGGTCCCGTAGAGAAAGTTGTTCAGTTTGATGGTCTGATCATCCCCTTAAAAAAGTGTCAGCATATTAAGTTGGACCCTATACAACGTGTTAATAAATTAACGCAAAACTAGAAAGTAGTTTGTTTAGAATCGAGAGCAGAATCGAATTATCATGGTTTGAACTTAGGTAATTTTTTTCAAAATAGTAAATAATTTGTTTGTAAAATTTAAAATTTACTGATCTCGATCTCAACCCACCGCTCGGGCACTTTCACCCTACTTACTACCAAAACAAGATTCTTAAAATGTATCTATGAGCACGTTAGCGCTTTCATTCATTGCTGAAATGATAACAAATAATTTTTGCCTCAAAACTTAAAATGCGAATAACTTTAAATTTTAACTATCAAAATAATGAAAATATTGTTTCAATCGAATTATTTTGTTATAAATCAGTTGGGGTGTATGAGGTTTTGCGCTTATTCATTAACACGTTGTATAAATACGATAGGCCTAAAATTCTGAAATCATGTTCTAGTTAACAATGTCATAAAAATACTAGCCAGAAGATGATTATGAAAATAAATATGTGAAAATGAAAATCATAACCCATAAACAGCACTCGTAGGCCGCCATAATTGAAATGTTCATTCATCATACCTACCTTACTTTTATGTCTTTCTCTTTAATGTGTCAACGTCGGTTTTCCCATTTAATGTTTTTATGTTCTGGAACAATATCACAATAATTATTGCAGGGATTCGTTGCTACAAATCTTTGAAAAGTTATATGAGTTTTATTTTTTCACGTTTCATGTGTGATTTTTTGATTGCGAAGATGTTCTTCTTCGACACCACTAATCGATGTTACTTACCTTAGTCCACGACCTTCTTTTTTCTACTAAACCAATACATTTTATTGAAAATTTACAGCAAGTGATGTCGTCACAAAAGAAATTATAGCCTTAACTTGGTAGTTTTCATTTTTAGACCCCTAACTCAGATTTAGAATCTCATGTTCTACTGACAGAGCCGGCCTACAAGATGGGATATCATGTTTATTTAAATTTGGAATACAAAAATAAAGAATTTCATTAATGCTTATCCGTCCGGAAACACGACTCGCCATTCTAATCTATGTGAACGAGCGCGTGGCTTTGGTTTTTATTAGTCGTTTTCTTTAAAAAATTTGATTTGATTTTTGAATTTTCAAAAAATAAGAATACCAAATCATTCTTTGATATATTGATGTTGTGAAGAATATTGTAAATTTTCATTTTCTTCCGATCAACAATGTAAGATGAGTTAAATGGTTACAACTGAAAAAAGGGGTGACATAGATTTCTATAAACACCAAATCACTTCTCATGTCGTTTAGATTGTATCTTTTTTCAGCCTAAAACTTGCCATAGTTAATGAATACTCTCTTATTTCTCCTTATTATATACCTCAATTTCACGGTATTTTGGAAGGAGGTATTACGTAAGATTAGATGAGTTGTGAAGTCAAAGTCAATCACAATGTATCATTAAATCGTTCCAGAACTGATTATTAAACATTGTTGATCTGAATCAAAACTAAATCAAGACATATAGTTGTCATGTTTTTTTGAATAATTAATGGACTTCTTGCATGCGTTAGCACCGCATTTCCGCCAGTGTCAAGTGGTTTGAGGGAGTATCTATCCAATCTCGAGGATGGTTTTTGATTAAGAACACAACTGAGAAGGATATGGGAGCCTCGTGGCAGGCTGAAACGCGAACCGCGCGAACACCCCGCGAAAGACAAGTGTTCGGGGCAAACCCTGCAACGTGACTCCGTTGTCATGGTTGTTGGGAAATCTACACGGCTTTATTCGGTTTGTTGGATTGTTGTGACACTTGTAAAAATAGTTTTGATTCAAAATAAACAAAATACTTATGCTTCATAAGCTATTTATTTTCGTTCACATTGTTTGACCGTGTACATTACATTATTTTAGTTTTAATTGGCCTAAGGATTTTAACATTTCAAAGTTTCAAACAATCGCTATTGTATTTTTACATAATCCAAGTTTATAGAAAGCATACATACTAGGAAAAACACATAAAACGTACAATTACTAAGTAAGGTATTTTTAATTAAAAATTTAATCTAAATATAGAAAGGGTTAGAAAATGAACACTGTAAAATATACAAACATCCGCATGAAAAATAAAATAGTTCACACCTATCAAGAAACTTTACCACTTGTACATTATAAAAGAATCATTATCGTATTGAACGTGAAAATTGTATTCCTAGTATCCAAATAGTGTACCAACTTAATAGTATTAAAATACCTACTCAGTAGCATAACATATTTTTTCCTTTTCGAAACGAGCTTGGCTTAAAGTAGATTACAAAACACAATCATTATTTTGTGCTAAAACGTAGGTATTTGTCTCAGACAATGCAACCCAATTTAAAATTAAAAAAAAAGTAATACAATACATACCACAACACAAACACACACAACATATTCACAAACAATAGAGGACAATTTCGGTGCACTCTAGACAGTAAAACGAAGTATTTTGATACAGGCATGTGTCGCAAATTGCAAAATGTAAGGTCTTAGATAGAACTAACAGAGGAAGATGCGATACTCACTTACTGTGTCCGCTGTGCAGGCCAATGGACTTATTTGTTTTGTCTCACCACCATCGTGCACAGAATAGCAGATCTAGTACGTGCTTCAGTCGTTTGCTCGCGCGGGTGAAACAATATCTTGTTACACACGATTATGCAAGCTAATCAACTCATTTTTGAGGCGGATGCAAGAGTTTATCGTCGTATCATATTAAATGAAAAAGTTCTGTTGTTCTACGACAATTTGAGCCTGCTAGAAAAGTCGCTCATATTTAAAGCTCTCAACTGTACACAAGGCTATACGTCAAACTATACAAAACCAAGCTGGCCGCGTAGGTTGCATAACGTATAGTATAACGTTACGCGGCCAGCTTATTTTGGTTTTTTATAGGTTAATGTGTCGCCATGTTAACATAATATTTTAAATGAAATTCAGTGTGGATTATAATGAAAGAATGACATTGTCTTTATCTAAGTGCAAGGTACGTTGACTTTGTCTGCGGTGTGAATTTAGAGCTTTAAGTGTCAGTGTATTATTAAGGTTTCAAAACACACCCAGTGTAATAAAATATTACAAAAAAATATATCTATTAGGTACTAAAGACATTCGAAAATTTAATGTAAATAGGTTTTTTATTTTAATATGGATAGTTATTAAAGGATACAAAGCAACACATCAATCTGAAATAATAACGATGTTAACAAAAACAATAGCGATCGTCGAGTTTTCTTCGGATTTTATTAATCATTAATTAATCCTAAATCTTTCATCTATTTTACATTAAATATACTTTTTTCATCTATACAATAGCACAGTAATCTATTTTAAAATATAATTTTCGCTTCAATATACACATTTCCTTAACTTATCACATCCTTTAGCCTAACAAATAAACTTTCTACAATAGTCAGTGTAAAGAGCTGCAGGAAGACTTTTAACACCAATTTAGAGGATTGACTTATTATTTATGATTTATCAAATAGACGCACGCATGTATATCGCATCGAGTCGATCGCAACCTATTTGCCTCTTCAACATTTAAACGCCGCTTCATAAATATTCGTCGGTTTCTATTCCTGGATTTTAGCTTGGAAAAGGGCCCTTGTTGGGCTTCAGATTTTATCTGTGTATGGTATTTTCAAATAGCGCTTTCTTGTACACCCAATACACAATACACCTACAACAGATTTGACATAATAAGAAGTACAAGAAGGCGAGCTGATATCAGATGAAATTGCGATTTTTAGGATTCAGAAAGCTAGAATAAACTAAAACCAATTGGTTTTGAGGTATAAATTAAATATGTAGGATAGGTAATCTTTGTAATTTCATGATACCATACATAAACTCACGACCAAAATATTTTTCATGGGATTTCTTTATGAGTGAAAAATCACCTATATTATTACCACATATTATTACTAAGTTGTATGGAGCTGCTGCCGGAAGATTGAACGTATTTTTGTAAGCAATCGCGATTTTTGCAAAATTTTCGTAAAGGCAAAACACTGGAACTATATTATAACTAATTTAAATCCAATATCATTTGAAAAATAATAGAGACGAAATTGTGACCTCAACGTTAGAAAAGGCTTAGATAAAAGGTATCCAAATTGAGGTTAATTAGAATATTACCAATTTGTTTTACACTTATATCATTATTGTAATATAATACGTTAAAAATGTACAAGACAAGACTAAACAGACAATCAATCAATCTTTAAGACAGTTGACTTCGAGAAGTGCGAGCGGGTGCACTAAGTCGTTTTCAAAACAATATATTATTGAAATACACCGCTAGTAGAGGAAATGTCTCATAAATACACAGCGGCAGTAGTGCAATCATCCTGAAATAATAAATCAATCCTCCCTTGGCAATTACGATTAAATTTATATCTTTGCTTTCACAGCATAACACTAATTTATATCGAAAATATTTTGCAGAAACTTTTTCATTTTACAGACAATAATCGAATTCTCAAAATACTTTCTCATTTTGAAATCACTACTGACGTTAATTATTTTTATTTCTTAGACAGTTTTTGTATCTAAGAAAAAAAATATTGAATCGATGGTTAAGCTGCCTTTTAATTTTCATCTCAAGAGACAACGAATCGAGCTGATTCAAGGAGTGTACAATTTGGTTGGTATATTATACGGGGTCCTTCTTAATATGCTGACACTTTTTTAAGGAGATGATTAGACTATCAAACTGAACAACTTTCTCTATGGGACCAACATCGACTTTGCGAAAAACAAAATCTGCTGTCCCATACATTTGCCTCAAGTAGGTTTGCAGTTTTGTATGGAACAGCAGATTTTTTTCGTGATTTCGATGTTGGTCCCATAGAGACAGTTTTTCAGTTTGATGGTCTGATCATCCTCTTAAAAAAGTGTCAGCATATTAAGAAGGACCATATATTGTGTCTTACGATACATAAAAAATCAGATTGAACTTGACAAAATGTTTAACGAAAAATGTACCTAACAAAAAAAACACATGTTTAAAATTACCTATTGGTACATACGAAATTAAAGTTTTTAGGAAATTCTACCGGAATGAAATATTTAACATTTAGCTTTTTTTTTTTGTTTGATATTTTGATGAATATTTAAAATATAGCCTTGACAGCTCGCCTTTAATTTCCTGAGCCGCCTTTACTCGCTGTATCTCAGACGAGAACGAACTTAACGTAATAATTAACTAAGCTTGCGAAGAAAACTAAGCCCATTATTATCAAAAAGCACGTTTTCAACGTTACACTAGTAAGTATACTGTATTTAATTTCATTTACGTGAACTCTTATCTTTTTCATCAAATATTAAAATTTACTTTAACTTTGAATGAATATTAAATTTACCGAGACGAGATTTGAAATATCGTTGACTTTAACGTGTTCTTTCTTTTCTTTTGATACACTGAATTTCCGGAAATCGTATTTCAGGGGTTTTCATAAAACATTACATTTATAAAGGTTTCTTTCTTAAGCTTCATTAAAAAAGATTTGTTCAAGGTTAAAAGTAATATGTTCTGAAAATACAAGTTCTGTTACGTATTAGTTAAGACAACATTTAAAGCTTTAACAAGTAGGGTACAAAGTAGTATATACAGGGTCCTTCTTAATATGCGGACACTTTTTTAAGGGGATGATCAGACCATCAAACTGAACAACTTTCTCTATAGGACCAACATCGAAATCGCGAAAAAAAAATCTGCTGTCCCTTATTGGCTCGATTAGGTTTGCAGTTTTGTTTGGAACAGATGATTTATTTTTCGCGATTTTAATGTTGGTGCCACAGAGAAAGTTGTTCAATTTAACGGTCTGATCGTACCCTTAAAAAAGTGTCAGCATATTAAGAAGGACTCTATATAGTCAAACCAACGTAGTTTGCGGTCGTCGTCTAAGCGCGGTCACTTTTTCTTTCTTCGCATTTCTACAACTAATACGATTATTTGACCAAATGATCACCTAACCTAGACGCGAGAATGATGACAAAACTCAAAAGTTTCACACGTTAATACTACACAAAACATAGGTACTTTGCTTTAGCTTTTTATGCTATGTTTTTGGAATACATAACATTCTCGATTCCGATTGAATCATTATGTACTTTAACTGATAATTTGATTATCCCAAACGTTACTTTATACTGGAGGAAATCTCCTACCATGACCGCAGTCTCCGTTGATTCGTCGATACAATTACATAAAAAAAGGGATAATTTCACATGAAATTCTTTAAAATATCTGTAGGTTTTGCATATATCGGTTAAAATGTAATTGAATAAAAAAAAATCATTTCTTTAAAAAATATCTAAAACCATATTTGCTGATATTCTTTTCATAGTGATATATAAATTGTTTACACTCTACACTCGATTATGTATGTAGCTACAAACCACATCTTGCCGAAGTTCACAATGGCTAAGTGAACGGCGCGAATCGAAGATTGAAGACGCTGTGTACCTACGACAAAACTTCTTTATCTGGTTCAGTTGCGCACAAGTAGAGTACATTGATAAGTGGATAACGAAAGAACGCGAATAAGCTATGCATACATACATAAGCACACACCATTGTCCCATGGTTGTAGGCAGAGACCACGGACCGCCACACGCTACGACTCTATCACACCTCTTTAGTCTCATTTACATCCATCACATACATCTTTTCATGCACTTTAGTCTATTGCGAGTGCTACGCACTTGTCCTTTTCGGAAAAGATCATTGATTTGACCATGGTATATTTTCCTCGGACGGCCTCTCCCAACACTTCCGCTCACTTTTGCTTGATTTATTTCATTCGTGAGTCTTCTTTCATTCATTCTCTATCAAGCTATATGAAGTTGCTATTATCAGTGATCTGTCATCAACTGCAAGAAATGGGAAAGTTCAAGCTTTTATTGTTTTTTGTGTAAATTTTATAACTCATAACCGTGTTGTTACCTAAGTTTCTGAACATGTAGTTGAACAAAAAACCTAATTTGTAACTAGGGTCCTCCTTGATAATGCTGACGGTTTTTAAAGGGATGATCAGACCATCAAACTGAACAACTGTCTCTATAGGACTAACCAACGTCAAAATCGCGATAAAAATATCAGCTGTTTCACACAAAACTGAAATATTACTCAACCCAAATTTATGGGACAGCTGATTTTTATCGCGATTTTGATATTGGTCTGATAGAGAAAGTTGTACTGTTTGATGGTCTGATCATCCTCTTAAAAACCGTCATCATATTAAGTTGGACCCTGTTTGGGAATGTCAACTGACTTTTGATGATTTAGTTGCTTCGCTCTCTTTGGGCTTATTAGCTCTTTTTCGTTTTGCATGTACAGAACTAGATGGAAAACGCGAGATGCTCATTGTTTTTTAGAGCCCCAACCAAAATTGTTTGTATCGCAATGTTCTTAGAAGTTTACAGTAATTCATAAAATTGGCATGGGATAAACTACTGCAAGCTACAACAAAATGTAGTTAAGTAATAACCAATTCTGTCCGTCCTTATAGTACCTACGCTCCAGCCACAAACTCTAGATATTCAGTAATAAATTCTGTATAACGACACGAATATTGGCAGTAAATTGAATTTTCACTGAATTTTGCATGAAATTTATTACAGTAAAATGACATTTATGAGGCTTCTTGCTTGGATGTACGGGTGTCTAAATGGAGGCCTCTTTTTGATTTCCTGTGTGTCGCATATAATGCCACGTTTACTGCGCAAAACTAAAGCTTGTAATACAATAATGTTTTTTTTATTATTTATTTTCTCGAAACATATCATTTTGGTGTAATATTACATAAGAATTTTTCGGACCTAAGTTGCAACTATGACAGTGACCAAAATATTATTTTTGTCCAAAGTAATGCAGTTAATTAAGCAGAATTTTGATTTAATCCTAGATATCATGTAGTCCAAGCAGTAATAAATTTTCAAAGGATAACGATAATACTTGGATGAAAGGACAAGTAGATAGGTACGTTATTAATAATTCATGAAGCCTGTCGGTGAAGTTAGATTTGATTAATGTTGAGATAAATAGTCTTTACTTAGTTCAAGAATATCTGCAGACTATATTAGGTTTTAGCTGTTTGGAATTAGATAGAATATCGTCTAATGTCTATCGGACCTAAGTAAATAATCTCATGTACCCATACTTGAGTAAGCAGCGTTGATTGACCTCAGCCTTAGAGTCGTATAATTGACTTAGTGAAGCTCAGGAAGAAACAATAAGACTTACAGATGTAGGTACAGTATAAAGTTAATTCAATTTGGTAACACTCTCTTATAAATTATAGGATAACAATTTAAAATCTAATGACTCTTAAATTTTTAAGTATGAACACAGTAAAACTTTTACAAGCAGACGTTTTTATATATAAATAGGTAATCTTATTATTCGTCGTGTAGGAATAAGAAATGTAAGTAAATTTAAAATAGAAAGGACAACCTTAAACCTTGACAGTGAGACGATAGTAATTAAAATAGTTGTAAGAAAAATAAGTGATAGAATAATAAAAACATTATAGGTTTTGATCACTATTCTTAAGTATAAATACGTAAAAGCGTGGACATAAACCATGGTCGAAGAAAAGCGAGGACTTCGAACTAACGAATGAATTTCAATACAATCGAACTGTAAGCTCTCGAAGCAACAGACCGTAGCTAAGGAGCCAAAGTGGGTTGTAATTTTTCAGACGAGATGACGTTGCGTTTGCTTGAGACGTCTCTGAGAGAGGCCTTTTCATACTCAGCTCGTTCACCGCCACTGTGAGGTAAAACATTCGCAATTAGTTCCTACCTTCAATTTAAATTTCAAATTCGAAGTTCTGTTATTATAGCTTCGGTTGAGGAAATGGGAATAAATTATCTACTTAGATTGGTTTCGTAACGATGTGATCGTAAGGCTGTGGCAGTAATTCGATTAAATCTTTCAGTAGCTGGTATTGATTAGCAAAAAGCAGCAAGGTACGTAAAATTATTCGAATCGAAGTATTAACTTTTGATAATTACGTAATTGACATGATTATCATAGTTAGATTTTAAGATCTGAAAAATAATACATTGTGTTAATTTTTATGTGATACACTGATTTGAAATGCTTGATCGTTCTATTAACGATGGACTGCTAAAGTTAATATCTCAGCATTGTCTCATAACGCAAAACTGGATTCGAAACTAGATATAAATCTTAGAACTATCGCATTATGCTAAGGAATCAGGTAAACCCCTGTACAAAATGTTCACTAATGATTGCAAAACCGATTATTTCTACAGAAGCTCATACAAGGTGAGGTAAGGTAATTGTAACCATTGGGTAATTGCGACTATGGAGCAATTGCACTTATAAGAAGCACGATTCAGTTCTTCTCTCAATAGATACATGTCTCATCATCTACAGGGTGGAACAAAACACCCTAGTAATACTTAGGGGTTGTTCCAGCCCATCAAACTGCACAACTTCCATTTTGGAGCCAACTTCGAAAACGCGAAAAGTATATCAGCTGTTCCATACAAACCTGCAGTACCGACTCGACTAAAATGTATAGGACAGATGTTTTTTCTTTCGCGATTTCGATATTGGCTCCATAGAGAGAGTTGTTAGGTTTGATAGTCTAAAGCACCCTCTTAAGTATTACTAGGGGTGTTTTGTTACACAGTGTAGAAGGCAACTGTTGGTACAAAGAGAAGAACTGAATCGTGATTCTTATTTAAGTGCAATTGCTCCAAAGTTGCCACTGCCTCATATCGAAAACAAATTTACAATTTTTTTTCCGTAACCCGATGTGACCAATATTGCAATTATGTTATGGAATGTAGTTCAGTTATAAATTCCATAAAATTGAGTTTTATAGACCTTGCGTACATCTAAACCTTGTATGTCCTGCATAAAGATAGATACGACGTGATCTACGTTCAACTCGTTGTCGGAAAAACAACAATTTAACCTCACTGCTCGACATGGCCTTGCCAAGAATTTCCACAAAGATTGATTTAGTGTAACTTGCCTCCACCTCCCTGCAAATTTGGCACAGTCTCTTCGAAAAAACATTACTTACCAGTAACAGTCTGTTTTTTAAGATCTGCATATCGTTCACCAGGTCCAACTTCATCTGGTATCGTAGCAGTACACGTGAGCTGTAGTCTTCCATGCGCAGGAGCTCGCAACTCTGCTATAGATACCCATAGGGAGATGGGCAACGCTGCCACCGGCCTTGGACGCTCTTGGATCTAATGGATAAAATCAAGCTCTTTTAAGAGGATATAATTCGGACCGCGCTCCATACAAACGTACTATGGTGATATTTTCAATACTAACCAATTAAACTCCATGAAAATTTTCAGTATCAATCTAAAAACAAATTTCAATGCTTGTATAAAGTCAGATTTTCGTTAAAATGTATAGTTTTAAAGTTACAGTGCCTCAAAGATTTCCATACAAATCTTAAATTAATCCTAGCATTGAAACTGTATATTTTAACGAAAATCTGACTTACTTACAAGCATAGATATTTGTTTCAAGATTGTTTCAGCAAAATTTCATTGACTTTAATGGGTTAGTATTGAAAATATCACCATAGTAAGTTTGTATGTAGCGCGCTCCGAATTATATCCCCTTAAACATCTTTAATACATTTTATACAATAATGCATTTTTTGTTAAATACTTAATTGCCTAGGTAACAGACCGCCGATTTTTTGGTGTTGATGGAAAAGAATTAAATTTGTTTCTTTTCATGGTCATCAAACTAGACAAAAGTGTTGTTCATGCGTGGATTTCTTATATGTTTCACCGATCATCATCAACAACATGGCCGTCTTTACGTCGCACCCAGGGTGCGAAGCAGAAAATTCCATTAACTGTACCTATAACAATATAGGCACCAATATTTATTACAAATACGCCTCAAGCAGCTTTCAACTCATTCCGCTTGCTTTGCTCAGATGTGATTTGCGAATTGCGATGTACCTAACCTAACTTTATTTTAGAAAAAGAAGTTAGTCTGAACGTAAACATTTAATTCTGCTATTTTTTTTGTTGCCAAGACAGACTGATTTTTCACCCCGGATCCTTAACCAATAAGATGGCTCTGATTAAAAAAAAACGATCTAGCTGAGAACCATATTAGCCATTATAGAATGAAAAAAGTAACATGAGGTTAATAAGAAATTAATACCCTGTTCATCGCTGAGTGTTCTATCCAATCAATCATTAATGGAAAATTGATGACATTATAATAGTAAGGCAAGATCGTTATCTGAATCAACAAGTACCTTAGCCATTTCGTCACTTTGCCCCTCTTTCAAGGTGCACTTGTGATGCTTGCTGATATTCGGTGGTGGAGGTGGTATGGTGGTCTCGCTGACGAGGGCCCAGTATTTGGCAGTGTAGTTAAACTCAGGAGCTAAGTAGCGATGTTGGTGTTTCCTGTGACGGTAGCCACCGCCTCCTTTGGTACGGGTAGAACTAGAGACTCGGTATGAAAAGTATTTGATGGATTCTTCTGGGACCTGAACAAAGAATAACAAAGTCAAAGTCAATATAATTTCTTCAATATAGGAGCTTGAAGCACACTTATCAAACGTCACAGTTTAATCAAATGTTCTTTACAATGACATTCTATACACATGGACACACCGCGTCATATAATAACAAACCCCAAAAATGGCACATGTCTCTAATGTCACCGTAGTATGCTTCAGTTAGGCTCTGCTGTCACACATTACCGCTGACATTCCAGTACATTCAAAGCTTTCAAATGTCATTGGTCACTAAGCAGTAATGTAAATCAATTAAGCACACTTTTGCGGTCTCGTAAGTGCTCTTACAGACCAGCGACAGTTTGTTTGCGGTCGCGCGACACTCTGCGACCGTCGGCGACCGTCTGTCGCGGCGGTCGCCGACGGTCGCAAACAAAGTGTCGCTCATCTGTAAGAGCCCTTACTGCGAGCTGATGCTAAGTCCTTGTGTATAGAATGTAATTGGTTCTTTGTTACATTCGGCAGCTAGTCGATATGACGATGATGTTGAAATCTGATAAAAGTTAATACTGGGGGTTTAGGTCACATTTCAAATTGGTTGACTATACTTATACTTGTTAAGAATATCTGTAAAGTAGTTTGGAGACGGTGAAGGAAAACATCGTGAGGAAACTTGCATATACTGAAGAAGAAATTCTGTTGTGTTTATGAAGTCTACCAATCCGTATTGGGCACGCGTGGTGGAGTAACGCTCAATTATTCCACGAGGTTATGCCTGTGTCCTGCATATTCTTTTTATCGTGTGGGCAGCAAGCCCTGGTGTCAGAGTTTTTTGAGACCGCCTCACGGCCTCTGAACTGGTTTTTATGTAACGAGTACTGCCACGAGAGATACTAGCCGGGACCAACGGCTTAACTTGTCATCCGAAACACGGAATCATCTTTCTTTTCAGACAATCAGGTGATTCAGCTTGCAATATCCTAACCAACTGGGGAAAAACCATTAGACCATGGAGGTAGTAGTAGGGCTGATGATGATGAGGTTCGAGTTAGTTTTATAGCATAGATAGATTAGACTACCTTTTCATTATCGATGTACCATGTGAGCCGCGGCGCGGGCGCAGCTGGGGCACTCGTGCAGTTCGCTCTCAACAGTCCTCCCACTACCACGTCTGGCTTACCAAACGTTATGATTGGGGGATGCTTTTGAGAATCTGTCAGAGAATAAAACAGTTTATCATATATAATTTTGTATAACAAAAATATGTTGCCTATTGTATAAAAAAATTAGTATCATTCATAATTTAAAAAAAAGGGTGTAAGGAATAAAAATGTGTTATATATTAAACGGATTACAGACCACAGAACATATAAAAAACCCGACTGCAAAAAAAACCTATTAACTGAAAAGAGAAAAACAAGCTCTAAAATCACTATTCAGCTATAACAGCTTTATTCGAGCTAATATAATTTGAATGTTATTAGATAGGTATCGCAAACGGTGACAAAGGAGATTTTTGGTCGGTTATTTTTGTCCCCGCCTGCAATACCTACCTAATAACATTCAAATTATATTAGCTCGAATAAAGCTGTTATAGCTGAATAGTGATTTTAGAGCTTGTTTTTCTCTTTTCAGTTAATAGGTTTTTTTTGCAGTCGGGTTTTTTGTTTATCTTAATAATTTAGTTTATTTCATACTTTTTAGTCTTGTGTCGAAACGGTAACATAAAAGTACTATAATATTTATATATTTGGAATCGTCTGATCACTAGCTTTCATTTGATACCCGTATTGTAATTTTTAACAAAAAAAAATTGTTTATTCCCCCTCTCTTTTTTAATTCGTAGACGCCATCTTGAAATAATATACCCTATGTCACTCTCATGATTTTTACGAATCCAATGACACCCCACACGTTAAAATCCATCAAGCCGTTTAGGCTGTAGGCCGTGCCAAAGAAATAGACATACAAACATACATACATACATACATACATAGATACATACATACATACATACGCTCGAAAAACATAACCCTCCTTCTGTCGCAGTCGGGTAAAAAGAGGCGAAGTAGCTGTTGCTTCGGAGACGGCTGTCGCCACTTGTCTTCCCGCTCACGCTGCTACTACTACTCATGCCCTCTCGCTCGCACCACACCACGCACCACGCACATAGAACATATAAGAGCGTTGCTCATATCCTTGGCGCGCCTGCCCCTCCCACAACGCCTTTCTAACCTCTCTTTATATGTTCTGTAGTACAGACCATCAAACTGAACAATTTTCAACATGGAGCCGACAGCGAGATCACAAAAAAAAACTTGTTCTGCGATTCCACCTTATATAATGTACCGCATTAAAATTTACAACCAGTATTTTACTTTTCAAATTATTAAACAACTGAACGCAAAACCATTTGTACAGGATCATTAGTTCACCAATTAAAAGTATAACTTTTGTAATTCTAATTTGTATTCTTTAGAGTTTTCGTAATATTGGCCACGTTATTTTTCGCGTTAGTAAAACTGTTCCAACGTTCGTTTTCTAGCCAATAACACAAAATACAGATAGATTACTCAGTAAAGTACAAAGGCGAATTTCGGTTTCCAGTTAATTCTCGCCTTTGCGGTAGACCTTCGTTTGTCACGCAATAGGCCTGTCAGTGCCGAAAGAAAATGCCTGTGACAGTGGTTATTTCATTTCACATTACTGCGAATAAAATATGTTGTGGATATAATTTATAAGAAAAAAAGCTTTCATTTTCGTAGAGATTATTTCTTTTTCAGGCGAAAAGTATTATGTGTCCACACTATTCATACAGGGTGTAAAATTACATACGTTTCATATCTAAGGGGGTGCTTCAGTAGACCATGAAACAGAACAAGTTTCACTTTGGAGCCAACATCGAAATCGGGGGGAATTGATGGTCGGATTTACCCCTTTAGACGTGTAGTGTTTTAAAATTTACATCCTGTATGCATACAGAATATGAATATTTGTACCCGAGTCATGGACGTTTGTATCTCTATATGTATTCTATATCGTTGTCTAGTTATAATAATACAATTCCAGCCTAGATTCTGGTATCTTAAATGTGTCTACATACTTAATTTGTGTGACAATGTCCAAGATAAAAACAAAAGTTATCTGCTAGCCAAGTTTCAAGGCAATTGATTGAACGATTGAAGTTTGAAAGTAGAAGAAACGAATTCATTTTCATGTATTTAATCATATTCCGAGTTATGACAGTCTAAGCGTTCATTAATAATTCTTTTGCTCATTAATTTGGAAAAAGTATAATTTCAGGTCAAAGTCAAAGTCATTATAATTTATTCAATATAGGAGTTTGCAGCACACTTATCAAACGTCAAATCTTTTTTAAAACTACCACCGCGTCGGAACGTGTTGTCGCTGTAGAGAAGGCAGTTTGTTTAGTTTAGTTTCAGAAATCCGCCACACGTTGTGTTCACAATATCTTTAGCATATTTTTGTATCACCTATACAGAGTTCGTGTTGTGTGTTAAACCCGTCCACTAATTATAAGAAGTTCACGATATAATTTCATTGTGTGTACTGGACCAAATTCGGAGTAACTTTTATTTTTAACAGCCTTTTTTTGTCAGACATGAAGAGAATCACCAATTTACATGATATTATCTCTCTTTTGCCTTTTAGCTAGCACTTTGCATCATATTAGCTTCTACTTTTTCGTCGACACTTTTTAAGTAATGTAAGTAACGTAATTCTTTTCAAAGTGAAAAATCACAGGTGTTTTGAAGTTTCAAGTTCTTATTTTGACATTTTATTTACTTTGAAATCCTACTTCAGACAGAATAAATAAAAAATAAATTTATTATCTAAATACAATTTGCATTGTGCATTTTATCTTTAAAATGTCATGATGATATTTCGTGGGCGTTATTCGTAGGTATTATTAGAATTGTATAATGATTGATTTTGCGTATCAAGTGGCTAATAAAAAAAACTAAAAGTAACTCGAAGTCTTCTCGTACGACACCCTCAGGAATACAGAGTAAATTCCAAGCCAAGAGGCGCTGCAAATTGTACTTTATGTTTGAATAAAATAAATGAACACTCACATACTACAGTCAGTTGATGCGGCGGCGAGGCGGCGGTGAAGATCGGAGTCTCTAGGGACACTTCACACCAGTACTGCCCCGAAGCAGACGGATCCAGATTGTCTATTGTAATAGAGTTCTCAGTCACCAGGGACATCTGCGACAAAGTTATTAATTGTTTAATTTGTAAAGGCGAATGAAATATTGTCACTAGAAAGCTGAGGCTATTTTGTTGTTTGTTGAAAGTAAAGGACAAGATCAACACTAAGATAGTATTACTGGTAAATTAAATTTGCATAGTGGTTAACTCTCAATTCGCAACATTTAAAAATGCTTCGTGGCTCCATTTTAAATTGACGGATTCGATACCAACGATACCAACGATTTTTTGTCATCGAAAAAGAAAATTTTAGTAAAAAAAAAGCTAAATGCTGAACGTGGTGTTCGAATTTGGTTTATTATTTTATCATTTAGCCGATATACGTCCTACTGCAGGGTACAGGCCTACTCGATGGCGTTAGTCCACCACCCGTGCCCAAAACGAATTGGTGGACTACATGTTTTGTTCACCAATCAGTCCGTAAACTCTGATGCGTCTATGTACACAGAGTTCTTTAGCAACAGAGTTTCTTCTTCAGCGTATGCTGGTTTTTTAGGGTTCTGTAGTCAAACAAGGAACCCTTATAATGTCGTTCATTCTGTCTGTCTGTATGCCCTGCCCATTCCATTGTATGTGGACCACACCTCCTTTAATTTTCCACTTTTTGTATTTTTAATTATTTGTTAGTAAATTCAAAATAATACCACATATTATGTGAAAATTTAATTTATAAATACAGCCATTTATAGCTAGGACGGGACGGCCAGACGGACGGGCAACGTAGGTTGAGTACGGAGCCCTAAATATTTACTAAATACTCACATTAAGCTTTCCCCCCGCAAACGTGTAATTCGTAAATGGCGGTACTCTCTCTCGTACATACTGGAGCAGCTTTGCACCAGTCCTCAAGAACTCCACTTTATAGAGTAGTTGTGGTGGAACTTGGTGGAGGCAGCGGAGAGTGGCGGAGCCCCCGCGCGCCACCCAGCTCGGCGCTGTGAGCCTGACGTCCACGTCTGTCGCTTGACCGCTTCCTGAAAAATTACAATTTTGTTAGATATCTACGTTTTGTTTTTTAGGCTGGTAGTTACTATGGGACTCAAGTTTATAAGCTGAGGTCTTGTTTTGTGTACTTCAGTTGTAACTATAGAGAGAAGAGATGACGACCTTCCTTAGAGAAGACGAGTTTCGATCCTAGTGGACTGATACAAATTTTTTTTTTTATTACTAAGTATAGGATTTTTTTTATTTTATTTCCAATGAGAAAATTCTGTCCATAGTGAGGTCAATAGTGTTGATTTGATAAATTATATTGTTACACATTATTTGAGCACTAAATAACTCATTTATTATACTTACAAATTTATGTTTTTTTGTGTATTTTTTGTGAAAACGTTTTTCATGAGTTGTTTAATGATCGTATATGGTATGGTAAATAATTAATTTCTAGGTACTTAATAGTAATCGGATTCCCATAATTAATGTTTCTAAAAGTAGATTATCCATAATATTGAGCGTTTCCTTGATACAAGTTATCCGAATCACATCACAATGGACTGCAATTAAAAAAGCCACAAACAACATAAAAATGAAAACTATATGACCTCCGGTTTTTCGAATTACTCCAACCAAATTATTCGAATAACGAACACCATCAAACCGAATGGCAAATCGATTTGGTTTCAGTATTGAGTGCGTTCATCGAACTCAGTCAAAGTGAATACCAAATTCACGTCACATGAACAGCGAACAGTGTAAGTCTTATTACCGAGAAAATCGTTCCGTTGCTCAAAGTGCAGTTGCAATTTTATTGGAGCCATGATGCAGCATTTTCTCGTTATTAGTTATTTAGAAAGTAAATAGCGGTTAGTAAAGAATTGGGATGATGACTGATCCTGGAAATTCATATCTTATAACGAATTTAAAAATAAGGCTAAATTTAATAACGAAATGGTCAAATCACAATAACAATCGAATAGAAAACAAAAATGTTACAAGCGATTGAAAAACGTTTTTTATCATTTTCTATCTCTTTCATGCAAAACATTCGTTTGTATGACACATCGTCATGATTTGTACGCAGATACGAGATTATGACGTCACTTCTCTTATTTTTGCCTCTCGCTCTAATCGTAATTTTAAACACTTATATTTCAGTTATTTTTGAAAATATTCAAAAATTAATTTCTTTATGCGTGTTTGCACCACAAACATACAACCTTACAAAAATCCAAATTTCGTCTCAACCTTTTACTTTTATAATATTAGTGAGATTTTATTTTTACATGCTATCCTTGCTTATGTTATATGGAATTCAGGATTATTATTTTCTACCGAGAGGGATCTAAACCCGCGTTCTGTTTAACAATCATCATCATCAGCCTATATATAAGTCCCACTGCAGGGCATAAGCCTACCCTCAAGGAGGAAGGGTGTACAAGCTGTCTTATAATGCTCTACACTAATTTTGATTTAAAAACTAGATTTTTCCATTAATTACTTTTTAGCTCACAATTTTACTAGTGAATGTACATATGTTTTTGAAAGATACATTTTTTTGTGCTCAAAACAATATTTAAAGCAACGTAATTTGTTAAATTCATAAGCATGCATCGTGTGTCACTAAATAAAGCAAATATTTAAAAAATCTTTATAAAAATTTTCACTTGAGGCATGTATTGTACCCACTGTCCATTACAAGTGCCGACGGGCTCACCCCCCGCCACACTGGACAGAGTTTCGGTAGTATTGGTGAAATGTGGATGTTCTGAAGTTTCAGAATATCTCTGACTACCCCCTCGGGGAATATAGTCGTGAGCATATGCTATGTACAATTTTTCTCCAAAGTAGGTAGGTTAACTGATACGACTTTGTTCTAAAACCGCGGCAATATGAAGAACAAAACAAACAAATTTAAAAGCTCTTCTACCTATTGTTAGATTAAAGACAATCTTCACAAAGGAAAATCACAACAGTTCAACAAAAGGCTATGACTTTCGACCCATAATGCCACATCCCACCCTCCCTTGTAAAATCGTATTTCTATTCAAAGATACGGTTATGACAAACACAAGTCGCTGTAATTTCACGGTTGATATGATTACCTATTAAAACCCTCAGTGGTTGACTACCAAGTCTAGAAAGGTCATCAGATTATTTGATTACGGTCGTTCGTTAAGTTAAGATTAAACGGGTGGTAGAGAAAGACCTAAAAATTATTCTAAATTTATTGGATTACAAATTAGCGCCATCAAAATCAACCCACGACGCTGAGTCTACCTCGATTTTTTACTTTTATTAAAAAATGCCAAAGATTTTACAAGCTGTGATAATTTTGAATAATATCGTAAGTTAGGATACTTTGACAGCTTTGCAAACCACATAATATGATGATATGATTAGAAGACAAGAAAAATCTGACTAATTGACGGCCCGATAGCACAGTCTGTAGTGAACCGGGTTCGAATCCCGTAAGAGACAAATATTTGTTTGATGAATATGAATATTTGTACCCGAGTCATGGATGTTGTCTAGTCATCATAACACAAGTTCAGGTATGTGACTTGATAATATGTCAAAGATATTTATTTATTTATTTAATTGATAGATAGAAGTATATTTAAAATAACAAAGCGTATTTTAATTAATAGTATTTTTAGATAAATGAGACGATGAGAGAATGAGATGATAAGTATATGTTGCAAAATTCATAGTGTCTTTTTTAATTCACTTTTCATTATCTTGAAGAACGGACTTGAACTCTATACTAAACCACTCAAGAATTGTGCTCAACTCATTTCTATCAGTAAATATCTATTCAGTGGGCGTCATTTGCTATGCGGAGCCTCCAATGGGACTGTCTGTTTACCTATTTAATTCAAGTCCTTTCCTAAACCAATAGATTTAGGGAGTGACTATTGAATTCTATTAGAAAATGCACGATGTGTTTGCTAACCCTCTTCTGAAGCACGATTCAGTGTTTGGCGTCTTTTGTTTGTGTTTACTTGAGTTTACTAACTTTGTATACAATATAGATAGTTCTAAATGAAATGTATAATAATTTATCTCCTATCATTTAATGACATTTAAATAAGCGATTGTGCTAGGTTTAACACTCACATTTTCTGTGAAATTTCATAGAAATTATTTAAGTGCATGCATGCATATGCTCACGACTATATTCCCCAAGGGGGTAGTCAGAGATATACTGAAACCTCAGAACATCCACGTTTCACCAGTAGTGCCGAAACTCTGTCCAGTGTGACGGGGGGTGAGCCCGTCGCCACTTATAATGGACAGTGGGTACAATACATGCCTCGAAATTGAAGCATGCTGGTTTCCTCACGATGTTTTCCTTCACTGAAATGCCAGTGGTGTTACAAATCGTACATAAATTACGAAAAACTCATTGGTACGAGTCGGCCTGGACGGGGATCGAACCATCGCCTCCTGCACGGCAGGCAAGGTTACTCGCCACTGGACCACCACGGCACTATTATTTATGTTAGGTGGTTTAAACGATTTATATTAAAATTATAGTTAGAATCTTTATACACATGGTGGAAAATTGAATGTGTTCCTTCTTATATATTAAAAGAGGTGCTTCAGAACATCAAACTGAACAACTTTTACTATAGGACCAACATTGAAAACGTGAATAAAATCAGCTGTTCCATAGAAAATGTTTTTTTTTGTTAGTCCTATTATAAAGTGAAAGTTGTTCAGTTTGATGGTTTGATGTACCCTTTAATATTATATTATTTTTTAACTATTTCATGGATGTTTGTATTTGGATAGGTACCTATACAGGGTCCTTCTTAATATGCTGACACTTTTTTAAGAGGATGGTCAGACCGTCAAACTGAACAACTTTCTCTATGGCACCAACATCGAAATCGTGGAAAAAAAATCTGCTGTTTCATACGAAACTGCAAACCAACATGAGTCAAATGTATGGTACAGCTGATATTTTTTTCGCGATTTCGATTTTAGTCCCATAGAGAAATTTGTTCCGTTTGATCGTCTGATCATCCCCTAAAAATAGTGTCAGCATATTAAGTAGGACTCTATGTAATAATTTTGTATTCTAAATCGATATCTAGTCGTATTAATACAAATGTAGACTATATTCTGGGACTAAAATCACAATCTGTGTGACAATATCCACGATATCCATGATCCACGTATTATTCCATTTCGGGGTCCCTTCCTCCTCCATATGACCCAAGTCATTACGCCTTCAAAGTTTTCATACAAAGATAAAATTGTTTTTACGTATTTAATACGTTGAAACTAGGTACGCTGGAAAATGTACTCTAAAAGTAATATTTTGAAAGTAAGAAACTGAGGCTGTGAAGACAAACTTTGAAACGAATTTTGATTTAAAAATCCCTAGGAGCTATTACCGACTTGGAAACTTACTTATCCTTTGCAATTAAAACTTTATTTCTCGAAGAAAATGCGGATAAAATGAAGTAAAACTACAATCTGCAAATAAATACACAGCTTTATTTTTTGTTACCGTTTTTAAAGTAATATTTAGTAAGTTGGAATCTTTAAATGAAGGATCCTCATTTTGAAACTGCATAATTCTGACTGAAATATTTTGTGAGAAAACGGGAAGAAAACTATTTTATTGAACCGTTTTTTTCTGTAAAACTATAAGTTACTTTGTCCCGCGGCTTTGTGTGGACTTTTTAGCGAGTTAAATGATACACCAGATCATAAGCTTTCAGACACAAAAAGTGTCATCAAATCGGTCCAGTAGTTTTCGCGTGATGCGAGAACAAACACACATTTACAGTTTTATAATATTACAGACGAAGACCAAGCGTGTAGCAGATTTAGAATGTATAAGATTAAGATTTTGACGAAGCATGTTGCAGATTTAGAATGTATAGGATTAAGAATTTGACGAAGCGTGTTGTTGATTGGGATGCTGTTTATAAATTTATCTTTGACAAAGCATGTTGCATGTACAGCCATTTTGCCATTTTGACGAAGCGTGTTGCAGATTAGAAGTTTGTTCTTTCTTATGCATACAATTTTTTTTAAATTATATATAGTACAGATAATATTTTAGATATAGATAACTCGGAAGAACAGAAGAGGTATTCAAAAAACAAAATACTTATAACAGACTTTTAGGTTCATCTCGTCTTACCCTTAAACTTTTCGAAATCGTATTCTCAGGATTGAACCGGTAGATTATAAATAACTTTTGTTCTCTCATAAAGCAATCCTGCTTTTTCATTATTTTATTTAGGTACTATCAAAAAAGGTAAAAAACACGAATCAATTTCCAATCACAATGGCATAGCATTGTTTCCTACACAATTAGAAAATGAAAGCATTAATTTAATGTGAGATATTGGAAAATGTGAGTTACTAGACACACGGTGTCTGGAGGACGTGTCGGTGTAAAGGGACGACTTCCGGCACGGGACATCCGGTGTGTTGCCGGCAACGGACGTGCGACTATAGCATTGTGTCTATGCCGATGCCGTGTTCTTAATGGAAAGTAGGTAAATTGAAATTGAATGCACTCTCTTGAGTTAATGACTCGTCTTTATATTTAGGTAATATAATACCTAATACGATTTACAGGGTGTTAGGCAATACTGTTGCATCAATTTAATAGGTAATTATACTCAAGATACTGAATAAATTTCCCACAGGAACAAAGAGAAAACGAAAAAAAAAACACTTTTCACACAAACTTTCAATCAGCTGATTACAGAATGGAAAAACTAATTTTTTTTGTTAATTTCCGATAAGTTTCTTAGGGAAAGTTCTTCAGTATCATGGATTCAATCATCCCTTAAAGTAGGTAATGCAACTGTTTACCCTAACACTCAGTAAATTAAACACATTACCCTTCCTTTTCGTCGCGCAGTCGGGTAAAAATAAATAATGCTCACAGTTATCCAATCCTATATTGGAAATTTGTTTTTTGAAAACGACTGAAACGATTTCTTGAGAAACGACATGAGGTGTTTTGGATCAAATAATTGATGAGCTAATAATTATGTCAATCGCCTTCGAGAAAATTAGATGATCCGGGTAAAATAAAGCTTGGTCGACACGGTACAAAAATATGCGTTACTTATTAAAGGGTGCTTCATATCATAAACTGAGCGATTGTTACCATAGGACCTAAATTGAAATCGCATCAAAAAAGTTAGAATTTAAAACTGCTCGTCGTTTTTCGGTCCGACTAGTGACGTCATACGAAGAACTTTAAACTCCTTGGTAAACTTAAAATAACTGGACATTAAGAAAAAAAAATTCACAATGTCTTAATTTGACATTTGATGTTGCCGTTTCAGTTTCCAGCAGAGTTAGAAAGAGAAGGTAGGGTGATTTTTTTAAAATTAATTAAATGTTTTTCTCCATGGAGTTCGAATAATTTTCTCACGACCACTTAGAAATAAATAGTATTTAGAGATAACAGTTAAAAATTAAATTTATTGATAAACTCGATGAATTGCAAAAAAAAAAAAAATTTGTTTCTTAAAATAATGTCTAGACAAAAAAACGTGACATACCGAATTGGTAAATAAATATGTAGCTTATAAGATTAAATTAAAATTTTCACGCTGTTAGTAAATGGCTGAATAATATTAACTAACTACATTGTAAAAACTCCAGTAGATGGCACCACGTCCCTTAATAGCATTGATAAATTTAGTTCTCTGGCGTAATGGCTCAGTAGCTAAATTGGAAAAAACCAATTCCCCGGTTTGAAAGAGTTCAAGTCCCGCTTGAGACCAAATTTTTCAATCTTTAATTTGATTTTAAATAGCACAACATATCTGTAACATGTTTATAATCAACAACATTTGTAATATGTAAACGCATTAATGTTATATGGAGGTACAGGTATATGTGAGGTGTCAGGCTCACAATAGCACCAAATTTCTTTAGGCCGTTTAGACACTGAGAAAAACTGAGAAAGACAATATTATTTTCCGTCTTACTAAACACAAATCAATATCCGATAAAATCTAAGCCATCATAAATCAATAAACCCCGTGATTACAAAGGGAATCAAACAAACTTTCGAACGGCTAACTACTGTAATAAAACAGCTGTTGTAAATGAGTTTTCAAACAGGTACGAGATAACAAATAGAGAGAGTACAGAAGAACCAGTGCGCAATCGAGCACCATACAACATTATAAAGGTACAAAAATTTAAGGGGATATAATTCGGAGCGCGCTCCATACAAACGTACTATGGTGATATTTTCAATACTAACCAATTAAACTCAATGAAATTTTGCTGAAACAATCTTAAAACATATATCTATGCTTGTATGGAGTCAGATTTTCGTTTAAATATACAGTTTAAATGCTAGGATTAATTTAAGATTTGTATGGAAATCTTTGTGGCACTGTAACTTTAAAACTATACATTTAAACGAAAATCTGACTCTATAAAAGCATAGAAATTTGTTTTTAGATTGAATCTGCAAAATTTCATTGAGTTTAATTGGTTAGTATTGAAAATATTACCATAGTACGTTTGTATGGAGCGCGCTCTGAATTATATCCTCTTAAAATGACAGCAATTTTCAATTTACAATAATAAACAGCGTGTAACAAAACAGGCAAGTAATATTTAAGGGGTGGTTTAGACCAACTGTGACAGGACCCAGCATCGACAAAAATCTGCTGTTTCATACAAAACTGCAGCATATACTCGACTCAAATAAATGGAAAAGCTTTTTTTTTATTTGGTTCCTTATTGAAAGTAATTCGTTGTTCGTTGTAATTAGATTACTCGTATATGCGCCGGCACCGCGGAATCAGAAAATGACAGGATTCAGGTACGACATCTTTAGTTTTTCGGTAATATTGCAATATAGTATTGTAAGTCCATACTGAAACTGTGGCCATATCGTATTCCTAAGATTTATTTATTTTTGGTGTGCGTACCTGCTGGTTATTAAATTTATAAAACTATGTTTTTAGTTGATTAATAAATTGGATAGGTTAAAAAAAACATGTACCAAATAAATCAGTGTCGAGACCAGATAATTACGGTGCAATTTCAAATGTTGTGCCCTAAAAGAAAAATAAAAGAGCCAAATAGGCAATAAGCATTGGTTTGACATTTACTACAACTTTTCATGGACTCGCGCGGGCAATGCGCGTGCCATGGTGTAAATGAATGGACTATACCTTCTGTCTCCATACTATTTTCTTATTAACTATGGTGTGCCTAAAGGTAATTAATTCACAAAATAAATTTGTGCGTGAATACAAAGCTATTAATTAAAATGTACCTACCCAACGCTTTTCAGTAGCAGTAGAGAGCACCAAATGTATTAATTACTAATTGACCTATAGTCGGGGAAATCTACGGATTTTTGTATAGAGAAGGTTGCATTAATTGCACTTTTGGTGATAATTTGGAATATAGTAAATAAATACCTGAAAAACATAAATTCTCAATAATCCCCGATTTTTTACTGCGTATTATTGAAAAATTAAGACATTTACAAAACATTAAATTTAGGTATGAACAAAAAATGGAAAACTAGTGATTTTATACAGAATGGATTCATTCAATACGTTTTACTTATAAAAATAATAATCCCCGGTTAATTTCATAAATTTGAGTAGAAATTTTATATTTTGTAAGTCTTCAAAAATTATAACCTCAAAACTAAATTATTTACTGTTTGTACACATTAAATTTGCCTTGTGATAATTAAATGTCTCTTTTGCTAGTATGCTGGAAGAAATATCTTTCGAAATAAGCTTGCCTTTTTTACATTTATATGGATTTTAAGGTATTTCTCAGGTTTCTGAGCCAGGTAACCAAGAAATCTCGACAAAAGTGTTATAAACTAACTAAATATTATTTCAAACACAATTTACTAAAGTGTCTTTAATGCAATCTCAAACCTTATTTTTCCTAGACTAATAGTAATCTAATTAATTTGTCGCAGCAAATAGCATTATAAAGTAGTCTATTTGTTAAATTTTCCTGGAATCTCCCCTTATCAAAGCTCACCGCTCACCATTGAAATTTTCGAAAGCTGCTAGCTTAGAATATAATGAACAATGCAGGGTGTAAGGAAAAGTATCATTAACCTTTAAACCACGTATACTCTACCCATCAAACTGAACAACTTTTACTATGGGAGCAAACTGATCAGAACAAAAAAAATCTACTGTTCCATACTAAACTGCAGCGCCTACATAACTCAAATGTAGGTATGAGACAGTAGATTTTTTTTATCTGATGTGTAGAGTAAGATTAGATTAGAAAGTAAAGATTAATGATCTTCAGCATATTATAGGGTCCAACATAATATGCTGATGGTTTTTAAGAAGATGATTAGACCATCAAACTGATAAATTTTCTCTATGGGACCAAAGTCGAAATCACGACAAAAAATCAACTGTTCCATATTAAATTGCAATCATACTCGACCAAAATATAAAGTCTAACAAAATTAGACAAAACTATTTTAAAGGGAAGATCAGACCATCAAACTGAACAACTTTCTTTATGGGACCAACATCGAAATCGCGAAACAAAAATCAACTGTTCCATAAATTCGGGTAGAGATAGGTGTGCAGTCAAATCAAATCGAAATGTTTATCCAAAATAATATCACATGGAAAGCTTTCTGACGTCATATTTGACTCTACCACCGCGTCGGAACGTGTTCCATTGTAGAGAAGATGCGGCCAGAAACTCTTTTTTGTATGGGACAGCTGTTTTTAGTGTTCCGTACCAAAATTTTCAAAATGGAATCACCTCTTTGTCTGTCCGTCCGTACGTCTGTCACAGGCTTAAAAAACTTAGCACAGATATACAAATGTATTCAAAAAGCCTAATTGTAAATCATATCGAATGGTATGAGAGTGATGATAGCCCATACGGAAGAGAGCTAACGCCTCAATCATGAGGCGGCGGTTCGATTCCTGGCCTGTACCACAAGTTGACTAGCTCGGCGGTGAAGGAAAAACATCGTGAGGAAACTTGCATTCCCGAGAATGAAAAGAAAATACCATAAGTTCTAAGGTATGTGTAAAATATGGGTGAGCTTGGGGCGAACACAAAGGACCAGCGCTGGTCTCAGTGTTACATAACGACCCTTGCTTGCAATAGCCCAACCACAAATCATCATCATATCGAAGGCGTCCAACAATTTGAATTACTTAGCCCCACTTAAGGGGACAGCAATTTTATTAACTCTGGTTAAATATATAGCTGTCTCAGCTTTTCTTTTAATAGCTATCTCTGGTTTTTTTCTATACTAAAAATCCGGAATTAACCACTTAACCTACAGTTAATTGCTAACCCGGGTTAACGTAATTGGGGCTTAGTGGTTTAAATGAAAATAGGTTCCATTTATAGACTAATAATAAAGCATGCGCTTCTTAAAAATTCATAGAAGGACGGAAGCAATCAATACGGTGCGGTGGCTATACGAACTCTTAATTCCCATGAATCTTTTTCATTCACTGAATTTTAGGTGAACCGTGCTCTTAACATAGATAGTAGGATACATTAGGGTTGCTACATTTGTTTTTTATTTAACTTATTTTATTTTAGAGTTAGAGAACAATTTAATCGATTGATCGAACGATTTATATGTTTG
The DNA here is from genome assembly GCA_963924505.1 of Agonopterix alstromeriana. Classification (NCBI taxonomy): domain Eukaryota; kingdom Metazoa; phylum Arthropoda; class Insecta; order Lepidoptera; family Depressariidae; genus Agonopterix; species Agonopterix alstromeriana. Next base: position 7,134,700 of record OZ004670.1, read on the forward strand.
TTTGTTTATCTTTGTTATCGACGACGCTTGTGCTGACCGCTATATTTTTGTGCTATAAATGATTTTGTTTATATAATCGATCTACGTCTATTATGGTATCAACACTTTAGTTTTAGTTATTATTTATGCAAGCCTGAGTATTTTTTCGAAGACTATTTGTTTGAGCTACGGGTCAGCTGTATTTTTACCTTACTGCGCCAGAAGGAGGGTTATGTTTTTCTAGCGTATATAAGGTCTAACAAAATTAGGTGAAACTATTTTAAGAGGATGATCAGACCATCAAACTGAATAACTTTCTCTATGGGAACAAGATCGAAATAACGAGAAAAAATCTGTGGTCCCATACATTTAGGTCGAGTAGGTTTGTATGGAACTGCTGATTTTTTTTTGCGAATTCGATATTTGTCCCAAAGAGAAAGTTGTTCAGTTTGATGGTCTGATCATCCCCTTAAAATAGTTTCAGCTAATTTTGTTAGACCTTATATATGTATGTATGTTTGTATGGCTATTTCTTTATCCCGGTCTACAGCCTAAACGGCTTGATGGATTTTAACGTATGAGGTGTCATTAGATTCGTAAAAATTGTGAGAGTGGCATAGGCTATATTATTTTAATATGGCGTGTGCGAAATAAAAAAGAGAGAGGAATAAACATACTTTTTTTTGTTTAAAATTATTACTGAAACAAGTATTAAGACCTTGCAATATGTTATTGTCAATAGATACGATCAGCATCAAAAATTTATGAATGTTTCTTAACTTTAATTATAAGGTTCAAACTAAGTGTTTATCAACTTTATTATGATAACACTTAATGATCATATTCGTTATCGATTACAGTGACATTTAAATTTTATTTTTACATTACATATTTGGGCATAAAGTGTGTACGCTAAACAGAGATGCATTTTCTCATTCTTATTTATATCCTCCTGAATGTGATGGAACAAAAACCACTGCGATCAAAGGCATGGTCTGATGCAGTGACTCTGGCTGGTCTCCAGTCGCATCAGAGATATTGACGAGATGACTGAATAAAGTCGCCTTTTCCAACGCAATGGATTGTATTATTCAAAGACGGACGCCACACGCCAGCTGTGCTTTCCGCTGTGTGCTAACTTATGACTGTGAATAATTTATATTGGTGCAGTGGTACAACTATTCCCTTATAATTATGATATAAATATGGATAGTTTAATTGTTTTTTTTTTTAGTAAGCGGCAGTGAATTATAATACGATATTTGCTTGAAACCTAAAATCTCACGATAATAAGTAGATCTTCTATTTGAGCTGTCACAGTTCATCTTATCGAAAGTGGATTTGGAACTGTAATTTTAAAAGTTCAACTTTTACTTTGCCGGTATTTTTTTTGCTAATACATTTTTTATTGAAGTTTCAACCCTATCGGCTCAATGGCCGTGTAATACATTTTTCTGCCGAGAGAATCGGATTGAGGTCGGACGATATGGTTCGCGGTCCAGTGGTTACTGCGAGTGACACAATGTTATATTAGTGGTAACCCTGGGCGCATAATGAAGATGTATTGGGCTGTTGTTCAGGTTCTTCTTAGTTTAGACACTGCTTGTTTTGCTTTCGAAATTTGCCAAAAAAAAAAAACAAAAAAAAATACCTACATGGTTTTACATGCATATTGTCACGAACATATTCCCTTAGAGGGTAGTCAGAGATTTCTGAAAACTTGGAAATCCACGTTTCACTAGTACCGAAACTCTGTCCAGTGTGACGGGGAGTGAGCTCGTCGCCTGGACGGGTATCGAACCATCGTTACCTGCACGGCAGGCAAGGTTACTCGCCACTGGACTTTTTTTATTTATACAACGTGTTATTGAATAAGCGCAAAACCTCATACATCCCAACTGATTTATAACAAAATAATTAGATTGAAACAATAATTTCATTATTTAGATAGTTAAAATTTAAAGTTATTCGCATTTTAAGTTTTCAGGCAAACATTTTTTGTAGTCATTTCAGCAATGAATGAAAGCGCTAGCATTCTCGTGGGTACATTTTAAGAATATTTTTTTGGTAATAAGTAGGGTGAGTGTGCCCGTGCGGTGGGTTGAGATCGAGTTCAGTAAATTTTAAATTTTACAAACATATTTTTAATATTTTGTAAAAATTACCTATGTTTTTTCAACATAGGTAATTTTTGATAATATAAATGATAATTCGATTCTGCTCTCGATTCTAAACAAACTACTTTCTAGTTTTGCGTTAATTCATTAACACGTTGTATAGGGTCCTTCTTAATATGCTGACACGTTTTTAACTGAACAACTTTTTAATATACTCTATGGCCCAATAGTCAAAATGTTTATATTGTAAATAAACCATAAAAAAGGGAAAAGAGATTTTCAACCTTTATCACTACTTACGTAGGCTCTATGTGTATGAATTTCATCAACTCTAGCTCGTCCGTGACGTGAATTATGAAACATTGCTCGGCCTATTTATTTACTACGCTTGTACGTGATGGTTTCCAATACTTATGATATAAAAGCGATGCAAGCCTCATAGGAATTAGAAAGTACGTACAGAATAAGCAGTCCATAGTATTCGAATCTATGTAATTTTTTCTAGACATGATAGGTAGCCTGCTTATTTCAGCCTACCGCTATCTCAGTTATAGGTAAATGGCGTTGGAAAAAATGTTGAGGAAACATTTTTTTTGTACGAAAATAAATTTTCTTAGGGATGACGTTTATCTGGATATAAATTAACTTGGAAAGTCAAAAAAAATCTAAATACAAAATTTCATCCTTCTTTTTTACCCGACTGTGCCAGAAGGAGGGTTATGTTTTTCGAGCGTATGTATGTATGTATGTTTGTATGTCTATTTCTTTAGCACGGCCTACAGCCTTAACGGCTTAAAAGATTTTAACGTGTGAGGTGTCATTAGATTCGTAAAAATTGTAAGAGTGACATAGGCTATATTATTTTAATATGGCGTCTGCGAAATAAAAAAGAGAGGGAGAATCAATAAATTTTTTTTCATTTAAATTACAATATGGGTATCAAATGAAAGCTGGTGATCTGAAAATTCCAAAAATATATATATTATATTACTTTTATGCGACCGTTTCGACACAAGACTAAAAAGTATGAAATAAACTAAATTATTAAGATAAACAAAAAACCCAACTGCATAAAAACCTATTAACTGAAAAGAGAAAAAAAGCTCTATAATCACTAATCAGCTATATCAGCTTTATTTGAACTAATATAATTTGAATGTTATTAGGTAGGTATTGCAGGCGGGGACAAACCAATAATAACCAACCAAAAATCGTCTGTGTCCCCGTTAGCGATACCTACCTAATAACATTTGAAGTTACTAATAGACCTACAACCGTTTTTTTTTGTTTTACGTTTAACAAGATAGTTTTATTTGCTCCTTTTAAGTTACCTAATGTTTTGCAGTTATGGGGTGTCTAGTCTTGCGAATTTCATCTAGGTTTCTTAGGGAAAGTTCATTAGTATCATTGGTACAATCACCCCTCAAAAAGTGATACAACTGTTTACTCTAAAACACTGTATTTATTAAAAGGTGTTTCTAAAAAATGGCTGGCCTAGAAAATAGGAAGCAAGTATGTGGATTGATTGTAGTGTTTAACATGGTAGTTGTATCAATGTTTCTGACTACTCTGAAAAGGAATACCGTCGTGAGTTCAAGGATGTTTGTTTGTAAGTAGTTCGCAACTCTGCTCTGTTTACAAGGTACCCAATACTTTACGAAGTCGTGTTTGGAACTTATTTAGTTAGAGATAATATTTTATTTTTGTTAGTTCTTTTCATATTATCCTGTTTGTTTCTTCGTCTGAGTAAAGAGAAAACTTTCGTAGTAACTACTTAGAAATTGTAATAAATATACATTTATCATTGAATGTTTTTGACAACATGATTTAAGACAGCATCATGCATGTTATATTTATAACAAAAATCCGATGTTCGCAAAACGCCACATTTTAACAAAATGGGGTCATAAAATATAGCATTCCCAAAATACCCCATTCTCAAGATAACACATTCTTTTAAACACCATTTTAGTCTCGCCGATTCCAGCTACCCAATCCGCCGCGTAGCCCCAGCAACGTCCTATGCCGAGGTCCGTACCCCTCTAGGTGCCCCTAGGTCAGTTCATTCATTTGGCACGGTAGACCATTCGTGGTCCCTGCAATAGTCCGTATTAAAAAGCAGTAACTGCTCCCTGAGAAATGCTGTATAAGCCATTTAAATAACATTTATTTACGGATTCTCATTTTTTACCTGTCTGTTCCGTTAGAAACAAAAATTCTGAATTTAATTTCAAGCCTCTCCTTGCTTCAGAAGGTTTGTTAAGCAGTTGGTCCGGATAGTTCCGTCAGATGGCGGTAAACCTTGCTATTCGTTAAGGCCAGTAGCCTATTAAATCGGCTTGAAAATTATCTGACAGCAAGTTGAACCAAAGGGTGTAATTGAAATGATTCGACACATTTTTAGTGGTTGTCCAGACAATTAAACTGAACAGCTTTTACTATGGGAGCAAACCAGAAATTGCAAAAAAAAAATCAGTTGTTCAAAAAGTGTTTTATGGTCAAAAATTTTAGTGATTCATTTAAATTGCACCGTGTAGAGAAAAACTGGGGCCGCTGCTTATTCGTGAAAGGAGGCCTTTGCCCTGCAGTGGGATCCTACAGGCTAAGTATACAATGTGTTAATGAATCAACACCAAACTAGAAAGTAGTTTGTTTAGAATCAAGAGCAGAATGGAATTATCATGGTTTTAACATAGGTTACATTTTTTCAAAATATTTAATAATTTGTTTATGTACTTTACAATTTACTGAACCCGATGTCAACCCACCGCACAGATACACTCACCCTACTTACTATGAAAACAAGATTCTTAAAATGTATCCATGAGCACGCTAGCGCTTTTACTGATTGCTTAAATATCGTATTTGCATTGCATGAAAACTGAAATAGCAAATATCTTTAAATTTTACTAAATAAAATAATGGCATTATTGTTTCCATCCAATTATTTCGTTGAAAATTTGTTGGGGTGTATGAGGTTTTGCGCTTGTTCATTAAGGGTATAATTACTGTTGGCGCGCTCCATACAAACGAAGTCTGGTGATATTTTCAATACTAACCGATTAAACTCAATGAAATTTTGCAGAAACAATCTAGAAACAAATCTCAATGCTTGTATTTTGTCAGATTTTCCTTGAAATGTACAGTTTTAATGTAACAGTGCCTTAAAGATTTCCATACAAATCTTTTAATTAATCCTATCATTGAAACTGTATATTTTAACGAAAATCGGACACGATATAAGCATAGGGATTTGTTTATAGATTATTTCTGCAAAATTTCATTGAGTTTAATTGGTTAGTATAGAAAATATCACCAGACTTTGTTTGTATGCAGCGTGCATTTACGCAATCGGAATAAACTTCTATTAACACGTTGTATTGCTTATCTGTCTACTATTGTTAATAACTTAGAAATAACTCACCTTGTTTTATAGCAGAACAGAACAGGATCAGGAACCATAAACGCCATGGCCATATCATAGACCGAACCATCGCCCACTCTCACTTATTATGTCGCACCATCACTTTCACACTTTACACTTTATTCACTTAGCACATAAAGTTATCACATATGCTTTTAATTTTAAACATTTTATAAAGTTCTCGCTATTTTGTTAATTTATTGTCATCGCCACAGGTGCTGCAAAAAATTGAAACATTTAAAAATGATCTTTGTTGTAAAGTACATACAGGGTCCTTCTTAATATGCTGACATTTTTTTAAGGAGATGATCAGACCATCAAACTGAACAACTTTCTCTATGGGACCAACATCGAAATCGCGAAAAAAAATCAGCTGTTCCATACATTTGGCTCGAGTACGATGTTGGTCCCATGGAGAAAGTTGTTCAGTTTGATGGTCTGATCATCCCCTTAAAAAAGTGTCAGCATATTAAGAAGTACCCTGTATATGCTATGCTTCATTATAAACAGTGTTGCCAACTCGATGTCAGCTTTTTGGGCTAAATAGAGTTTTAATCAAAAGGGCTAAATTTATCCAATTCATTTAAAATAGGGCTAAATTGTTTTATTCATAAAACTAAATAAAAGAAGTGAGCTTTGATAACTCATTGTTTACTTATTAAATAGATTTACTCAAAAACACAGTCAAAATAAAAAAAACTAACTAACTTCAGAAAAAAACAGCTTAAATGTCCATGTCCTCATCAGAGGATTCTTCGCCACACAATATTATTTCACTTTCACTTTGTGCTGACGAAGTTGATGGTTGAGGTTGAGCCTTACCTGTTTTATCAAGGGCAGCCTTTCTCAATATAAATTGTGTGCCAGTGTAGATTTTTCTTACACGATTTTGGGGTTAGAAATTGGTGCCTAAATAATAATTTTAAGGGCTGAAAAAGCATAAAATGGGCTAGATCTAGCTCCGAAAGGGCTAAATTGGCAGCGCTGATTATAAATTAACGTACCTAATACCGTCTTGAAAAAGATGCCTATAATTTATAATAGTCATCCTCAAATTTCTTAAAACCTGAGACTGAGTCTAACTTCGAAAGATTTAAAGCGACCTTCAATTAAAATATAAAGTAACAGAACAGTTTAATTTAAGGTCGCTTTAAATTATTACTGGTGGAGATTTGTAATTAACTTACAGTTATTAAAGGACGTGTTTACTATGTAAATTACAAATTATCAAGACCTACTAGATTTAAGTAATATTTCTTTTTACTTAAACTATGAACCTACCTAAAGGAATGCAGATTTACGAGTTCATATTTTTTTTTGCATTTGATACGATACAAAAATATGGATTGCCTGTTTTTAGCCTCGCCACTGTTGTCTTTAAATAGAACTATGACATCGTTTTTAGAGTTCCGTACCTAGAGGGTGCCAACGGAACCCTATTCATAAGCCTACGCTATCTGCCCGTCTGTTTGTCTGTCGTACCTATTAAGGGCTGTATCTTTTGAACTATAGAAGCTAGACGGTGGAAATTTTCGCAAAATATGCGTTATTATGTCGGATTTGATAAAAAAGATATGTAAATAAAAATTAAGGGGGTTAAAACTAGTTTTTTCAACGTTTTTTTGTTTGTTTTTGATTTTCCAAAAAACGGTAATAATAATACATACTAAAAGCGTCAAACTTAATGCGATTTTAGTGCATATTCTAAGGTTAAAATAAAAATCATAAAAACCGGTCATGCGAGTGTCGGGCTTGCGCTAAGGCTTCCGGAGAAAAACATTTTTTTTTCGTAATATTGTATTGTGGTACGGAACCCTCCGTGCGTGAGACCGACTCGCACTTATACGGTTTTTTTATCTAAACTGTTATAAACTATAACATAATGTGTCTGTACATAAAAGATATTTACATGAAAAAGAATACGATATGGTTTTAAGGTATCCCGGACTCCAAATTAACCTTGTTTAGAATTTTTGTCTGTCTGTTTGTTTGTTTGTATGTTTGTAACAGCATCACGCAAAAACTACTAAACCGATTTTAATGAAACTTTTTTGTTTGATAGCTTATAATCTGACTTAAAATCTGGTATATAATTTGTGCGGACGAAGTCGCGGGTTAACTCTAGAATTTACTAAAAAAACTTTATAGTTACGTAGGTAAAAATGAAAAACCAAACAACCTACTAAAATAATTCGTCGACCTTCGTTATCGTACAACATCAATCTCGACTTCTAAAGGGTTGCCTCGTCCCTTCACGTTCAAACATTTTATTCAATGAACCTACGATATATCTCGGGTGGCAGCTGTACCATCCAAGTTTCCTTCCCTCGTACTACTCAAATATTTATTGTTTATTTCATCGAACAGAGTGGAGCGTTTTGGATGGCCTTGACAGCGTGTTAGCATCAATTGTCAACCAGAATGTGTGTTAACGTCTTAACTTGTAGTATCATGGTCTTATTCTTGTTTTACTTGAATTTAACTGTAGTTTTGAAGCTCAATGAGGAGATCTCACAAAGATTTAAGTAGGATCTCCTTCTGTTCAGAGAAAGGTCACCAAATTCACGAAGAGTCAAGGTTTTATCTAAAAAGACTAAATACTGTGAGGCAGAAAACTCCAGTACAGACTGCTGACATACTCACTCTGTAAATGTAGGTATATGCGTTTTGGAAATAATGGTTTACGTTTATGTTTACGTAGTTTTATCCCAAAAGTGGAGCATTCTGCTGGTGGAGCAGCGGGAAAGAACCTTAATTGTATTTTTTTTCTATTCTTGGTGTGCAAATAAAAAAAAGTTTATCTTATCTTACCTATTTTTTTTTTTAATTTATAATTAATACACACTTGCTTGTGCGTTAGCACTGCATTTCCGCCGATGTCAAGTAGTTTGTGGGAGTATCTATCCCAATCTCAGGGATTGTTTTTGATCAAGAACAAGAAGAGGTTGAGGATTGCGGAGCCTCGTGTCAGGGAAAAACGTGACGTGCGAACACCACGCGAGACAAGTCCTTGGGTCAGAACCTGCAACGTGACTCCTTACCTATTGTTATTCGATTTACTAAAGTTTGACGTACAATAGCATACTTTCCAAAAAAAGGAAAGTTCTCCTGTTTCTCTGTTTAATAAAGTCCACTACCTACGTACATTTACTGGATATAACGGGTATAAGTACAATCGCAATGTTTCGTAAACAGCAAACAGGGAGTATGTCATCTGGGTGTGGCAGGCCATCCCATCGGGAGCATATTGTGAGCATGACGCGATGATAGAGTATCTGTGTCATGTTACCCTGTATATGGAACGCTAGCGAGATTAAATTGATAATAGACTTGTTTTGTAGACGTGTTTTGTTTTCATGAAGTTTTTTGTTTTTTTAAGGACTTATTTACAAATTTTGGTACGAGTACAGAAGACCCTAATAAACTACCGTTTCGCATAGAGTTCAGTTGACAAAGATGATCAACACTTGTCACCTTTATTTCGATGCATATAAGGCTCAGAAGTATTCATCAATTTTGTTGAACATAAACGGCTCAAGGAGTTACAGAGTGCAGTGCATAAACCATTGAGTCGCGCACTTGCGTACCTACCCATGAGAATAGGTGGATTATCTCAATATCCCCGTTTTATTACTGGACTGAGATACAATATTTATGATGTTTTCAATATAACATCCCTTTCCCGTGTTCGGTGCATCTTACCGTAGGTTTAGGCATATTTTGGCTAAATTATTAGAAATCTAGAAATATCTGGAAAAAAAGCGCAACACACAAACTACCTTGGTCTAAGTGTATCAACTCTAGGTATTAAAGAAAAGATAAACGTGTTATACCCTTAATAAAGAAGAAATGGAATAACGATAAAATTTAATGACAACAGCTTTAAAATATTCTCACTTACAAATATTATTTGTAGAATCTAAAATTGGTCGAAACCTTACAGACTGTAAGAATAGCTTTTCGAATTAAGATCAAGAGTTCATGATCTGAATTCAGCTAGCATTGTGTCTACTACAGAGTTATTTGTAACTTTCACCAGTTTATTCTACCGTTTATTTGATAAAAGTCAGCTATGTGGGTAGTTTCAGACATAAAGTGTAAAAAAACACAATATCCTCGTTTGCTTCGCGCAGTCGGGTAAAAATAAATAAGTTACAGCTCTTAAAAGTATTTTAGGGAGTGCTTCAGACCAAAGCCGAAATAAAAATCTTAGACAATGCCAGGTCTCCAAAGAAACTTAGGCCACCAGCAGTGCACAACAATTAATAAATTGTCAATGGAAAAGGTTGATAGAAAGTTCGTGGGTCTGTAATTCTATTTTCTTAAAATATACGAAAGAAATCATACAAAGACAATTTCTTTAACTTCGATAATAAAAAAAACAATTACTAAGTAGTAAATAATGAATAGTGCAAGAAATTATGAATGAATATTTTATTGATATACACTCCTCCGTCCGTAATCCGGCGTCCCCCTTTGAGTCGAATATTATAGTAGTAGACGGTTTCAATGGAACAGATGATTGAGTTGACTGCTGACCCCTTAATAATAAGGTATGTAACGTATTTAATTTTACACCCCAATTTTTGTATAGTTAAAAATCTTGAATCATACTAAACATATGTCTTATAATCATACTAAAAATATATATTGACGATCATATTATCCTTTGACATTTTTATTTTTTATGTAATTCTATTCTATTCTATTATTTCTATCCGAAACCTAGTAGGTAATGACATAAAATACTCTAATAAATATGTCAGTATAAGATTTATAACACATTTATTACATGTTAGAGCCTACCAAAAAGCGTTTTTTCCCGAAAAAACGTATTTCGTATTTACTCTTACCATCTGTCACCGTCTTAAATATTACAAAAGAAGTAACTAAAAGGAAAGACAAACAGTCTTTGATCTAAAAATTTTAATAAAACAAGAATCATGTTTCTTGAATGATCATCCATCAGCCCCGTCTGCGTTCGTTCCAACAGTGATAAATGGAACACAACTTGACCTAATCTTGCACTAAACACTTTGCTTTTGCATTTTATAATACACGAGCTTTTATCCGCGATTTCGTCCGTACAAATTATATGTATTGGATTGTAAGTCAAATAATATGCTTTCGAATAAAAAAAGTTTTATCAAAATCCAATAAACCGAACTTTTTGCGTGAAGCCCGAACAAACAAAGAAACAAACAATTTTTTGATTTTAGTGACTGACGTGGTACAGACACACTTATTTACAGTTTTTAATCAAACTCTTATAACTTATTGCGTTATATGGTTACATAAGATCTTATAAATATGGTACAGCACACACATAAACCCTGGAAGGGCGCAGCAGTCACACACAATCTATAAACAAAAAATCTTAAATATCAAATAATAATAAAAACATTTTTCTGCATCTAAATTCTTAGATATAGTTTAGATACATGCAACCCTTTAAATTTTCGCTCCAGTTGATTAATAGCTTCTTGTTTATAGATATTTACAATTTCAAATATGCTAAATAGGTCATAGTATTTATAATTAATTCATTTGCAATAATAAAGCCGAGCAACAGGCATAAGAAAGCCGAACAAAAATGTCAAGAAATTTAATTAGAATTGTACAAAACACCTCAATCTCATTGTATTTTGTAATATATTTTAACTAAAAGCGACAGTTGAAAGCAGAAAGTAATCTCACTGACATGACCTCAGAATTAGAAATGTTTATTGTAAAATAATATATTTGTTTACTTTGTAAACACTTTCCGAATTTTCAGAGGTACTCGTAGTTCAGACCATCAAACTGAACAACTATTACTATGGGAGCAAACCTGAAATCACAATTTAATCCTAGGTACATTTACAACATTATTCATACAATAGTGTAAATTCGTTGTTGTATATGTATGTAATACCACAAATAACGAATTTCAATAAGATGGGGCTCAAAGTGTTTTCAGATTTTGTGTAAATTTTTTTGGTGCTAGCTGTAGACCATATTACTAGGGACCAGCCTCGCGTTAGCATTTCCCCTCTGACACGTTACAAGATCAAATGATCATATGCATTTATATACAATTTTATACCTTATCACTAAACGAGACAGCCTATAATTGCGGAACAATAACTTCAAACTAGTCGCGTTTTAGGTTCACACGAGACTATTTTTAACGATCAAAATTCGAATCTAAAGTAATGGAATATAATCCAAAGTGGCATGTTTAATGCTACCTCGGCCTCGTCCCCCGCAAGAAGTGTCAGCAAATTTCGTTAGTAGAATTTCACGTGTAGCTCGTTCATAGTAATAGTGTCTAAGGTGCTAGCAGATAAGATAACTTATGTTTGTCATCTTAACCCATCGTATCGTTATGGTTACAACACAATCGTTAAATGTAACAGACAGTGTTTGTGCGAGTCATAAAAGTGTCAACATGTCGTTCCTTACCCACAAGTAATTGTCCAGACCCTTGCCATACAAATTACTACAATATACGTTTTAACATACATTAAAATATGTGCGGCATTTGCCTTATCAGTGGCGAAAAGGGTTTATGACATTTGGCATAAAATCCAGATTCTCATTCCCGAAATTGTTTTGCCTCATTTTACATGATTGTGTTTTTACGCAAGGAAAAAAAGAGAAATTTACGGCACTTACGTTAAATTAAAGAAATATATCAAGCCAGCAGATTTATGTTAGTATATACGAAATAGGGTAACCTTTACCATTCTGTCGCAGCTGCGCTTCGGACTAATTAACTTCTGCTAAGCTAAATACTTAAGACAGCCACGTAATTATTTTTAGAGCACCCTTTTTAATTCGAATAAAGTATAATGGAACAAAATTAATTAAACTTCAATCTTTGTTTTAATGGAAAATAACCTTTAGACATTAAATGTAATCAACACTTCGACATCATGTTTTAACTGTAGGCGGAAAGTTCAAAGTCGTTTCTAAAAGCCGAGGTAAAGCAAAGCGCAATATAACCACATGAAATAAAGGAAAAAGATTTATACAGGGTGCAAGGAAAAAAACCACATACTCTACCCATCAAACTGAACAACTTTTACTATGGGAGCAAATCAGTCAAAATAAAAAAAAATATCAGCTATACCATACGTTTGAATCGAGTAGGTATTGCAGTTTAGTATGGGATAGTTGATATTTTTTGTTCAAAGTCAAAGGTCAAAATAATTTATTTATTATAGGAGCTTGAAGCACACTTATTAAACGACAATTCTTTTTTAAGCTACAACTGCGTCGGAACGTGTTGTCGCTGTAGAGAAGATGCGGCCAGAAACTCTATGTTCTGATAGGTTTGCTCCCATAGTAAAAGTTGTTTAGTTTGATGGGTAGAGTATGTGGTTTAAAGGTTAATGATACTTTCCCTTACACCCTGTAAATTTGTAAATCAATGTTTTCAGTGAAAACTTTTCTCATAGTTAGTATAATATAAACTAATTGGTATTCAATTCAGGCTACGTTAGTCACGTCACCTCTAGGGCTGAAATTCCTTAGGATTTCCTTTGTTCAATAAAACAACTTTTATATTGTTATTGAACCTTCGTAACCTTTGGCTCCTGTCCAAAAATATCAGTGTCGAATATCGTCTGCAAACTGTGATAGTACCTATTTTAACAAACACATCGTCGTACGTAGTTCAAAACGTTGTTAAATTATTCCGTTTAGCTAAATGAGGTTTTATAAATATTTAAGAGAGCGTAGAAAGCTTGCAAAATTATATGTGCAAAGTATAGGGTGTAAGTGATAGCTTAGCAAATACTGTTTAATATACATGTAATATTTTGTAGTTCAGTTTCTACTTGAAATTATTAATGTTCAATTCTATGATTGGCGATTTACCTTTATTCTCCTTCATAAGTCGTGATTAACATATTTTTGTGTTATCGTCGGATCTAGGCTCCGACGACCCTATAGTATAAGAGATAGACGTACTTATTGTTATCATCAGCTGCAAGGCTTATTCAGTATTCATAGTGTGAAGAGCATATGAGGAGGTCTGCCTGCATAACTCCAGACGGTTTAGGAGTCTTTCAAAGTTCAGTTATGGTTGGTATGGTATTGGTATGGTATGGTTCAGTATTATTGTAATATGCACTGTAGCTATGCGAACAGTACAAAAACTGACATGGTCACTCAGTCGGTTTAGAAGATACGGTAAGAGACAGTCGTTCAAAGGTCGGACCTTTGAACGGCTGTAACTCCTAAACCGACTGGTGTTATGCAGGCAGACCTGGTCCATCCCCATCACAGAGATATTAGGCTGAATCAGCCTTGTAGCTGATGATAACAAAAAGTACGTCTATCTCCTATAACACTAACGACTTTCAAGACGAATGATGGGTCTAATTACAAGGTACCTAACTAGTTGACCCATGTTGGTATATCTGCCCTCGCGGCATGATGGCGCGATAAAGCGCTATCGCGCCCTAGCTCCCTTTTTTTTGCGCGCGAACGAACGAGTTAGCAGGCGCGATAAAACGTTTGGAGTGAGGCTAAATAATGGCTGGTAATAAAACAAAAGCCGTTCATAAAACATGATTCGCTGACAGACCAGTTACACATAACCAGCGTAACTATAAATTGTAACAAATGCTTGCTGATGATGAGGGTTGACTGCAAGCTAATATAATAGCCGATTTCTGACATGTTACAACATGTTTCTGTACAATGTATGTAGGTTCAAAGTATACATGCTACTAAACTTAGGGGTGGTGTTTTAGGCGGGCGGACATAATATTTAGGTTCGAAGGCGGATACACAGCCTTGCCCACGTAGGCAAAGATAACTAGTTACTACGGAATAGATCACTTCCTTAGAAAACGATAAATTCCCACGCTTTAGTTACCTAGGTACAGCCAGATGGTACACGCAAAAATGTATCTTATGAAGCTTGTCTCAGCGTTGTTATCTTATCTTATCTTAACTATTATAAAACTGTAACAGAAGTGTGTCTGTACATTGAAAATATTTACATGAAAAAGATTACGATATGGTTTATAGGTATCCCGAACTCCACATAAACCTTTTTTAGAATTTTTGTGTGTCTGTTTGTTCGTTTGTTTGTACTTATGTAACAGCATCACGCAAAAACTACTGAACCGATTTTGATGAAACTTTTTTTGTTTGGTAGCTTATGATCTGACTTAAAATCTGGTATATAATTTGTGAGGACGAAGTCGCGGGTAAACTCGCGATGTATGCGACGTTGCTGTCTGACGTGATTGGCAGAAACAAAGCAGGTAGATGCTTAGGGCCTTGCCTCATCTGGCATCACGGAATCGCATTTTTTCACGCTCTATTCTTTTCTGTCGCTCAGGAACGTCATTGGCTAGAGCGAGAAAGGCTGCCGGTGCTACTGCTTACGATTGAATTCCCGCTATCTTTCTCGCTCTAGCAAATCACGTCCCTGAGCGACAGAAAAGGATGGAGCATCAAAGAGTGAATGTCCTTACGAGAGTAAACGCTGTGCTTCAATCTTCATGACGTTTTCCCTTTCAATTGTGGTTATAATACAAGGTGTTACAAAAGTAAAAATAAATATTTAAAATTTGTAAGTGGTTTGTTTAGACCATCAAACTGAACAACATTCACTATGGGACTAACATTGAAATCGCGAAAAAAGTCAGCTGTCCCATACATTTAACTCGAGTAAATTTGTAGTTTAATATGGAATATCTGAATTTTTTTTCGCGATTTCGATATTGGTTCCATAGTGAAAGTTGTTCAGTTTGGTGGTCTTAACCACCCCTTTTTTTTGTAACATTGAGGTAGAATGTATAGAGCTAATTCCGCGGTTCATGATGTTGTCCCGTTCTATTGCGGCGATATTACTCTTGCATTTACAGTCGGGACAATTTAAAAAGCCACATTTGACATCTATTGATACTTCATCAATCATAACCTTGTAACGGCGGGCATAGAATAATATAATTTTTTTCGAAGTTAGAACTGTACAATTGCTTTCCTTTTTTTTATTACAATTACATATTTATTGTAATAATGACCAAAGAAGGTAATTTTACGATTTACTTTCACTAATAAACCATTCTAAACATAATAAACAATTTCTGTTCCAAAGAACTGAACGTCGTTACAATGTTGCGTATGTGAACCC
Organism: Agonopterix alstromeriana; assembly: GCA_963924505.1. Classification (NCBI taxonomy): domain Eukaryota; kingdom Metazoa; phylum Arthropoda; class Insecta; order Lepidoptera; family Depressariidae; genus Agonopterix; species Agonopterix alstromeriana. The sequence goes on from OZ004670.1 coordinate 7,150,358, forward strand.
TTTTTTTTTAACACTAGGAATGTAACCCAAAAAAATCGATGTAAAACGTAGTTCCAACAAATCGCGATATTCACATATAATTCGATTCACGTATGTTTGAAATCCGTATCGATTCATTTGCTATAATCGATGTTTTTAAGCAGGTCACTTAAACTGACAGATGTCAAATGTGGCTTATTACATTGTCCCGACTTTAGTCACTCTTTCACTGCGTTCACGTATAGCAGTTTGATTGAAAAAGATCTTATCCGCATAAAAAATGTCGTGGTGTGTACTGAAATGCTGCACAAACAAATTCAAGAAATGTAAGCAAAATGTAAAAGAATAAGTTTTCATAGGTAAGCACGATGAATTAAATATTAAAAAAATCATTTTCAATATGAAATACTTTTTCAATATTTCCCGCCCTCGAAAAAAAATGTTAAATTATTAAGCAAATGCAAACAAGGACAAACTTATACGGAAAAAAGAGAAGCCAATAGTATGTTGGCAACAAATTTTTTTGTCTTTCTCGCGCGGATAATTTTTACTATCTTTTTATCTCTCTCTCTCTCTTTCTGTCATCTTTTTGTACACATTTTTTATTAAAATAATGAGACCAAATGAGAGAAAAATATTAAACATCTAGAGTTAACCCGCGACTTCGTCCGCACAAATAATATACCAGATTTTAAGTCATAACATAAGCTATCAAACAAAAAAGTTTCATCAAAATCGGTTCTGTAGTTTTTGCGTGATGCTGTTATAAACATACAAACAAACAGACAGAGAAAAATTCTAAAATAGGTTGATTCGGAGTCCGGGATACCTACAAACCATATCGTAATCTTTTTCATGTAAATATCTTCAATATACAGACACACTTCTGTTACAGTTTTATAATAGTTAAGATAAGATTAAGATACTTAGACGCCAGGTTAAAAAAAAAAGAATTTGAATTTAGAATTGCGCCATGTCATGTGGCTGGTTGCACCCGCTCGTGGCCACCACCCTCGGAGCACGACATTTTATTGTAATGCAGGCACTCGCTACAATGTTGCGAGAACTTCTGGGCGAGAATTCTTGGCAAGAACTTTCAATGGAACATTACTGCGGCTCACGACGCTACGAGAATAATGAAGGGCATCCACACTCTCGTTTTCGGCCCTTCTCGTCTGCTCTCAACGAGAATGTAGTGCCTGCTTAATGTTCACTCTAGAACAAAGCATGTAATAGTACGAGTTTGTCATTTTATCGAATGCCCGATAAAATACCGATTCGTATGTTGTAAATGTTTTGTTTTTTTACACCATTTAATTCAGGATATACATTGAAAAAAAACCAGCCAACTACGAGTCGGGCTACTCGCGCATTGAGGGTTCCGTACCACACCACCACACAAGATATCAACTTACATAAAAGTTTTGTTTTCTCCGGGACCTTAAGCGCGAGACCGACTCACACATGGCCAGTTTTTATAATTGTTTGTTATACTGTAGAGTTTGTTCTAAAATCACACCAAATATGACGCTTATGTATTACCGTTTTTACGATAGAGCGAGAAGAAAAAAAAGTTGATAAAAACTAATCTCTTGAATGAGGAAACACATATTCTGTGAAAATTTCAACTGTTTAGCTATTACGGTTCAAAAGTAACAGCCCTAAATAGGTAGGACGACGGACGGACGGACGGACGGACTGACAACGTAGGCTTAGTAATAGGGTCCCGTTTTCACCCTTTGGGTACGGAACCCTAAAAAGAGTGTGAATTGATAGAGTAGCGGACCGATGGGAAAATAATTTGAAAATGAAATTATTTATAAAGCATCAATCAGTTTAGTGTGGTTCACCAGTCACCGCAATATCCAATCAGTCTGCCATCAGTTCATCCAATGTTCGTGGTTAAATTGCAGATGTGAAAGATGGAAATAAATCTATCAGTTTCGATCGAGAATAATAAACAATAAAATGGTAAATTCAACAGTGCTCTCAAACGAACATTCTGTCGAGCGAAGAACATTATAAGAGGGGTTAGAAGTACAAAGTAGGTGTGGAACGTGTCGCCACAGGTTATGCAATGATTCGCATAACACCAAAAGACGCGCGACGTGGTGCGAGCGAGAGGGCATGAGTAATTGTAGCAGCGTGAGCGGGAAGACAAGTGGCGACAGCCGTCTCCGAAGCAAAAGCGCTACTTTGCATTTCTAACCCATCTTATAATGTTCTGTGCTATCGAGAGTAGAATGTTCCTTGACTCTGTTTTAGGTACATTGCTCCATCTTTCCAAACATGTCAATTCGGAAAAATACTGCTAAGATTTCATATGAAATGGATATCTACGTGTTAATGAATAAGCTCAAAACCTCATACACCCCAACTGATTTATAACAAAATTGAAAACACAATAATTCGATTCTGCTCTCGATTCTAAACAAACTACTTTCTAGTTTTGCGTTTATTCATTAACAAGTTGTATAGTTCTTTTATTATTATTTGATCATTGGGTACGAGTAATTTATTGAAATGCCAACTAACTTTTGTAACGCTAATTGATAAATGAAATTAAAAAAATTCTTAGAATGAAGATTATTACTTAAAATTTTATAGTTTTAACTTTGATAGATGTTTTACAAAAATGTTTTACAATTTAAATTTAGTAATTATATCTTTGTACATAAGAAACTCTTTGCTTTTCATTTACACTTTAGATTGGCAGCGTGGTGTGAAAAAAAATTGACAGGTTGCCATAAAATAAAGAAGAAAATGTATTTTCTTTTTTTCGCAAATGGCCACGATGTAATTTTTTCACCCCTAAAGTTGCCAGTATTGTACAAGTGTGCGTCTATTAAAAACTTTTTTAATCATTGAAATTATTTGTATTTATTAAAAACTTTTTGCTTAATCTCTTTTTTCTCTACACTGCATTTCAAATAACAACGAACATTTAAGGCTGTTTTGAATTACAGAAATAGAGATTTGAAACACTTAGGGTCTGTTTCACCACTTCTGAATAAGTCATTTTGCGTATGAAAGATAACAAGAACTTATCCAGAAGTGGTGAAAAAGTCCAAAGTGTTACTTAATTTTAGAACAGCTTTAGGATTAACGACCAAGATATGACGGAAAGAATATCTTTCTGATAAATAAATTATATTCGCTAATCAGAATTGGCCAGTAAGCTAAATAGGAATCGGAAAATCTTTTCGTCCTTATTTGGAATAAAGTATAAATAGTATAAAACAAATTTTCTCCGCTTATTTTTCTAAAACACGCAACGGATTTTGATACGGTTTTAGACTGTCTGTTCAAGAATTTCTTCCGGAAGGTTTAGTATACAACGTGTTAATGAATTAACGCAAAACTAGAAAGTAGTTTGTTTAGAATCGAGAACAGAATCGAATTATCATGGTTTCACATAGTAAATTTTTTTGTAACAACACTTGCATTTTGGTGAAGGAAATCATCGTGAGGATACTGTCCATTATAAATGGCGACGGGCTCACCCCCCGTCACACTGGACAGAGTTTCGGTACTACTGGTGAAACTTGGATGTTCTGAGGTTTCAGAATATCTCTGACATATGATTCATATTCAGTCATGAGCATATGATTATGCTTATGCTTAATTTTATTCAAAATATTAAATAATTTGTTTGTAAAATTTAAAATTTACTAAACTCGATCTCAACCCACCGCTTGGGCACTCTCACCCTACTTACAACCAAAACAAGATTCTTAAAATGTATCCATGAGCACGTTAGCGCTTTCATTAATTGCTGAAATGATAACAAATAATTTTTGCCTCAAAACTTAAAATGCGAATAACTTTAAATTTTTAACTATCAAAATAATGTAATTATTGTTTCAATATAATTATTTTGTTATAAATCAGTTGGGGTGTATGAGTTTTTGCGCTTATTCATTAACACGTATACAATAAACTCATATTATAGACCCCACCCGGGCGAAGCTGGGGCGGGTCGCAAGGTGTTACTAAAATAGAATAAAAGTTTTTATTAATACCTACTGACAGCCTTGACTATTTATATGTGGACTGGTTACGCGTGTAATTCTACTAACATACATTTCTGCCACTTTTTGCGGGGGGCGAGGTAACATGAAATCCGCAACTTTGGATTTTAGTCCATAACTTTAGATTCCAATTTTGAATGTTAAAAATCATGAAAAGTAGTCTCGTGTGAACCCCAAACGTTCTAAGTTCGAAGTTATTATTTCGCAATTATAGGCTGTCTCGTTTAGTGATAAGGTGTAAAATTGAATGTAAATGCTCAAGATCAATTGTGCTTATACCGTGGCAGAGGGGAAATGCTACCGCAAGGCTAGTCCTTATAATAATTAGTCAAAGACTGACAGTCCTCCGACACCGGCTTTGACATCATCTGCACGTGTTCCTCCTGGCAGGACAGGTGCAGTTTTTTTAAACCAGCCACAGCGCTGTAATTTCACTCATAAGACTACAAATGTGTTTTTGAAGCGTCCTATAAATTGCCGACTCGCACCAATGCGTTTTTTGGTATTTATATACGATTTGTAACACCACTGGCTTTTTGGTGAAGGAAAACATCGTGAGGAAACCTGCATGCTTCAATTTCGAGGCATGTGTTGTGCCCACTGTCCATTAAGTGGCGACGGGTTCACTACCCGTCACACTGGACAGAGATTCGGTACTACTAGTGAAACGTGGATGTTCTGAGTTTTCAGAATATCTCTGACTAACCCCTCGGGGAATATAGTCGTGAGCATATGCTATATGCATAAAGTACATATATTTATAGAAAACTATTTTTTAATTAATTGAATTTGGCTTGTGCGGCACTGCATTACTGCCAGTGTCCAGTAGTTTGTGGGAGTATGTATCCCAATCTCAAGGATTGTTTTCTGAACAAAAACGCAGTTGAAGTAGAGATGACAGAGCCTCGTGGCAAGCTCGAACGCGAACCGCGCGAAGACCACGCGAATGAGACAACTGCTCGTGGCAAAACTTGCAACGTGAGTCACGTCTACAGTCCGTTCAACACCAACATAGCTTGGTGATTTTGACACATGAGATTTGGTCGGATTACATGACTTTAAAACGTCGTCAAAATAATTTCGATATTTTTCAAATATTGAAAGAATACAATATTAATTTAAAGACACAAGATTATAATTTCACACACATAATGTTTTGATTGCACAAATATTTTCAGAAAGTGAAATAATTAAAAATAAAAACGGTCAAGTGCGAGTCGGGCTACTCGCGCACCGAGGGTTCCGTAGCCCACCACCACACAACATATTAACATACAAAAAAGTTTATCTTCACCGACTCCTTTAGTGCGAGACCGACTCACACTTGGCCGGTTTTTATTATTTGTTCTCATTACTCGCCCTTCTTTTCCTTTCTTCATGAAGCTTGTTTGCGTTTCCTCATTAATAAAGGATATTTTAAAAATTTATATTTGCGAATAAAAGTGGTAGAAAGGGCAAAGCCCCTTCATTACCTGTTTGTTAATGTAAAATATACCGTAACGCTCTTTAGATTAAACCGAAAACGGGAAGATGCGGGATATTAGGTAACTTATGAACATAGATTGTGGTTCCTAGTTAAATGAACGTGGGTGTTATTGATATTGCCTCCATCCATCCGTACTAAGCCCGTTTGATGGAGTAAGACCCATTCCTAATCACCCCTTTTACGTTAAAAAAGGCATCTGTGCTGTAAAAGGATGTAAACAAATACCCACAAAACACGAAGAAATATTCTACAGGATTGATAACTCTACAAATATTTTTAACTGTTTTTAAAATTTAATTTTTAATTTCTTTATTAGGCTCACCAACAGGTTATATATTACAACAATCAATTTTACATCTTCAGTTAGGTATTGGTCTGATACATGTATGTATGTATATGCTCACGACTATATTCCCCGAGGGGGTAGTCAGAGATGTTCTGAAATCTCAGAGCATCCACGTTTCACCAGTAGTACCGAAACTCTGTCCAGTGTGACGGGGGGTGAGCCCGTCGCCACTTATAATGGACAGTGGGTACAATACATGCCTCGAAATTGAAGCATGCAGGTTTCCTCACGATGTTTTCCTTCACCGAAAAGCCAGTGGTGTTACAAATCGTACATAAATTCCGAAAAACTCATTGGTACGAGTCGGCCTGGACGGGGATCGAACCATCGCCTCCTGCACGGCAGGCAAGGTTACTCGCCACTGGACCACCACGGCTGCAACTGATACATAACCATAATTATGAATAGATAATAATGCCTAATACGATACAATTTGTAACACCACTGGCTTTTCGGTGAAGGAAAACATCGTGAGGAAACCTGCATGCTTCAATTTCGAGGCATGTATTGTACCCACTGGCCATTATAAGTGGCGACGGGCTCACCCCCCGTCACACTGGACAGACTTTCGGTACTACTGGTGAAACGTGGATGTTCTGAGGTTTCAGAATATATCTGATTACCCTCTCGGGGAATATAGTCGTGAGTATATGCTTATGCTATAATGCCTAATGCCAGTTACAGGTGGGCACAACATTCACTACAACTAGACAAAATCATAATGTAAAAGGAAAGTTGCACTATTTACTCGTAGCTTTCTGGCTAATTCTGGTTAGGAAATATAATTTATTAATCAGAAAGATATACTATCAGACATATCTTGGACTCTACTGAAGCTGTTCTAATAATAAATGAAAGTAAATAATACTAACATAATAAAATATACTAATAAATAAATAAAATTTAATTAAACGAATTAAACAAACCCAAAGGTGCCCATATGATCTCAGCACCTTACGACGCAACAAACGCAACGAGTTGTTGTTGTTGAATATGTCGACGTCCTCAACAGTTGAGTTTATCGTGTTAAATTCTGTACAATTCTTGTTATGTGCGCGTTAAAGCTAAAATTCGTTATATAGGGTGATGGATGGAATAGCCTTGTGATAATGTCTAGGTAGATTATAAGGATCTGACAAATTGATAAGTCTAAGAATTTTACTGCAGTTGTTAAGGGAGTATTAACGGTCTTATGTAAGAAAAGCAGATCGTTCATGAGTCTGCGATTTCGAAAAGAAATCATAGAGACGCCTATGGGCAATGCCTTGGGAAAAAAAACTAAATGTCTAGTGAATGCATGCTGGATGGATTCCGCACGCTGCGAGTGGACCGCATAAAATGGGCTCAAAACTGTACTAGCTAACTCTAAGTGACTACGCATAAGTGCATTGTATAGGGTCAGCTTGGTTTTAACCTTAAATCCCTTAGAGTTGCGTTTGATAAAAACGAGCATCTGTGCGGATCTTTTCAGGATTGTGTCTATGTGAGGTTTAACCGATCTATCAGAACACCTAGGTTTTTATTCATAAATTAATGCCATGCTTGTGTCTAGCATCTGCATCACCGCAAATGTCAAGTAGTTAGTGGGAGTTATCTATCCTAATCTCAAGGATTGTTTTTTGAACAAAAAACAAAAGAAGTCGGAACCTCGTAGCAAGCTCAAACATGGCGTGTTGCGTTGTGGCGCGGCCAGTGAACCGCACGAACACCACTTGAATGACACTACCGTTCGCAACCAAACTTGCAAAACGTGACTCCATATCGCTGAGTCTATACAAGCGGTTTTCAGATTTAGTATTTAATTAAGCTTGGCTTGCACTGACAAGGATTTAGGATTAAAGGTATTAAGTGATCGCTCTGTGTCTCAGTACATGCTGCTCATACTAATGAAAGTGACAGAATTATATTAAAACTACATAGTACTCTCGTACGTACGCTTTGCACCTATCGCCCATTATTTTTCTCCAAAATATCCAATATTAAAAGTTTATGAAAAAAGGTACGCAGCACTGAGCACGGATACTTAACACGTTTTATGATAAATTGAAAACGGATACAGTAGTCGAGTCACGAAGATACTTTAATGAAAGAGTAATTCAGGAGATTCAATTTTAGTACAGAACAAAAGGGACTCTATTGTCTTGAATATAAGGTAATTTGTTGAAAACCTACTGCGTAGCGTATCATAACAGGCATGTATTGAGAAGGGATGCCAATATTACACAGCACCAGCGAATATACGATAGTTATACTGATATATAGTGATACGTAGAACAAAATTGAGTGCTGGATATTCTAAATATGCAGAATCAAGCTGAATGCAATCGCTTGCCGCTTGCTTGCTGTGCAGTTCGGTATACCTACGAATGAATTTTTTTGTTCAAATTTTTATGGTTCCGTACCCAACAGGACCCTATCTCTCCGTCCGTCCGTCCTATCTATAAAGGGCCTACAATTCTTTTAGATTTTTCGTGAAAACGGTAATACAAACAAGCATCAAACTTGGCGTGATTGTACGTAACCCTCAGAGCGCGAGACTTGCACTGAGCCAGTTTTTAAATTCTTTAGTTTTATTGTGTATTGCATGAAAATTTTATGTATGTACGTATTTGATCATCAGCGTTGTAATGTTTTCCAAACATCTTTATCGTAAGATTCATTAAAGCTCGATGTCAAGGCCATTGAAAACTTCGGACGGAGAGGTGCATCAGGCAGATACTAAACAAAATTATTCACAGCGAAAGATATAAATACCATTAAAATTTTGCAAGCGTCGTCCTTTCAAGGTCCAGCCACGTCACAGAATTTTAATTTGGAAGGGTAGAAAATAAAAGCTTCTGGAAATGAAAACCAAGTTCTTCGCATATATTTTTCTGAAGAAAGGTAAATACTATTCATTTTCAGAAACCCAAGACACATTTTGTTAAAAATTAATGTACCTTGCCGTACTGCACATATTTTAATTCAAGATTTAAAACACGCAAAACATTGCAATAAGTCATTTAATTGCAATTTTCAATACTAACTAATTACAGTAAATGATTTTTTCAGAAACAATCTAGAAACTAATCTCTATGCTTTTCCTCAAACCTTTCAATACAAATCTTAAATAAATCCTATTTAATAAATGATGTATTTTGATGAAAACCGACATGCAGAGGGAAATTATTCGCTAGCAATATCATCGTATTCGGAAAACGATGCATTCTTATGATAATAATAACTTACAAACCAACATACAGTTAGTATGGTTCCTGCTGTGAGACTTTTTATGACGTCAGATATAAACGAGGATGTTTATGTAAATAAAAATGAACTAAAGAAATGATGTTTTTTTATGTTTTACTAGAGTTAACCCGCGACTTTGTCCTCACAAATTAATTACCAGATTTTAAGTCAGATCATAAGCTATCACACAAAAAAGTTTTATCAAAATCGGTTCGATAGTATTTGCATGATGCTCGCACAAAAAAACTGAAAAAGATTGATTTGAAGTTTCATTATTTACGAATCATTTTAATCGAAAATTTGAAACAGAATAGGTAATAGTATATAGTTCTCAAAAGTGTAAAGCTATCTTATTCCTTTGAAATATCATTCAAATGGTATCCACTACTGCCGATAGTAATAAAATACGTGAGATACCTATTTTAGATCAAAAAGGAAAAGCTATCTTATTCTTTGGAAATATCGTTCAAAGCATGTAGGTCAAACTTCATGAATTTGTCAAAGTACGGAGACCCAGAAGACTACATGTCTCGAGGTACTACAAAAATGTTAACCTGTTTTCTCCTTATATTGGAGTTGAATTGCAGGTAGTGTAGTGATGTAAGCGATTGTTATATAGAGTGACGACGGAGAGTGCATTACCGATAAAAAAATACTAGGGTCACCACAAATTTTCATCGATTTCTAACACATTCGTTGAAATTATGATAATTAGGGCCTGTACCACTTCCGAATATGTTATTGTTAGCTTATCTGACAGCTCATTTGACATATTCTTTATACATAATATGTCAAATGAGCTATCGCATAAGTTAACAAGAACTTATTCGGAAGTGGTGAAACAGGTCCTTAGAGTTATTTTAGTGAAGATTAGTCTAATAAGAAGCAGTGTTTGAGCGGGTTATCCGCAAAATGCCACCTAGTTCATCAGATACACAATAGGTCAGATACCCAAAATGACAATTACGCAAAACTTTAGACCGTACTATTATCGTTTACGTAGCTGTCATTTTGCGTATTATTGTCAGATACGTAAAATATCAGATTTGAAAAAAGGTCCTAAGATCAGTATATTTTCTTGTGAGAGAGAGACGAAGAGGGATCTGTCGTTCCCTCTCCCTCTCCCTCTCTTGAGGGAGAGGGAGAGAGAGAGAGGAATAAGCGGGGGAGGGACAGAGCTAGGGAAAGGAACAGAGAGAGAGAGAACTGGAGACGGAGAGGGAAGATAGAGACGGGGATAGAATATGAGTGAGAGTAAGGGTAGGGAGAGGAACTAAGAGAGGGAGAGAGGCAGAATGCCAAAGGGAGAGAAAGTCTACGTCGATTCCCTTTCTCTTTCTTCCCATTCTCTCTCTCTATTTCTCACACTGCATTGTCATAATTCAGACATTATGCGTCGCTGACGAACTACACGACTGGTATTCTGCCGGTTAACCGGTTTAAACTAATACCATTCGACGACCCGATTGGTGTAATAGTTACCACGCTGGACTGCCAAACCAGGGTCCTGGGTTCCAATCCCGATTTGGTCATGGACGTTATATGTTCATGCCGTCGTTGTATGGTTTCCATTAAAAAGCCTAGTAGCTTACTTGGGATCATTAAAATGTTGGTTTGTGAATGTGAACGTTATGTATCGGTTATTTACAGAATATTAAATACATCATTGTATTACATAATCAAAAACATTATCGCTTGAAGTCACGTAGGCAGGTCGTCAAGAAGAAAGGGTGTGAACAAATTATGTTCAATGTCTGTGAAAGTGTAGACTTTCACGCGACATGTCAAAAAATCGCGTGATTTACTTGTGGAACTTGTGGATGACAACCTGGTTACACGACAGATTTTCTTGTATTTTGTAAGAACAAAGGGTCGAAATAAGCGTGGAAAAGATATTTAGTTTTCTATTATGATTTCATTATGGATTTTAACAGTGTAATACATGCTTTGCGCGCGTAAATGCGTCACATAGGAATGGTTTTAAGTGAATTTTGCTATGCCACTCTCGAGAAAACTTTAAATATCAAAACGTGCTTCGATCTTTGTTATAAAAAAATCTCGTTTTTTCGCTTATTCATGGGTGGCATGCTAGCCGTATTAGCCGCCGAGAAAACAACACAAATGTAGACGTGCCTCCTATTATTTTAAGACCCTACCCTATTTATTATTTTACTAACCTGTGCACAAAATTGCGCGCATGACGTTTTTGTCTTTATGCCGCTTTGTCTTAGATGGCATGCTAGCCGTGCTCGAAAGCGCCGCGTTACCAACTCGACACTGAAAACGATACGAGGGAAAATGCTCTAATTCTTTACGTAATAAAGCTGACATTGCATTGAAAATAGCTTGCCATTTCGCTATTTGGAGTGCCATTAAAAACACATAAAATCCTTTACTCTTATTTGTGAACATATTTTGAAGCATTTACTATAAAATTCCTTGGATGAAACTGCGCTTTATAGTGTTGTCTTACATTCCAATATGATCTTTATTACTCACAAAGTTGTAATTAAATTTCAAATTTAAAAAACCCTTAACGCCAAAAACAAACATTTGAAAAGTAAAAAATAATTTGGTCACCTATTATTGTTGATGTAAGCAAATGTATGTTTTACTTCTTAACTCTCTTTATGATATTTGAGGTCTAATAATGCGTAGGGGACCACTATGAAATTACTATTGATTTTTATACAATCACTTGCGGTCCCCGACATATTAATTGACCTAAAATATCTTAGACAGAGTTAAGTTTCATAATTTTTAATGTTACATGAAAACTATTGAACCGATTTTCATGAAACAAAGCTAAGAACACTCGCAAAAATTAGCTTTCTATTTCAAAAACCGCATCGAAATCGGTCCACCCGTTTGGGAGCTACGATGCCACAGACAGACCGACAGAAAGACAGACAGACAGACTGACATAGGCGTCAAACTTATAACCCCCCTCTTTTAAAGAGAACAGACAATTTCCAAAAGAGCTGAACATGTATTTACGCACGGCGACAGATCAACCTACCCATAGTTGGACCTTATGTCCATGAACATAGAGTTCAAATATGGGTAGGTTGATCCGTCGCCGTGTGTACACACGGCGATAGATCAAGTTGAACTCTATGTCCAAGGACATCAAGTTCAACTATGGTTAGGTTGATCTATCGTCGTGGATTGGTACTAAGGTTGATACACTCGCGAAATGTATAAACGAAATATACAAAAAAATATTTACCGGCGACTGCAGACCGTTTGATATCATCTTGCATGACCGTAACCACCCGAGACTGAACAACGTGTTGATTTGACGGTATATCAAAATTGAGAAACAGTTCCCAACTTTTCTTACTTGATCTGAGGATAAAGTAATCCGTGTCCCGATTTTGTGGGTATTCTTCCTTATTATGTGACTAAAGAATATTATTTTTCCTTATTTCTTTCGGGACGCTGTACCTAATCCAGTAGTCAAAGTTTGCTTAGGGTTTAGTAAGATTATTTCTCGACGAAGTACCTATTAAGGAACTTCTACCTAGAAATATTGAAAAAATGTAAGTGCTTGTAGAATAACACTGCTGAGCAAAAGCCTCAACAAAGAGGATCAGAAGAAGTAAACTATTCTTCACTACGTTGGTCCGTCACATAATATATAATTATATTATATTTAGAACACCTCAGCCTCGGGGAATATAGTGAACATAATTGTCTCTACAATTTATTTGTATTAAAACCTATACGTACCTTACCTACCTATTTGTACATCTCTTTATTTTTGGTTCGATCCCCGTCCAGGCCGACTCGTACCAATGAGCTTTTCGGAATTTATGTACGATTTGTAGCACTACTGGCTTTTCGGTGAAGGAAAACATCGTGAGGAAACCTGCATGCTTCAATTTCGAGGCATGTATTGTACCCACTGCCCATTATGTGGCGACGGGCTCACCCCCCGTCACACTGGACAGAGTTTCGGTATTACTAGTGAAACGTGGATGTTCTGAGGTTTCAGAATATCTCTGACTACCCTCTCGGGGAATATAGTCGTGAGCATATGCTTATGCTCTTTATTTTAAAAATCGCAAATAACTACTTTAATAAACGTGGCCCAAACTAAAATGAGTATCATCAACTGAAATAAATTGAATTTTCTTTGTCATTAAAATTTTAAATTATAAATTAACACTGTTCATAATTTATTCTTCAAAAGGGTACAAATAAGGCACATCAAAAGCCGTAGGTATGAATTAAACAGAGAGTATCTTTTGAATCCGTGAAAAATGTGAGGTTACCCAAGATCCATTGCCTGTGAGCACCTAGAGTTCATTCCACGTGAGACCTCCAACTGAACTCTTTTGCCTTTAACATAAAGAATACAGTCGCCTGATTTAGGAGATTTCGTATGTCGAACGAAGAATCTAAGTGCTTTCTACTAAAAACCTATCCCCTCATTTGTCCCATTACGCTGCCATTAAACACAGATGGTCTGACTGTAGCTAAAGTTACTAGAAAAAAAAACTGTTACCTATATTAATACCCGGATAATGTATAAATGTAGGGTCCTTCTTAATATTCTGACACTTTTAAGGGTATGATCAGACCGTCAAATTGAACGACTTTTTCAATACATTTGGCTCGAGTAGTTTGCACTGTTGTATGGAACAGCTGATTTTTTTTCCCTATTTCGAAGTTGATGCTATAGAGAAAGTTTGGCGGTCTGATTATCCACTTAAAAAAGTGTCAGCAAGCATGTTAAGAAGGACCCTATTATAATAATTATTAATAACACAAACAATCCAATAAAAATGAGGAATATGAGATTGGATTGCAAACCAACGAGACGTTTCTGAACAGCATTGCATAAAACATCCCCTATAGTTTTGAATTCATTCAAGAATATTATTCCTATTTCCTAACGTTACGCTTTCTGACTTTATGTGAACAGACGTCTATCCCTGGTTTTGAAAAGAGATAATGTAAAACTATGTAGGGGAAACCGGGCTTGACAGTAAATTTTTAGTGTCCATGTTCTTATGTTTAGCAATAACATTTACATACCAATAGATAGTGTATTTATTCTAGTTCACAAAGAAATAAATAATTTTTCTCTAACATCATTAATAGTGGAAACATTTAAGTTTTTGTGAAAACAGAAAAGTATGACTTTTAACCCCGTGTCTGGGATTGTTGTCATAGGTAATTATATAGAAAGTTAAAGGAGAAACGTAAATAATAGATTTGGCTAATTTATGCCTCCTAAGGCCATAAATACCTACAATCCTGGCACTAAATCTAGACTTCCCTAGACTTGCTTGAACAGTATGGAGACATGCAGACACAGCAAAATATTTCTTCTCTTTTTCGTCTTTGCCGGGGTATCAACGTGAGACAATCAGCCACAAAACTCCTTACAGAAAATAATTAAATCAATGTTTATTTAAAAACTGTATAACGATATAAGGGAGCTCATATTATTCAACATAATTATAACATGAAAAGGTAAAGTGACTCGACACAGATGCACAATAAAAAAAATATATAAATGCGAAAAAAAAGACCTGACTCGTGTTAGCAGCATTCGAGATTTCGAATTTGAAGCTAAACTTGGAGTAACTTGTTACTCGTTATTTCGTCGCAGTCTGCGAACTAAATCAGAGGTTTATACGAATTTAAAGCTTTCAGTTATCTGCACGTACACACGGCGACACATCAAGCTACACAAAACCAATATAAGCTGGCCGCGCGACGTTATACATTACTCTACCTACGCGCAGTTAGCTTATTTTGGTTTTGCGTAGCCTGATGTGTCACCGTGTGTACAAAGTCGTGGGAACAGCTAGTACCCATAACATAATATAATCAGGTATACATAGATACAAATAGGTATGTAATATGTAAGCTCTTGTAAGCACCCAACTTCTCTTCAACCCCGTGTCGTGTCGACGCATGATTACGCGTCTATCTAAATTATAGCGTGTCCCAGCGTTCAACGAAATTTGATTACAGTCTCAATTTATCATGTCATTGAACAATTTAGTGCGATCGTGCTACCCTTACTTACGTAAATTGCCATATTTAAGTATATCGACATTTCTAACCACAATAATAATCATTTTGAACTTGAATTTGTACGATAAAGGAGGCCACTTAATTTTGCATATGACTGATTTAAATAGACTGAAAGACAAACTTAGAATGAATTAGCTGCTTATCGTTTCTACCTACCCACCGCGAGAGTCGTAAAAGTCGAAGTTTTCCAAATTACAGGCGACAGGCTGACAGCTTGTCATAATTTATATCTTAGGCGTCGACCTTTTTAGGATGTCATGCCCAAAGGGACCCTATTCATAAGCCTACGCTATTCGCCGGTCCGTTTGTCTGTC
This sequence comes from Agonopterix alstromeriana, assembly GCA_963924505.1. Classification (NCBI taxonomy): domain Eukaryota; kingdom Metazoa; phylum Arthropoda; class Insecta; order Lepidoptera; family Depressariidae; genus Agonopterix; species Agonopterix alstromeriana. Next base: position 7,165,796 of record OZ004670.1, read on the forward strand.
TGTCCTACCCATTAAGGGCTCTTCTCCAAAATAATCTTTTAAACCAATAGCTAGACTGTTGAAATTTTCACCGAATATGAGTTATTATGGCCAATTTGCTAACCAATAATTAAAAAAAACAAAAAGTTTAAAATTAAGGGGGGGTCCCCATATGAGAAACGTGTTTTTTTTCAAAGTTCTTTGTTTTTGCTCCATCGTACATGCATATGCTCACGACTATATTCCCCGAGGGGGTAGTCAGAGATATTCTGAAACCTCAGAACATCCACGTTTCACCAGTAGTACCGAAACTCATCCTTGCTCCATCGTAAAAACGATAAAACATAAAATCGTTATACTTGGTATAATTATAGTGCATATTATGAGGTAAAAAAACATGTAATAAAAACTGGTTAATTGTGTGTCACGCTTGCACTAAGGATCTCGGAGAAAACACATTTTTTAAATATTGTTTGGTGGTAAAGAGGGACGTGCGTGATACGACGCCACCGTGTTATTCCTGGTTTTCAAAATTAAACAACGTATTCAATACGATCGCCAATTTAAATTAATAAGTCTGTCTCAAATTCGCATTGTGTGGACCAAAAACGGAATTGAATTTGAACAAAATCTCCACATTGATTCCGATTTTCCGATAGATAGTGTATTTGTGGAGCCGATCTGAGCACATCAGCGAGTCGGAAAAGCCGCTAAAACCAGCGGGATTTTACTCCGCGTCAATACGCATTGACCCCAATCGTGTCTCTATCGGATTCCAAAGTACAAAACTAACTAAAACATGCTAAAACCATAATGCACAGCAGCCCGTTTATGAATTCGGTTTAATTCCGATTCAAGCGTAGACAAATCTCACCCTCCTAAGGGAGAGGCATTCACCATTCAGTGGGATTCTACAGGCTATAATTTACTTGCTTACAGATACAAACAAGGGTATAATATTAGTAATAAGTTTGCCTTATGGTGTATTTACATAATTCATTCCGATTATAAATCACGGTGCCCCATCGCGTATAGATAAATGAATCTCGAAGAGGCCTCTACGTGTATGACCTGTGTCTGTATACCCAAGCAAGCCATCCAAAGTCGTCAATGGAGCTTATGGACTCTTATGCTATCCGAATGGCAAAATACTGGGCTGGAAACATGTAAAATGGCATGCCATCGACTCGATAGAAGAAGCGTATGCAGTTTTCCTCACGTGGTTTACTTTCACTGCAATACAGCCACAGCAACAGGTACATAAATAATTATTAAAAATTAGTAAAATACTCCACTAAAAAGTGAACTGCGATCTCAGTGGTAATGCTGAACGCTTGCTCTCTACTCGCACACGACGAGACCCTTCAGTCTGTGCACTAACACAAAGGTGCCTCAGACACGTGACGAGCGCCGACATCGCTTTTCCGCTTACGTCACTGAAGAACGCCCACGCCTGCATCTATTTTTAAGCGAAATAGCTGATAAATATAGCGGGTTAAAAAAGACAACATGTAGTGTTTCGAAGTGGCAAGTGGGTGTCAATTTCATTTTTTATTTTTAGGATGATCGAATTACTAGTACCTTGTTTAAAGTTACACTTTTAAGCTTTCGGTGTTCGGTGGTATATAAATATTTTTCAGAGTCACGTTGGAGCTTCGGCCACGAACAGTTGTGTCATTGGCGCGGTTCACGTTTGACCTTACCACAAGGCTCCAGCATCTCTGCTCAAATATGTTGTAATCTAAAGCAATCCTTGACATTAAAATGAAATTGGGGTCGAAACTCCCAAACAAACATAGGTACAGCAAACAACTTGAAATTAGCAGAAAAATTCACTACTAGACGAAAGCAAAAACACTTTTTTTTTCTCAAATGCCTATTGTCCCGACTAAAGTGGAGTAAGGCTTTTTGGGCTCAAAGGATGAAGGAAGCATCCCTCTAACCCTTTCTCATACACCATTTAGACAACCAAACTAGACATACGATCGTTTGATATTATTGAACATTGAAAAAGACATAAATATTATTATAGAATTTTCTACAAAAATTGAAACAATAACTAAAACGTGTGTAACCCTAATACGTTCTATTGCACTACTTTATTCCTTTTTACAAAGTATTGTTTAAATTGTGACGCTTTTTGTGTCAAAAACTAATTAGTACCATGAAACGTACTGTCATGTCAATCCCAACGAACTTTTAATTAAATGATGAAAGATAAACACTTTAATTGAAATAAGCGACAATCGTCGGAAATGAGGCAGGTCAGCGAGTCGCACAACAGACATGACGAGCAGCGTTGCCAACTTGAGTCAAACTTTTCTGTCTAGGTTCATTCATTTGGAAAAGTGCGAAAAATTCGTAAAAATCACTCCCTCAAAAACATTTTTAACGTGGCTGTAAAAAAAGTTCTACGATTTGAATTCTATGAATATTTATTTGTACGAGTCTATTATTCACAAATGAACATTATGTTTTCTATTCTTTGACGATTTCCATAAACATTTGAATAGTTTAATAACATGACATGTGAGACCTAGAATATCAGATTTCTACACATCCAACATTTTTATTATTTTGTTTTGTGTAAGCGACAACTTTTAAAAACCATTCGAAATCAACTGTCTAGTTAGGACTTAAAAACTAACTGACTTAAGGGCCTATGTCGAAAAATAGTTGAAGCGAAATGGGCGTGTGATAGCTTATATTACTGCATGATGCGAGAGAAGAGATGGGACAGCACGCGCGGCTGAAACGACGCAAGCGTAAAACAAACTTTATTTAATTGTGATTGTACTATTTATGAAAGTTCAATTCTGCTCTAATCAAACTTTATAAAATATCATTCTCTTTTTTTTAAATCAAGTCTCGTGTTTCTATTATTCACCGTTTAGCTGTTCCAAGCGTTTATCGATAAAGACGGAGGCTACTTTGGCTTGTTTTTCTATCGAGAAAATTTGTCTTAATCGTGTTTTGGCTCTAATCAAAACTTCAATTATATGTTCAATTTACACATATCCGCAAACCATACTTCTACTGTAACTACTTCATGATATATGACGCTTTGAAGAAGCCAATTTTTTTCACATATCCTCTTAATGGACTGAAAAAATTATGAAAAATTTTAGTTTTTCATTATTTTACAATAATTGAACTATCAAGTTTTCAGGTTTCACTTTCAATTTGTTAACACTTATATCATACCCCTTAATTGGTCTCATAAACTCTAGTAATAAATTTTGATAATCAATCAATCATTGAAGTCTTTGTTTTACCTAAAAGCCAATACTTACCTATTCACAGAATATGTTAAACAGGCACAGAGAGACATTCCCAGGACGTAGAAAGGATAATGGCTGGCTAGTGTCCCAACCGTAGCCATTAATATTGTCACCATACAACCCACAAGTAAGTCCAGGTAAAGACGTTACACAGCCCCGTCATCAATTTCAACTCAAACGGTTACCTACCTATCCATAAAATAAATGATTTGCACTATATAAGGTTTTTGTGTTAGTTTAGAAGTATTTTGAATTATTATGTTTTTATTTAAGGAAAAAAAATATAAGTTTTCCGTATATTATCTGTATTATTAACACAAAAAATGTATGCTAGCAAATGTAATAAAACATTGCCATTGGTGAAAATTAAGCAGCTCTCTCACTTAATATCATCGTATGGTTGGTTTCACACGATAATGTTGTTGATGATAATTTAATTTTTTCAGAAGGTATCTTTTCTCAAACAATGGAATGGCAACGGCTGATATAATAATATAATTTATTTTTCAACATACTTGCTCGTAAAGTGGCACTTATTGCACCACTTTTAGGTACATAATGCAGCTTATAGAACACGCGAGTGAAAATGATTATATTGTCGCACTAATGCGGTAATGTTACTTTTTTTTCTTTAGTTTGTTTTTAAATCTCAGCAAAGTTAATTACGTAAAAAAAATTGTTTCTGTATAAATTTATCTGTGTTAGTTAACATATGATACATAAACATTTCATTTCATCAAACAATTTATTTTAGTTAACAAATTAACATTCATTTGTGTTATAAGTACATGAATATTAAGTTTATAACGTTTTAAATATTAGGTTGTTTGCAACAAAATGTCGTTGGTTGAATGACGGCTAAAGTCATTGCCTCTTCGTCGACCTGCGCGCGCATATTTATCTCAACCATAGGGACTAGCCGTAAAAAAAGAAGTCCAGCGTGATTTTCCACAAATATTTGTTTTACGATTTTTTTTACTTTTTCCTCGTAAGTATGTTGAAAAACGTCGTTATGACGACTGCGACTTGTACTGCAATCCCACCTCGTCTATAATGACCAACTTTGCTCACTTGTGTCATAATGTACTATTATTTAACACTGCATTGTACACACGATAACATGTTCATGGACATAGAGTTCGATTTAGGTTGATCTGTCGCCGTGTATGCAAATAAAATATAAGATAACATAAATTGTCAGCAACTTTCGCATTAGATCGGTTTTGATTTACACTTAATTGAAATTCCACTTTTAACAAAATCTTTTTATTCAATGCTGATGCAGTAACAACTGTCTAAAAACATTCGTTGTTCAGAATGCGTACGATTGAATCCATGCCAGTTATCCGATTCGATTCTTCGATTGCTTTATTCTATAACTATTCAAATGCAAAACTAGATTGTTGAAAGACTTATCGAATCCGTTCGGACAGAATATCTCAGGATTACAGGCCAAGCTGTATTATTTGAAGTACCTAATCTCAAATGCAGGCTACGTAAGAACAGTGCCTTGAACGAAATGGAGTTGAAATTAGCATTAAGATATTTGCCTGTAAGATAATGTCCTTTGACATTTGTCATTTTTTCTAATTGCGTGGATTTTATACGATCCGATAGCTAGCTAGGCTAACTGCCAGTTTTGGTCTTGTTGATGTAGTAAAAGCAAGAGATTTGATGGAGGATTAACTTTAATGACCGTACGTGCAACTGTCTGTAAGAAACCTAAAATGAACCTGCTCGCGATATCGATAGCATTGCAGGCTTTGAATAGTATTATACATTTACGCAATGAAAACCCTTCAATTATTTTAACGCACTCGAAATAATGCTCTAAAAAACTTGCATTTGAGCTACGAAATGAATTTTAAAAGAAAGTAGGTATTGGAATGTGAATTTAGCTTTGGATACAACAACTTTCAAGCAGGAACAACATTCTGTTGTCCTAAAGATTGTTATTATAATAGATAGATAGTTTCTTACTTAGTGTTCAAATCGTCATATAATATTTGTTATATACTTATTTAGCGGTCATATTAGTAGTATTTTTTTTTAATTACTACTAATTTGACCGCCTTATTTTAGCAATTTGTATTTCTTTCCATGTAATTATTTATGGATATACCATTTTAATTATCACGTTATAATAATCTCTTCGTTCCTGATCCACTAGTCTCAAAATATAATAGTATAATGAAAATGTACAAAAAAGGTGAACCAAAACAATCGAATGAGTGACATTCTGTTTTAATTGGATAGACTAGACTACAAATAGCAAAATGATTCACTTTAATTAAATACTTTTCAGTTCATTACTCTCCTGTTTTGTCTCTCGTTGGTTTTACTGAGAACTGCTAATGTAATTCCATTGGTTTCACTGCAGTTAATTGTCGATTCTCGGAGCTATTTTAAACTTGGAAAGCTTACTATCTCTTCTCTAGTAGAGTAAGAACCAAACATCGATATCTCTAATCATTGAAATAAGGTATACCACATAAAAAAAAATCACGAAAATTATCACTTACGACGATATACAACGAGTTATTGAATAAGCGCAAAACCTCATACACCCCTACTGATTTATAAGCAAATAATTTATATTTAAAATTTAAGGTTACTTAGTCGCATTTTAAGTTTTGAGGCAAACATGATTTTTTATCATTTCAGCAATGAATGAAAGCGGTAACGTGCTCATGGATACATTTTAAGAATCTTGTTTTGGTAGTAAGTAGGGTGAGAGTGCCCGAGCGGTGGGTTGAGGTCGAGGTCAGTAAATTTTAAATTCTACAAATAAATCACTTAATATTTTGAAAAAAAATTACTTATGTTGAAACCATGATAATTCGATTCAGCTCTCGATTTTAAACAAACTAATTTCTAGTTTTGCGTTAATTCATTAGCACGTTGTATAACTTGTGCGGAGAAACTCGCGGGTTAACTCTAGTAATAAATAAAAATTAATTACTGAAACCTCATAAAATATACTTTATATTAGTTCAATGATATCGCATGACAACATTGCTACAATACTAATAGGTAAAGTGTGGTAGGTATGCGGGAGTGACAGATGCGCATCGAACGGCTGCAATAATGTTAATAGACTCAGAGAGCCATTGAAATTGGTTTATCGGATCCATTTATATGTGATTTTATACGGAACGGTTCCTGCATATTTCCCCTGTGCCGGTCTACGTCAAGATTGGTCAATGGTTCTAAAGGTTATCATGTAACCTTTTTGAAAGTAAGATTTTGTACTTGTTAAAGGTATGAATGTGCATTGTTTTAATTTATTTTTAATATTTGTATCAACTATAATATAGAAAAAAAGAGTAAAACCAAAGCATATACAAGATGTTACAAAAATACAAATAAACATCTAAGGCGGTGGTTTATACCATCAAACTGAACAACTTTCACTATGGGACCAATATCGAAATCGATAAATAAAAACTGGTGTTCCATACTAAACTACAAATCTACTCGAGCTAAATGCTTAGCTAAATGTTACGGGACAGCAGATATTTTTTTTCGCGATTTCGATGTTGGTCCCATAGTCAAAGTTGTTTAGTTTGATAGTCTAAACAACCGTTGTAAATGTTAATTTTACTTTTGTAACACCTTGTACCTTGTCACCTATTCTGTGACCAAAGTCATGACACGGATAAATCTATTTTATTTATACCTCACTTAACTCCTACCTGGTCCCCTGGGTACCCCTTAAGATTCTAGGATATGGTCATAATGAACTGTGTCTTTTCTTTTAGGCTTAATTCACACCAAAATGCTAGCAGCCGGCAGCGACAGGCAGCGGCTGGTTGCGGCCGGCAGTGTCCGGCAGTTTGAAAGTCCAATGTACGGTAGCTAGACGGCTCTCGGCACAACGGGTGGGCGGCCGCACGCCGATGTTCATGTTTTAGGTACCTACATAAAATTTAATGCTGCGTAACTAAAACTGCGCTGCCGGTCGCTGCCAGCTTGGTGTGAATCGAGCTTTAGTGCCCTTGATTTCCGAAATCAATGTGGATATTTTAATTTTAGGTTACCCTATACAGGGTGCGGTTTTGGTCAGCGACGCGCATTTAGGGTCCTTCAGACCATCAAACTGAACAACATTCATTATGGAGCCAACTTCGAAATCGTGAAAAAAAAAACTAAATGTCAAGCTGTCCCAAAATGCTTGGGTCTGAGGTCACTAGCTTATAGTTTGTTTACTTTACTGTATAGTATCAATTATTTTATTAAATAGAATATGTATTATTGTATACATAACTTTAGCTTAAGAATTTATATTGTAATAGTTATTAAGTCGTGTTATGTTATAGATTTTCTGGCCGCATCTTCTCTACAGCAACAACACGTTCCGAAGCGTTGGTAGCTTTAAAAAAGATTTGATGTTTGATAAGCGTGCTTCAAGCTCCTATATTGAATAAATTATATTGACTTTGACTTTTATTCGTATCTAAAGATTAAAACCACGGCATAAAATAAAGTTCTGCATATTTATAAACGAAACAATACCTAGATATCTCTATAAAATCTCTAATGAAAGTGTTCTACTCATAGAGCAGAATTTTTACACGGCAAGCCTGCTTAAAGCCTGTATTATCTCAGGCTTCTATTTTAATTTGTAAAGGATCATCTAGCTGGGACACTAAGGTCAAAAAGCTCGGCTATAAAGATAATTGATTTCTTTTTCTAAGTAATAGTCTCCATTAAATGGTCCAAAGAAATGGGAACGGTAATTAATTTAGAAAAATATCTCGATTTATTTTATAACTAGTAATAAAAACAGCAAAAGGATTTCTTTGTAGCTATTGTCGTTTCTTAATATTAATTTTCCAATGTTTATTAGAAGCTTTAAAATAATAAAATGCGTTATAATATCGAAAACTGGCCATGTACAAGTCGGACTGGATCACGCAGGGTTCCCTACCACCCCATAAAATATTACCAAAAATGTTTGTTTCCTCTGGAATCCTTAGAGCGAGCCCGACACAAACTTAACCAGTTTTATTATTTGTTGTTTTACCTTAGAAAAATTGGTAAAATTGGTGGTTATATTAATAACACCAAGATTGACGCTTGTATGTAGTACCGTTTTAAAGATAGAAAAAAAACAAAAACTTTGAAAAAAGTTGTATCTTGGATGAAAGGGAGTCCCCCTTTAATTGTTAGTACATGGTTCAAAATGTACAGCCTTTTATTGGTAGGACTGATGGACGGACGGACAGCGTAGACTTATAAATATGGTCTCGTTGGTAGCACCCATTGTGTACGGAATCCTAAAAAGTATCCTATGTGATAATCCAGAACATATTCTATCTGCGTGCCAAATTTCCTCAAAATCTGTTCAGCCATTTATGCGTTATTGCGCCACAAACATACAACCTTACAAACATCCAAACATCGTCACAAACTTTGATATTTAAAATATGAGTGAGATGAGATGAGGTAGATAATAATACGATAACTTTTTGACGTCATTATGTATTCCAGCCCGCTCGAAGTCCGGAAATAACTTAGCATCTATTTAGATTCCGTTTATCACACAGTTTTCTAACCCGTCATTAATCACTGAACCCTTACATTATCGCTAAACTTGAAACAAGGCTAATTATAACTGAGGTCGCTTTAAATGCCAGCGAAATGTCAGCACATTTTTATCAACAACCCCTTTAGTTATAAATATTGGTATGTGTTAGTAATAAAGGTGCTAACTAAACTGTTTTCAGTGTTATAAATATTGGAGTATGAAAGATAAGTAATAGAATCTTTGACTATTTATATGTGGACTGGTTACGCGTTCTACTAATAAAAATTTCTGCCACTTTTTGCGGGGGGCGAGGTAACATGAAATCCGCAACTTTGGATTTTATTCCCCATAACTTTAGATTATAATTTTGAATGTTAAAAATCATGAAAAGTAGTCTCGGGTGAACCCCAAACGTTCTAAGTTCGAAGTTATTATTTCGCAATTATAGGCTGTCTCGTTTAGTGATAAGGTGTAAAATTGAATGTAAATGCACAAGATCAATTATGCTTATACCGTGGCAGAGGGGAAATGCTACCGCAAGGCTAGTCCTTATAATAATTAGTCAAAGAATAGAATGCATTAAGACATGTTTTAGATTTATTAATCAGTTTTTACACTATCAGGATAATATTTATAATCTTCTTCTTATCGAGTGGGCAAGCTCTGGTGTCAGAGTTTTTTCAGACGGCCTTTCGGCCTCTGACGTGGTTTTTATGTAACGACTACTACCACAAGATATAGTAGCCGGGACCAACGGCTTAACGTGCCATCCGAAGCACGGAATCATCTTTCTTTCAGACAATCAGGTGATTCGGCCTACAATGTCCTAACCGACTGGGGAAAAATGCACAAAGTGACATATCACTAGGTGGCCCCCGTGGGAATCGAAACCACGACATCCGTGTCAAGAACACAATGTTCTTAACCATTAGACCACGAAGGCAATTAATTTGTTATTGGACTGGACTCTTATTAATGCTATTGTTACAGTGTTTGGCTTGTATTATTACAATTATGTTATTATAATATTTTTAATGTATTGTAGGACAGAGTTGAGAACCTACGAGTATGTTAGTAATGATATTGATACACGCTTGATAAGGCTATGCTTAAATACCTAATTGTTTTGTTTCAATCCCTATATATTTAATTTTGTTCGATGTGTGTGATAAAATGTACCTAGTTGATAAGATTATTAAGATAAGATAAGATAAGATAAATATTCTTTATTTGCACACCAAAATACACAAAAAACAACAACAATATACGCGAACAAGAAGGGTACAAAAGGCGGCCTTATCACTAAAAGTGATTTCTTCCAGAAACCACCGGTTATTGTACACCTTTAAAGGTAGACTATATGGGACAATAATGTTAATTCTCTCAACATCTTGTAAATACTTACCTATAGTTATTCAATAAAGTACTTTGACTTTGAAGGCAGTTCTTTATAATTATGAAGCTATTTTCCTCACATGTTTTTGTTTGGCTTATTAAATAATAATTATATATCGTATGATGACATCATGGCTCATGGGCAGACATTTCGAAACACAAGTACTGCCACTGAAACCATAAATGCCAAGATTCACCGTCTTGTTGAGATATTCAAACGAAGAACGTAGAATCCGGCAATGTCTGCTGTACATGTAAGAGAATATGTTATGCCATACATCCTCAACTCTATACGGAATAAATTATGCTTGTTGTTAAGCAAGCCACATACGCGAGCTTATTTGTGTCAAATATTTACTACGGTACATTGGAAATTCGAGTGTCAAATACAAATACGAATAAATAAAATGAGTTCACACGTATAGATATCTCTGCCGGTGAAATAAAATTGCCTTTTTCATGATAGAAAACCTTCTATTGATCCAACCGGATCAAATGAACGCAGGACTTGAAAATCGTTGCTCTGGAACCGATTTATGAACAATATTTTGTCACTCATACTTGTGGGATTATATATCCCAATTTCAAAAGACATGTTGTTTGTGCAAAAAAACTGTTGAAAAGAGATTACGGCGCCTTGAGATAAAAGCGAGCCGCGCGAACACCACTAATGTTTGATTTTAATCAAATTGTTAAGTACATAGAATCGTGGAATCATTTTCCACTTATCTAGTCGATTTGCTAATAAATTCAGAATTTATCTATCTTATTTACGTAATGGAATCTTTACTTTAGAGGTCCCTAAATAAATAAAAACAGGGTAAACGTTGCATCATTTATGAAAATGTCCTATCTAAACATAGGCCATGGTTGGCTTAAACTAAATAACCACTTTTGTTGGGAAAAAACTACTACAAATACGATAGTATTTGTTATGGGGTTCCGATTTTATGTTTCGTATCTGAAAAGTATAAGTATAAGTATAAGAAAAACATAACACACTTTCCAACTTAATATGCTGACAGTTTTTTAAGAGGATGATCAGACCATCAAACTGAACAACTTTCTCTATGGAACCAACATCGAAACCGCAAAAAAAAACAGCTGTCCCATACATGATTGCTCGAGTAGGTTAGCAGATTTGTACGCAACATCTGATTTTTTTTTCGCGATTTCGATGTTGGTGCCATAGAGAAAGTTGTTCAGTTTGACGGTCTGATCATCCCCTTAAAAAAGTGTCAACATATTAAGAAGGACCCTATATATTTACTGTATAATAAATAACCTTATTACAATAAATTATTATGTTATGTTAGGCATTGTAATTATTATTATAATACTCTGTTAACGTTTAAAAAACATTATCTGTCTGGAATTAGTTAAGAGGTATCCCCGACCGAACGACCTTGACTCTTTCAGAGCCACCACACTTGTACTAAACTACCTATTTTTGACTGGCTTGTCCTTCATTATGTCACTGTGGGCCTTCTAATCCTAGGAAATCAAATTCATAAATCTTAAAATTATCTTATTAACTCATTAGATATTAGTGTTAAAAAAAAAGTTCACAGCATTTTTGGATCTTAATATTGTCTACACAATGGTGTATGTCGCAAGTAATGGGTCGTAAAGTATGGGGAGCATCTTAAGTCCGTATAACTGAGATAAAGTAGGTACCACCAAATTTTGCACACAGATGGGATATTTTTCAGATAAAAAACATAGGATACTTTTTAGGGTTCTGTACCCAGAGTATGAAAACGGGACCCTATTCATAAGCCTACGCTGTCCGTCTGTCCGTCCACCCCTCGTAGCTTCAGAGGACTGTTTCTTCTGAACCGTAATAGGACGCCAGTTGAAATTTTACATAATGTGTATGTATCATTGTATTGGATTTGATGATATGATAAAAATATTTAAAAAACAAAAAGTAAAAAATTTAGCGGTATCGCTATTGGCTATGTGCGAAGTGGTGATGGGAACTGACAAATCGATCGCAGCGCCCGGGGTTGTATCGTGTCAGATTTTCGTTAAAATGTATAGTTTTAAAGTTACAGTACTCAAAGATTTCCATTCAAATCTTATATTAATCCTAGCATTGAAACTGTATATTTTAACTAAAATCGGACAAGGTACAAGCATATAGATTTGTTTCGATTGTCTCTGCAAAATGTCATTGAGTTTAATTAGTTAGTATTGAAAATATCACCAGACTTCGTTTGTATGTGTTTGCATGTATCGTTTTACGCATTCGGAATAAACTTCTCTTAAGCAATTTAAGTAAGTATAGTATCTGACTGTTCTGTAGAGATTAGGACCGTGCATTTATGGATATACAAAATGTAACAAAACACCATCAAACTATCACCTGGCCTGGAGAAGGTAAGGTTACTTTGTTTTGTATGAAACAGCAGATTTTTTTTTCTCGATTTTGGTTCCATAGTGAAAGCTACTCAGTTTGATGATCTAATCTAAATCACCCCTTTAAATACTACTATCATGTTATGTTACCCGTATAAAATCTAATTTTAATAAAAAAATCACGATTAAAATTCTTATACGACGCGCTGGAATAATTAAAAACACTCATTAGTATCAACAATAAGATGACATTCTCCGTTTATAGAACGACCTTTTGTATTTTTTTCCTCTGAGCAAATACTCATTATGCCTGAGTGTTTTCTGTAATCTAAGTACATGGTGCTATTGACATAGGACCGAAAAGGGTGGTAAGGGAAGCGAGGCATTAGGCTGGTACTGATAAGAAAACTCTAATGATGATGACGTCAATCCCCGTTAAACTGACGTCAGACAACGTTATCAATAAAATGTTTGTTACTTTGTAAGTGACATGACTTTTTTGGGATAGAATAGCGTCTGTGCTAACGTGAATCTTAAGACAGGGTGTAACAACCTTTGACTAATTATTATAAGGACTAGCCTTGCGGTAGCATTTCCCCTCTGCCACGGTATAAGCACAATTGATCTTGTGCATTTACATTCAATTTTACACCTTATCACTAAACGAGACAGCCTGTTGCTATAATTGCGAAATAATAACTTCGATCTTAGAACGTTTGGGGTTCACACGAGACTACTTTTCATGATTTTTAACATTCATAATTAGAATCTAAAGTTATGGGGAATAAAATCCAAAGTTGCGGATTTCAAGTTACCTCGCCCCCCGCAAAAAGTGGCAGAAATGTTTGTTAGTAGAATTACACGCGTAACCAGTCCACATATAAATAGTCAAAGGTCTGTGCTAACGTGAATCTTAAGACAGGGTGTAACAAAACACCCTAGTAAAACTTAAGGGGGTGGTTGAGACTGTGGGGAGACTGGGGGGAGTTGATCAAACTGAACAACTTTCAGCCGTGGTGGTCCAGTGGCGAGTAACCTTGCCTGCCGTACAGGAGGCGACTGTTCGATCCCCGTCCAGACCTATTCGAACAATGAGTTTTTCGAAATTTATGTACGATTTGTAACACCACAGGCTTTACGGTGAAGGAAAACATCGTGAAGAAACCAGCATGTTTTCAATTTCGAGGCATGTATTGTACCCACTGTCCATTATAAGTGGCGCCGGGCTCTCCCCCCGTCACATTGGACAGAGTTTCGGTACTACACTGGTGAAACGTGGATGTTCTGAGGTTTCAGAATATCTCTGACTACCCCCTCGGGGAATATAGTCGTGAGCATATGCTATGCTATGCTACTTTCAGTATGGAACCAACATGGAAATCGCGAAAAAAGAATCACCAGTTTTTTACAAAACTGCAGAACAAACTAGACTCAAATATATGGCACAAGCAGATTTTTTTACGCGATTTCTCTCCATATTAAAAGTTGTTTAGTTTGATGGTCTGAGCACCCCCTTGAGTATTACTAGGGTGAAACAAAAATCCCTATACAAGGTGTAAAATACCGTATTATTTAAAAGGGTGGTTAAGATCATGAAACTGAACAATTTGCGCTATGGAGACAACGTCGAAAAAAAAATCAGCTGTTACATTTATTGAGTCGAGTAAGTATTCTTTTTTTTTATTTGGGGTTTTGGGGCCTTGACAGGCTTGCACTTGTGTCAGACTAACGCTGGTCCTTTGTGAACGCCATTTTTAAAGTCGACTAGGTAATGCAGTTATGTATAAAAAAGCGCATTTTTCTCATTGTTGATTGATTTTCTTTTCACTAACAGTCGTCGAGTCCTCAATTGCGATACCAGTGGGGAACCAGGCGCTATGGTAAAATGAAAAGTAAAACTAATGACACCATTATTTTAGTTTCAATAATTAAGTATACTTCATTCCAAATAAGGACGACGAGATTTTCCGATTCCTATTTAGATTTCTGGCCAATACTGATTACCAAATGTAATTAATTTATTGGATACATATACTATCCGACAAAACTTGGACGTTACTAAAACTGTCCTAAGAATAAGTGAGAGGAAGTGTTTCAAATCTCTGTTTCTGTAGTGCAAAATGGCCTTAAAATTTCGTTGCTATTTTGAATGGAGTATAGTTTATCAATTATAAAGACTATAGTATCGTTTCAGATGCGCCAAAACAATAAAATTCCGGACAAAATAAGCGATGCTTTGTTACAAATAAAATATATCAAACTAACGTTATATACTATATTATAGTATAGTACATATTATTCTGCCTCTACAGATTTATTTGAAGCTCAAAATCAGGCAGATCGTTATAAAATAACGAGCAAAATAAGTTTCAACTTTTAAGTCGGTATAAAAGACATCAACGCGAGATGAAAATTAAACTCCATTGTCATTTGAAATAGTTCTACGAAGAACCACAAATCATTTGCCAATTTAAGTTGAACTAAGAAAAGGCTCAAAGCAAAGTTCTAGAAAATAAAATCTAGGTCACAGGAAACTTCGACCCTATTACGTAGATATATTCAGCAGGTATCCCATTATAGGCATTTGTATGTAGATAGGTACTTCGAGTTCCTCTTGCGCAGATCATGCGCAATAAGGTGACACTGCAAAACGGCACTTATTGACAATCAAGTTTTCTTATAACTTTTAAGAACAGTCGCGCTACTGAAATTACGATAAACAACAAAGGTCAGACCGAAAATGATATTTTTATACGAAACGGAATACGAACTTCAAGATCTACAAGTTACCAAATAAACTTACCCACGTATCAAAACCTAATCACAAACAAAATCAAAGTTTCAAACAACCTTTTTAATAGAAATAAACTTTTTGTTTCGTTTCCTAGAGTTAACCCGTCGGGTGCGACCGTGAGGAATACTGTCATTTATCATGAGCGGGAACGAACGCAAGCACCTGTAGCGTCCGGTGTTTTTACATATTTTGTCGCGGCACAGAGCGAGCGTCGCGGGTACGGGCAGAGAGCACACTGAGGCAGCGCCGCGCCCCGCCCTAGCATCGACCGTTGCCGTCGCCAACTCGCCACTCGCCCATAAGTGCAACTTCACAAAACGCCTAGTTATTCGCGGGACAATTAATACGAAAGCCTTTTCGAGTTTAAGTTTAGCTTTATGCGAATAGTTTTCGGTTTATTGAATAGGGTTTAATATTTGGTTTTATTGTGGGTCGGGGTTAGTAATTGAATTTTATTTGGGTAAGTACGTAATTGGGGTAGGATGTAAATGTTTAATTCATATTTTTCAAATGGCTTTGAAAGTCATATTTAATTCGTCACAAATTAAAATAACTCTCTAAAAAAAGAGCGATTTCAGCTTTCATCGAAATTAGATTACCTATTTAACAAATGTAAATGTTGGTTATACATGATTTACAAAATACTTAAATACAGATTTATTTATCTGAACCGTGTTGGTCAGTTGGATACTAAAGTTCGGGGTCAGTCGAATAAGTCTATCTCGAATTCTCGATCGAATACAGATACGGGTGAACAAAAACTTCGGCGGATACGAAAAGTTTGCTTGAGTTTTGTTTATTCTCCGTTGATAATAATATAAGTATCATAATAAAATACGTAACTAGTAGACCCCATCAGCTTAGTTCACTGCTTTGCTCAGCAGTTTTTTAGTGTGTTTTTTTCATGACCGAATCTTTTCCGTGACTTATTAACCGCAAATAATCAGATGCCCTTACAGAAACATTAAATGATCAGCATTTTTTAAATAATACCTTTCTTTAATAACTAAAATTTTATTTAATGTGCTTCGTCAATTTTGTGTCTGCACGAAAAGTTTTCGTGCTCATTTCAACATGACACATGTTGCTCCGTTATAAATTTTATACTAAAAAGTTAAAGCTCAAGTTTTGCATTTATTTGTCTCACTGTGCAAATACATAATTTCATTGTTCTAACTACAAATATAACACATATTCTAAATCTACTCATCTAATAAGCAGACAGGCAGGCGAAAAGACCATATATTGCATTTTTAGTGTTGACATTGGTTACGGATATATTGCAACATTTTTTAACATTTTGTACTCTTATTATTCTACTGTATTGTTATTATACAGGAGGGTGACATTGAAATCATTAGCATCCTTTTAAAATAATAGTCTACCTTTCAAACTGAATAACTTTTACTATGGGAGCAAACCGATCGGAGCAAAAAAAAACAGCTTTTGCATACATTTGAGTCGATTAGGCATTGCAGTTTAGTATGGAATAGCTGATTTTTTTTACTCCGATCGGTTTGCTCCCATAGTAGTTTAAAAGGATGCTAATGATATAATTTCATCCTGTATTCTGTTATTATAATTGTGTTTTCATTATTTATATTATTGTATTATTGCGTCCATTGTATCTTCATAATTATAGTGATACATATATCTTAGACATAAATACCAGTAGGGAAAGAAATATTCAATACAACTTATTTATGTACAACCTTAATATTTAATTACATAAAAGCCTTGGTGCTCCAGTGGTGAGTAACCTTACCTGCCGTACAGGAGGCGATGGTTCGATCCCCGTCCAAGCCGACTCGTACCAATGAGTTTATCAGAATGTATGTATGATTTGTAACACCACTGGCTTTTCGGTGAAGGAAAACATCGTGAGGAAACCAGCATGCTTCAATTTCGAGGCATGTATTCTATCCACTATCTGTGGTTCTTCCTTCTGTGGTTTCTGAATATCTCTGACTACCCCCTCGGGTAATATAGTCGTGAGTATATTATATTACCTTAAAAAAAACAACTGAACGCTACTAAAAGCGTATTATATCAGGTAGGTATTGTACTTATGTAAAATGTAGCTAAATATCTAGGTGAGGAGGAGATGAAAGATTCTCTCATAAAATATTACAACGCGTTACTCTCGCGTTGCTTCCCTCATGGTGCTCGCAATATTCTTTACTAAACTGTTTCGTGAAAGGTACCTACGTCTTGAAAGATATGAGAAAGCTCAGAATTTGTTGATATCTAGATGGATTGAACTACACTATTCATATCGTTCAATTTTATTGAAGTTAATCATCGTAGGTGATGTACTCACGAAAAGATTATATCCACTGGCCTTGGATAAGTTATAGTGTCAAGAATGACAGTCGAAGCTAAGAAGGCGTTGAAAAAAAATTTCAACCAGTACTGACATCTAAACTCTATTCATATAAACGCTCATGGAGTCACGTTGCAGGTTCTGACCCGAGCACTTGTCTCGCGTGTTGTTCGCGCGGCGCGTTTTAGTCTGCCACGAGGCTCCGCATTCCTCAGTCTCTTCTTGTTCTTGACCAAAAACAATCCCTGAGATTGGGATAGATACTCCCACAAACTACTCGATATTGGCGGAAATGCAGTGCTAACGCACAAGTAAAAAGTCTATTAATTATAAATAAAAAAACGCTCATAGACATAATTTATATAACTTTTTTTTTTTCAATGACCTGTACAGTTTGCTCAGGGAGCAGTTACTGCTTTTTACTGCGGGCTATTTGGGGGGACCATACCAGTGACGGCGAAGCGCCCTGGTAGGTCACCGAACCAGTGAGTTAAGCAACCTGCCCAAGAGGCACCCATAATGGGTACGGACCTCGGCAATGGGCGTTGCTGGGATTACGAGACGGGTTGGGTAGCGGGGATCGGTGTGAACCGGCCAGCGATGTGCCGGTAGCGTCTGTAGACGCCAGATGAAAAAGTGAGCAGAGATCACGACTGTCCCCCGCTGCGGCGATGGGGATTACGAGTATTACGGCGACGACGCAACATGGCTATGATTCTGTTACCGTCGGCGGTGATCGTGTTGTGTGAGTTTGTTTTGGTGAGTCGTGACTGTGCGGCCACCATCATGGCGACCGTGATCGCGTCGTCCAGATCGTTTAGAATTTGTATGACGCCTCACGCACACCACCTTAAGAAAGTTGGCCCGTTTTGTTTTATACGGTAGAAGCGGTAGGCTCATTCGAGACATGTACTTTTTCTAAGCCACTGGCATCATATCTCATCAAAAATAGTCAAACAAGAAGATAAGGAACATGCCTATTGAAAAATGTATTCGTTTTACCCGACTGCGCCAGAAGGAGGGCTATGTTATTCGAGCGTATGTATGTATGTTTGTATGTCTATTTCTTTGGCACGCCCTACAGCCTAAATGGGTTGATAAATTTTAACATATGACGTGTCTTTTGGATTAAACTGACCACATTTTACGAGACTGGCTCACGGTCTGTAGTATGAATTATGATCCTAAAAAAAAGAATTATAACGTATTCCAAATCATCAGTGCGCAACACTTGTTGCTATTGTGATGTTTCTAATTCACTATACGACGTGTTAATGAATAAACGCAAAACTATTTGACTAATTAACGTCCCACTGCAGGGCACAGGCTACCCTCAGGGAGGGTACAAACACACACAGGGTAGTGACACATTTACCAATTATTATTTCTCACAGAATTTAAGGTTTTATAGAAAACGAATGTGATCAAATTAAAAACAATCTTGTACATGTAGGCTGGCTTGCACCAAAAAGTATTTAGGCATAAACATGTTTAAATATGATGCTGTCACTGTCATTTGTATGAGCAGTGTGACAGACAGAGCTATTACTAAATACGTGTTGGTGCAAGCCAGGCTTAGGATGGCTTTAGGCTTTATGGATTTAGGCTAAAACAACAAACGTTTTTAGTGAACGTTCTGTCTCTCACACTGCTCATGCTGATGATAGTGGCAGCATCGTATTGGAAAATCCTTTCCTTCCTTTACCTTTAAGTCATTATCATCATCATCATCAGCCTATATACATCCCACTGTAGGGTAAAGGCCTACCCTCAGGGTGTATGGGCGTTTATCCCCCACACGTGCCCAATGCGGATTGGTAGACTTCACATACGCATTGGAATTTCTTCTTTATCGTATGCAGGTTTGCTCACGATGTTTTCCTTCAACTTTAAGTTAGTTTTCGGAATTATAAAAAGTACCTAATTCGTGATCATTTTAAATTAAAAACTAATTTCATCGAACGTCGGAAACACTAAAAAAACTAACCCCATCCTGTTTGTAGAAAGAGGATAATTAAATTAATTAAAGACCCGCCCCCGAACGCTCCGAAAAGGGAACCGAAGAAGAAAGAAATTTTGTTTTCAAGATATACAATTTTCAGTTTTGTAAACTTCTTTGACGGGGTAACAATGTTAGGTTGTTTTAGGAACGGTTTCAATATTTGCACATGTCGTAACTTTATGTCAGTTTAAATCTCAACAAATAGTAAATACCTTGTTAAAATAAGTTTCGTCGTAAAACTGTATCTATCAACCTAATAGGTACTAATAGGAATTAGGATGAGAGATCTAGTTTAAGAATATTCCTCATACTGGGCTGGATTTGTAAAATTTTATGAACTGGACTTGACAGAATACATCATCTTAGTAAATAATTTTAATTAAGTTGTCTAACTAACATCACTTAGATGATAAAACCTCATTTAATACTGATAATAACGCAAAATCAGATTACTTTAATAACATTTTCTTTTGATCTAATAATTTAATTGTACACGTTAAAATATTAAGTCTAAATTTTTCAATATGAATTTCCTCCCCATAGTCACAGGCAGCAGAGCTGGTCCACACACAACGATGCCCATATTGGGCATACGGCTATGATCTGTACGAAGCCTTTTCTATAAAATAATTCAATAAGAAACCTATACAAAAGCTTCCCCAACTAAGTTATTCAAAAAATTAAATTTTATTCAACCGATAGATCGCTTCCGTTTTAGAAATTCGCCCTTTCGCTTTAACAATTGATTATGCGAAAATTCCGCTGAAACACGCGAGCCCCGGCTCATTTACATGTCATTTGCACGTGTTGAATGGTTCTCGATGGCCCTGGCTAGCTCAGTGTACCTAGCTTCACTTTGTTTATTTATCCTAACATTGTTTTCATTGTTCGTCGCTATTCTGTGTTTAGAAAGTTTATTATTTATGCACACTTTTGAACCAGTGTACCTCTACTAGGTACAAAAGTAAATGAAAACGAAAATATCTTTCAAAATTATTATCTGATCTCATTATTTGTGCTTGTAATTTTATTGTTAGCTTTAGATGAAGTTCATCTAATTTTCATTCATAACACATCTATGTAAGGGTATGGTGCTTTAAGTGCCAGGATGGTTCCGGGCGCGAATCAAAGCACGATTCACTTTCAGGGTTTTTATTCAGCAGGATTTTATTTGTAATAATTGCAGCGACTTGTGCACTGTACGAAGTCAGAAACTATAATGCGCTTACAATCGGCCGGCTCGCCTTTAAATAGTCACTTTATGCTGACACAACTGCACAGCTGCGTAGTAAACAACTGTAGGTGTCGTTTCACAACTGCATGTGTTATTGAATCATTGTACAAATTACACTTTAATATACATGTTAATAACTTAGTAAATTTTAATAAATAAAATAGCAATTTTACAAAGGATTAAAGTAAGTGAAAGCTTTTGTTATAAAAAGGAACTATTTTGCTGGCGCGCTATCATCTACAACTTCGTAAAATATTGATTGGTTTAAGATTTATTTAATTTTGAATTTCGCAAAAGTTTATTTATTTTTGCTGTCGACTGTACCTACGTACAGACTGCTACTGTTTGTGATATTAAATCTCATAAAAAGTTTTAGTTAGGGCTCACACAGTAGTTTAAGATTTTTATTTCAGAAAAGAAGATGATATTTTTAAATTACTTGAAATCAAATCAAATCAGTTTATTGCCAAAGAAAATAAGAATAAATATAAGTAAACAATAACTTAAAAAAAAGGTCGGTATGCTAAATCAGACACTTAGGTATTGAAAAAAAAACTAATAATCCTAATTACACTAAAACATAAATTTTGCAAGCGGACAGGCTCAGTGATATTGACTAAAGCCGGGGTAAAATTTCTTGCTGCCTGAAATTACTATTAACATATCAAAAGCCCGTTTTACAAATCCCTGCGTCCCAGTAACGTGAGAAACAATAACAACCTATGTCAGCCCTTGAGTGCCCTTGGACCTGTTGCTTGAAATTTTCCTCGGTTTGATTGTAGCCGACTCTGGAAATTATACCTTCAATTATATGCAGGTAGCAGTGGATTTTAATGGAAAAGCATTAAATACACTTAATCTATTAAATCATTATTAAACACCGTGTCCAACAGGGTCTACTCGGACTTTAAATTTCCGATGTATCGTTTTTGTTCAAATACCAACTGCTAATCGAATCTAATGAAGTTGTACCAAATTCAACGGCATTACTCTTAGCCCCACTTGCGCCAACCTGGGTTAGCAATTAACTCTGGGTTAAATAGCTAACTCGGATTTTCTGCTATACTAAAATCATAGATTACAAACTTAACCTGGAGTTATTTTCTAACCCAGGTTGACGCAAGTGGGGCTTACACAATTACCATATTTCAAAAAATCTATCCATACAAATTATTACTAAACAGTTTAAACAACCTCCTCATAATACGACACTTTAATCATTAAGCATCATTATGCCAGTACTACAATAATCTATTAACTTTCAGCTATTCTTTCATTCCGTTTTAGATTTCATCGAATATTAATTCGTTTCCTTGACATTCTAAAGCTGCATTCAATGTGCGTCTTCACACAATATCAAAATAAAAATAATTTAATTTTAGCATAATAAATCAGAATCTAGCCTGGACTTGTATTATGACGACTAGACAACGATAGAATCTAAACTATTATAAAACTGTAACAGAAGTATGTCTGAACATTGAAGATATTTAAAAGAAAAAGATTCCAATATGGTTTTTAGATGTCCCTGACTCCAAATCAATTTAAAATTTTTTGTCCGTCTCTTTGTTTGTTCGAGCATCATGCTAAAACGACTGAACCGATTTTGATGACATTTTTTTTATTTGAAATCTTATGATTTAACTTAACATCTGGTATATATTTTAAACTCTAAAATTATAAATAAAGTTACAAACATCCATGACTCGTGCTATTAAATATTCTTTGACTCGGGTACAAATATTCATATTCATCATACAAATATTAGCCGCTTACAGGATTCAAACCCACGACCTTCAGCACAGCAGGCAGATTCGGTTCGGTTCAATGTTTTAGCAAATAATAAACGAAATTTGATAAATCTCCAGTAACAGGTGTTAGCGTCGGCATCGCTCGCAGATTGATCGGGTGATGACGTAATCATATAAATTAACGATCACAATGACATTTAAAGGGATTTGCATTCCTATCTCTATGGGGATAAGTTCTTAAATATTTTCTTTTATTAATAATTTCCTGTCGAAAATATTCGTACTTTAAAAAGATAACAGCATTAATACTACAAAAGAATCATCAACTAATCACACCCGCATTTACACAACCCCACACACACATTCACGCCATACTCATGATGTTTGGCGTGGTAATAGTGAGGTACCTTCCGAGGAAAGAAGTAGTATTATATGCTAAGTTAATCTTTTGTCATTTCTTTATTGCGACTAGAAAAAAGTTGAAGCAGTAATTGTGTGAATTGATAAACCTTTGCAAGATTTTTCCAAATTTATTGATGCAAATTCAAACAACTCTTGCATAAAAATTATTAAACGAATGAATGACATTGTACCATTTATATTCATATTATTCTGTTTTTGTTATTTTATGTTATTGGCTTGCACGCCAAAGAGTATAAAGAGTTGTTACGTTATAATATTATCTTAGATACTTTTCAAATCAAAGACAAAAAATACAGTAAAAACAGGACAAAACCAGGTGACACAAACAAAATGTTCGTATATTTTATATTAAAGTATGTTAAACAAAAAAGTGGAGTTTCCTTTTTCCTGGGTTATTTTAACTTTTAGATTATAATTTAGGAAAAACATTTTCATCAATACGGATAATCTGGAAATTACCGAGACTCCGAAGTTCCACAGTAGTAGTCGGTACGAACCGTGTTAATATTGCAACAAAATCTAAAATGATTTGAATTCACGTTACAATATCGTAAGCACTACGGGCTACGTGTCGTAGCCGTAGCGTTGCTACGCGCGTAGCACTTCGTAGCACAGTTTCATATTGCAGTACAACGGAACAATGAAGTCAAATATATGTCACGTTCGTAGACTGCAGTCGTATGTGCTAAGTAAATTGTCTTAAATTTAACGCAGCTTCAATGTTTGAAATACCTACTGTCGGCCCGATAGCTCAGTTGGTAGTGAAACTATCTGCTGTGCTGAGGGTCACGGATTCGAATCGCGCAAGGGGCAAGTATTTGCATGATAAATACGAATATTTTTACCCTGGTCATAGTTGTTTGTATCTATTTAGGGAGTAACAAAACACCCTGGTAACATTTAAAGGGGTAGTTTAAACTATCAAATTGAACAACTTTCACTATGGAGACTATGTCGAAAAATAATAAAAGAGATTTATCATGCATGATATGATTAGTTTAGTTTAAATACTGTTTAATTTTATTTATTCGTAAGGCTTGTTAGGAAATTTTATCAAGTATTTTATCTTCAGTCCTTTGGGTGCGTCTTTGGTAAAATCTGTAAGGTCCAAAAGTTGGTTTAGACTCTAAACCACCCCTTTAAATATTACTATTTTGATACACCGTTTTTGATTAGCAAATAGCTCTGGATTTATACTAAAAGTAACCTAACCTGGAGTTAATGGCTAACCTAGATTGAAGCAAGTGGGGCTAAGTGAGCTATTATCGTATTAATTATAATAAAGTTTTACATAAATGTCCATTCAGACTTTATCCTGGGATAATTGTGGACCTAACAAATTTTACTAAAGACGCATCTAGACGACTGGAGATGAAATCCCAAATAAAATGCCCTGACAAGCCATGCGAATAAATAAAATAGACAGTATACAGAAACTAAACTAACCATGTCATGCAGGATAAATCTTCAGGACGTTCCTCTGCGACATATCCCACGAATCAGCACTAACTGCGACCTTTTCCCATAAACGATTCTATTTATTTTGCTATAAATTATTGTGTACTGATGTCGATTATGGTTATTGATGGCTGTTAACACTAAGGTTCAAATAGCCCGGCGACTTACCCTGGATAAATCCTGGCAGCGGAGCGGCGCAGAACAGTCCGTAGATATGAGTAACAAGGAGCACTGAAATCCTTAAGGTGTCAACCTTCACCATAGGTCGCTGATCCAACCCCGGGGTATATTGTCTTTTGGAAACGAATCACACACAAAATCACTAGTAAAATGGTTAGAAAAAATGTATTTGTAGCACGGAGCTCGTATATCGACCGCCGCGTCTTTTAGTTCGAAACGGAAGTGACCACCATGTTTTGCGTTGGCCAATCAGCGCACGCGCAAGGGTTTCATTGTCACCAGGCGAATAAAAACAAATAAACTAAAATACGCTTCCAAATTGTGTTGTCTTCAAAATACAAAATTATGACTTGAATTTAGAAGCCTAAACAATAAACAACAATTATCTCAAGCGCGGAAATGATTTAAAGAAATAAACCTACTTCCGGTACGGAACGGTTTCGAGTGGCGTGTGTTCCGGATTGTATTCCCATGGTATTACCTACTAGTCCACTCACGAATCAATAGGTACTAGTTTGCATTAATTGACATTTGAATGTTATAATGGTATCAATTTATTTTGCCATTAATTATTGTGTATTGAAGTTGATAATGGTTCCGAATTATATTCCCATAGTATTACCTACTAGTCTATCTACTAGCTCACAAATCAATGTTGTTTTTAAATAGGTATAGATTAGGTAAATACTAGTATACATTATTTGAGATGTGAATGTTATACTATTATTATGTATACACAGGGTGTAACAAAACACCCCAGTAATAATTGAAGGGGTGGTCTAGACCATCAAGCAGAACAACTTTGACTATGGAGCCAATATCGAGTTAATATAAAAACTGCTGTTTCATACAAAAATTCAGTATCGACCCGACTAAAATGTATGAGACAGCTGATAACTGATTTTTAATTAAAAAATCGAAGTGTTAAGTAACTATCCCTTTAAATATTACTAGGGTGCTTTGTTACGCCTTGTATACGAGGTGTTACAAAAATGCAAATAAACATTTAAGGCGGTAATTTAGACCACAGAACAACTTTCACTAAGGGACCAATATGGAAATCACGAAAAAAAAATCGGGCGTTCCATACTAAACTACAAATCTACTGGAGTTAAATGTATGGGACAGCAACTCATGGTAGGCCTACTTTTTGTGGTTCATATATTGTCACATAACTCTTATATAGGGTCCTTCTTAATATGCTGACACTTTTTTAAGGGGATGATCAGACCGTCAAACTGAACAACTTTCTCTATGGCACCAACATCGAAATCGCGAATAAAAAAATCTGATCCTTGAAAAATATAATTATTCAAGGTTTTACAAAAGTAAAAATAAACTTTTAAAACTTTTAAGGGGGTTGCCTTAAAAGTTTTAAAAGTTTATTTTTACTTTTGTAACACCTTGTATAACTATATTCATGTATTCTATATCGTTGTCTAGTCATCATAATACAAGTCCGGGTAGATTTTGGTCATGACGAAGGAGCCGAAGGAGGTAAACGTTACGAATTTACTTTTTATTCTTCTAACGATTCGTCCAATTCGCCGTGGATAAATATGCGTACCTTAAATGAGACTAGATAATGTGTGTGACACAATATCTAATAATGTATTTTTATTATGATTTATTAATTAATATGACACTAATATTAGTACGCTGCAGTGTCTGATTTGGAATAGCAACAACCCAGATAATCATAAGAGGCGACTAATCTTAATTTAAATCTCAAATATCGATTGTCCTGAGCTCATTTACAAAATTCAATGTCATCTGCCAGCACTCAAGTTTAAGTTTAGCGTTGTTTTCATAAGATAATTTTACTGTGACAAGAAAAAAATATTATATAATTTAATGTAGTCAAATAGGTAGGTAACGTATTGTAAATCTAAAAGACAAGAACAAATCCCATTACATAAGCAAGAAATATAGTAAATTCAGACAAAAACAGCACTTTAACCTTAAAACAACGTGTGGGAGGAACAGAATTTCCGAAGATTAATTACCTAGCTCACTAAATTGTATACCACAGGAACAACTACACGTAGATTTAAATGAAGTAATTAATTGAATCAGGCGTTACTTTGTGGAAATCCATGACTATTAGGTAGCATTTGGTATGAGATTTCGGTGTTTGCCACCAAACATTTTGTACGGCCACCACCCTATGCAGCCTCGCAAGTTTAATGTATAAATGTGCCTGGACGGCGATCGAATTTAAAACATCAAAGTTAAAATCCTAATCCAATATCAAATCTAATCACATTGCGATCCAATTACTATTCAACTATGTTTAATTCCATATCGCGATATACTTGACTTATTTAGTATGGAACTGACAGCCTTTAACGTCTGAGTGATCTGTCAAAACGGCTCTAACGGCTGTCAAATTAATAGCGCAATACCGAATGTGTTAAAAGTTGTGGTTTGCACGCTTTCCAATCATGGTTCAGTTGCGATTTATTTACCGTAATTGCCCTCCAGGTCAGCTACTAGCTAATTTAGAAGCATAGGTCTCTATAGAATCGTTTTATGCACCTATTTTTGAAACAAGTAATTTTTACTACTTTTTCGTTTAAAGCTACATTTAGTTAAGATTATAAATGATAAATACAGGGAATAACATTAAATGCGTTATATACTTTAGGGTGTGCTTCAGACCATCAAACTAAACAGCTTTCACTATGGAGCCAACTTAGAAAATGATACAATAATTTTAGTTGTTCCATAGACTATGACAAATAGGTTCAAGAGGGCGGGTTGAGGTGAAAATTGGTGGGTGACAAGGAATGTCCGTGCTGTATGTAGTACTTTTATTTTTTTAACGTTGGTCTGTTTTGGTGTGCAATAAAGTATGATTGATTGACACTCTACCAAAACGTTTATGCGTAAAACACAACTTTGCATTTATGCGAATTGAAGAATTTTTATTAGTTTAGCATAGCATAGCATAACATATGCTCACGACTATATTCCCCGAAGGGGGTAGTCAGATATATTTTGAAACAACAGAACATCCACGTTTGACTAGTACCGAAACTCTGTCCAGTGTGACGGGGAGCGAGCCCGTCGCCACGTTTATTAGTTTATGTTGTGGAAAATCAACATACTCGTACATACATAAACTCACGACCTTATCCCTTGCAATCAATACGTTTGCAATACGGTCCGAAACGTTCCTACAACTACCAACTTTCCGTTTATGTAGTGTATTTTATGTGGACAATTAATTAGGTACCTATTTAAGTATATCATGTGGTGTTAATACGAAAACAAACGAAATAAAAATCTGTCTCACTGGAGAATGCAGGTAAACACCATCGGGACAAACAATGCAATAAATAATGCATGTCAATTACACAACCGCTAACCGACCGTACAGAAATTCGACCAAACAAATTGTACGATGATGAATTATTTATTGTTTATACAATCCTCTGCTGGACCGCATGACACATGCGATGATTTAATTATGCATAATTTTTTTGACGGGAAGATTTTTTTTCGAAATGACCATCACAGCATTGCTCCGGAAAACGTTACTGTTTATTACTTGGTGTGTCGCCGTGTGTACGCGGTTATTACGTATTTAGACATCACATAAAACAAAAAACCGGCCAAGTGAAATATTTTTTAAACCGTAGTATAAAACAAAAAGCCCCCTTCTAAGTCCGTATATTGTAACGGGCAACTACGGAACCCTAAAAATGATCGTCTTTTTTGAGCTTGTTAGTAATTTCTTATTTGAATTACCCAACTTTTGGCAGTAGTGCTAAAACAACCGTTATCACGTGGTTACCAACAATTCATCAACATTAAAACACACCCCAATGATTACTACTACCACAAACCTTAATGCCTTTGAAAAACATCTTTTTCGTAGAA
Source organism: Agonopterix alstromeriana (assembly GCA_963924505.1). Taxonomy (NCBI): domain Eukaryota; kingdom Metazoa; phylum Arthropoda; class Insecta; order Lepidoptera; family Depressariidae; genus Agonopterix; species Agonopterix alstromeriana. Next base: position 7,194,392 of record OZ004670.1, read on the forward strand.
ATAAGATCCAAAAGCAGATTTCACGAGTTCGTAAGCATCCTCTTATCCGATAAAAAGAGGAATGACAGATGCCACTTACTCACATGTTCACAATCGGAAATGCCTCGGGCCAGATGCTTATTCCTTTATGCTCTTCCTTACGAAAACTAGGATTTTTTTTCTGAAACATCGTGATATTCTAAGAAATAGATTCTATACATACAAGTAACGTGTGCAAGTACAAGTAACGTGTAAAATATTTTTTTTAGCCATAAGAGCCATTTCACATAAGCAATTTTTAAGCGTAGGCGATTTGGCAACTGCACAGCAACGACGTCGCAACTGCACCGTCCCCATATCGCCACTATTCCGTCGCGACACATAATTATTTCAGAAATGTAGCGGCGATGTCGCAACTGTACGACCGCGATTATTATTGAACATTATAGCCGCGACATCACCACGATTCTGACGATCAAATATCTATCGTTTGTCTGATATACGTGTTGCCAGATACGAATTTTAGAAATCCGTAGGTCTACAGACTTTTTTTGAACGTTCGTGGTTATTTTGAATGAACTGAAACATAACATAGGTAGCTCAAAACTGCCAAAGAAATTATTAGAAATTTAAGTTTGAGGGAAAATAATGTCTAGACAAAAGGAAAATAAAAGAAATTGTTTTCTCTTCTAACTTAACTTTCTGTTTAATTATTTTTATGTTCTCTGCCTATGTATTATACAGTTACCTACCTAGCTCTTTTGTTTAAAAGTTTAATTTAACACATTTAGGTTGTAAATTCGTAAGAATTAATTAAAACGCTGTGCGCAAGTCAGTCAGTCAGTGTGTGTATAAGTCAGGTGCAAAACTAGTTTAATTTCTATTATTTGTAAGATCGATCTATTAGTTTGTACTTTGTTACTGTGCTAAATAAATAATAATTAAAAATAATTGTCAGTTTGTCCGTCCTTTTTTCGCTTACATTTTATTGTTAAATAATTTTAAATTCTCCTTTAGAGCTTCAATTTCATAGCATGGCATGCTGTTTAATTCTGCTTTAATTCAGACTGTCTAATCTGTATAATGACAATTGATGTTCATTTCTATGTTTACACTTTATACTACTCATTTTAGGGAGGTAATTTAGAAGATGTCTAAAATCTTGGATTCTTGATTTGCCATTGATGTCCGTAGATCCATAGGTAAGGCCTAAAATCCGTAAATCTACAGATTTATCCATAGGTCTGGCAACGCTGGGCCCTAGTTAAGTATTCAGTTATCAAAATTGCAACCGGTTTTCAAGTTTTGCATTTATTTTATACATAATTGTATATTTATATTTTTACATAATTTTATAATAGAGTGCTTATTATGATATGTTACAGTTAATTTCGGGAGTACCTGCACGAAGGAGAAACTTTGCAGGCAAGTTTTCAAATTTGCCACAAGCAACTTTGCCAGCTTTGAACTTGTCCCCGACTTTAATTTATTGCTCTTAATAAAATCCTTTAACATTCTTAGGTACATCTAAATAAAACAGAGTTCTACTACAACGTCTCAAGTAACGCTTTGAATGAAAACAAAATTAGATAAATTATTGGGTCCAAAGATATCTTATGTCGGAGATAAAGAAAGTGATATAGGTACACAAAATCTATGACAAAATGTTAGTTTTACCTGACTAAGAGAAAAGGTATACATCGGGCAGCCAGGCAAATACTGAAACGGTGAATTCAGACCACTTTCACTATGGAGAACCTCCGGATTCAAGAAAAAATATCAGTTGTTTCATACATTTGAGTAGGGGAGGCGTAGTTTTGTATGTAACGGTAGATTTTTGTGGTTGGTTCCATAGTGAAAATTGTTTAGTTTGATCAGAATTTCAAGTTTCAGTATTTGCCTTGCTGTCCCTATAGTTAGGGAGGCGAATAGGGGAATTTTCGGTAATACTCGAGCGTGGCAGTTTAAGATATGAGAGATACCTTAGACCTAATAGAACAACCTTGTAAAGTATTTAGCTCTATATGTAGTGACGCGCGCCTAGGAAAGACGATCAGATTAGTAAAAAAAAATCGATAGTCTGAAATACTCGAGCGCGTCAGATTAAGATTTTGGGGGTTGATTTTAGTGTTTTAAGACTAAATTTAACTAATCTGACGATAAGTCCTTGACGCCGCCGAGTTATAGGGTCACGGACTTGTAAAAAAAAAACGTTAATCCGACATTCTCGAGCGCGATTTTTTTATTTTTTATTTTGAAGAATATAATCTAAAACTTACTAAAAATACAAAATCTGCCGGTTTCCGCATGACCGGAAGTGTGGAGGAGCCATTTCGTCTTCCGAAAAACGCGTTGCGGCATATAAGTCGCGAACGATACATTTTACAAAAAAAAAGTTTAAATAAACAAAAAAGGCAATTTTATTTTACACAAAAAAGGTCTCTTTACATTTTTGTCCAAAGTTAAAACTTTTTGACTTGAAACATCATAAAAACTCAAACTACCGGTTTTTTGAGTATATCTCGAAAACTGAGGGTGTTAAAAATAATTTATATGAAATAACGATGCGGCGCGGAAATATGCCGTCCTACCAGTATTTTTCATTTATTTCGCAACATTGATGGTGGGGAAAGAAGCGGTAGAAGGGAATTTTCGGTACACCCTAATACAAAATATATATATATATATATATACCAGGGGGTAGGGGACCATGCCGATTGAAGAGCTTTATTGTCATTCTTAAATTCCCCGTTTTATCAAGGAGAAAGAAAGGAAAAAAAGAAACCAAAAAACCTTTTTTGGTCAGATTAAGAGAACCCACCAACATTTTTGTCAGATTAAGAAAATATGCTTTCAGGATACCGAGATAAACCTCCCCTATGAAAATCTGACGCGCTCGAGAATGCCCAAGTAACTGTTTTTTTTAACATTTTTGAAAAACCGTACACGCCAAACCCACCGCTAAAATGGTTTATACCATACGAGCTTTTCTTTTCGAAATTATTTTATCTTTCGATTTTGATAGGTCTCGACGGCGCCGTTGAATTACGCCATTTAGCTACCTCGCCTCCCTAACTACTAACACCTTCTATGCTCTTTGACCAATTGAAGCAGAAACAAAAAGAGGTACAATATTAATCACCACTTGTAACGCAAAAACAATTACAAGAATATTTTTTGTAATCGCTAATAGGTAAGTAACTTAATTAAAAACTGTCCTGTACATTTAAATTCATTTAAGTTGCTTTCCATTATACAGTCCATTTCATTATTTCGAACGATGGTAATCTAATCTAAAGTTAATTCGTAACTTTGTGAAATTGCTTTTTTGTCCTCTCGTATTCATTAGTAAAATAAAATTAGGTCTTTGCTCTTCAATGGTAACCCACTGAGTGTTTTATAAACTTAAATAGTCTTTGCAGAGCGCCTGAGCGTACTACATACAAACGAAATTTGATCCTATTTTCAATACTAACCAATTAAACCCATAATCGCGAAAATAAATGATATTCTATAGTATTTATTCTATGATTCTATTCAGTTTTTTAGAGCTACGCGGTTATTATTTATTCTTGAATTAAACAACCAATACCAAAGCCAAAACGTGTTAAGTACCCGTTAAAATGTCTAATTCTAGACACTATTCTATGCTATTATTTGCCTGTGGTTTGTGAGATTTCCGTTAAAATGTATAGTTTCATCATCACATCATATGCTCACGACTATATTCCCCAAGGGGGTAGTCAGAGATATACTGAAACCTCAGAACATCCACGTTTCACCAGTAGTACCGAAACTCTGTCCAGTGTGACGGGGGGTGAGCCCGTCGCCACATAATGGACAGTGAGTGCAATACATGCCTCGAAATTGAAGCATGCAGGTTTCCTCACAATGTTTTCCTTCACCGAAAAGCCAGTGGTATTAACAAATCGTACATAAATTCCGAAAAACTCATTGATACGAGTCGGCTTGGACGGGGATCGAACCATCGCCTTCTGCACGGCAGGCAAGGTTACTCGCCACTGGACCACCACGGCATAGTTTCAATGCTATGATTAATTTATTTGTATGACAATCTTTAAGCCACTATAACTCTGACAAACCACAAGCACAGAGATTAGTTTCGAGAACGTGATAAAAAAATCATTGGCTTTAATTTGTTAATATCTAAAATAGAATTAACCTTCGTTTATATGGAGCGCGCTAACGGTTATTTCTTTATAGGTATCCCCATAAAAATATTTAATTTCAGAAATATGTACGTATATCGTCGAGCTACTTACTTTAATGGGGTAGCAGGGGTGCATTACTTTAATAGGCGATTGTACTCATGATACGGAACAACTTTCCCAAAGGAACAAAGAAAAATTATAAAAAAAAACATTTCATGCAAATGTTCGATCGGCATTTTGTATGGAAAGTACACTTTTTTGAGATTTTGTTCTGGTTTTCTTACGGAAAGTTGTTCAGTATCATGATTATAATCACCCTTTAAAGTAATGCAACTGTTTTTGCTAACACCCTGTAGATAATCTTTGTGCCTTCTGTTCGATCCTTAATTACTATTTAAAAGAAAATAAGTTTCTGAGAAAACATAATCCGTTTGCAGATGTTCGACGTGGCAGGTTTTCAATAAAAGGGTAATCAATCACTATCAGGTTCAGAGATACAAAAATATCATCCCAAATTCTTATAACAACAAAAACCTTTTGTCATACAATACGGGTCGCATATTCTTCGTGAATACGAAATAGTCCTCCGAAATATTCAATCCAGAGAAGGAGTTCTTAACCTTTTTTTTCGTGTTTCTTTTGTTTGTTTCTGCTAAAAATAAGGACTTTTTCTATTCACAAAGCTTGTTGATGTAATCTAATAAGGTATACATATTTTTCTGCCCGTCAATTGACCATGCTAAGCCTGTAGTGTTAGGGGTCATCGATCGGTAAAAAGAAAACCTATCGGACCTTTTATCAATAATCGCAACACTTTGGCAGGCAGATTGGCAATCGCAATTAAATGGATATAATGCTACATATTCCTTAATAAACTCTTAATTTGTCTCGTATGACAACAACGGAGCAGAGTGGAGGTAGAGTAGAACTATGATTAATGAAGTAGGTAGGTAATTCCAGATCAGTACCAACCCTTTTTACAGCCCACTTTTATCAAAAATTCTATGTATGGTGTGGTTTCATATTATGTTATTGGAATATTTTGCTCACCGAGTTATTTCTTTTGTCTGAAATCTGGATTTATATTAAATACCATATTAAAGAAGCAGCGCTCGGCGTACCGAAGTTTGCGATTCCCTGAGGTACGTTTAGGGGTATTTTTGTTAAGATCAGGGAAATATAACAGATGTAAAGAAAATCGGTAATTTGACTTGTGTTAGGTAAAATATTAAGTCAAGATGTATTTTATCTGCAGATTATCCTACACTGAATCACTCAATGTATGCTACATTGAGCGTGATGCATGCATGAGTCATGATTTAATTAAAGAAAAAAAACGATATATCCAATTTGGATGCCCAGATAGTAAGTAAATCTTGCAATAACCTATCTTGAATAAGAAGGTAATGTTAATAAATACTGTAGGAAGGAACCTAATTCCTGGTTTGTTCTCAAGTTCTCATAAAAGCCGATTTCAAATATATGCAATTCTACTGGGGTTTAATAAAGGTTCTAGAGCCCCTTAAGTTGATCGAGGGTCGGCCCATAAATCACTCTATTGCACAGAATACAATATAACTTAGAGTAGGCCTTAGGCATGCTTAAGGTGAAACATCATGTATATAAGGCTCCACGATCACAAACCAACTTGAATGAATTATTAAAAATTAAATTTTACGATAAACATGTGTTCATAGTAATAGTGACAAAAAAAATCAGCTGTTTCATACATTTAGCTAAGCAAGTCAGATTTGTATGAAAAATCTGAGTTTTCTTCGCGATCTCGAAGTTGGCTCCCTAGTGAAAGTTGCTCAGTTAGACGTAGACATTATAGTACTAAAAACAACACCATTGAATGGAAGTAAGGTCCGCGCTCAAGTATCCGAACCAAAAGAGAAACAAAAACATAAAGAGAAACAATTACACGCCAGTATTCGTTTGATTGACGGACTACGCGCACGTCTGCATGCCGATGCCGTGCTGCTGTGTTGTAAGAATTTGTAAAAACTACGAAAGCAAAATAAAATTTCTGTGTTTTTAGTTGTATTGTATTACTAACACGTACCTTTCGTTTATGTAGGTTAGTATGAGACCGATTTTTCGAGAATTTTGTATTAGACTCCATAAGTTAGTAAGTCAATAAACGACACCCAAAGTGTTAAAATCTGAAATGTCATCGAACAACTCAACACATAGATACAAGTATGTATTTGTTCGTATGTACCTAGGTGGTATTTTAGAACATTTTATGATTAGCAACATATTAGTACCGTGGAGCTCGAAGCTTGGAGGTACAATCTTAGATCAACGTTAAAATCAATGGATATGCCCAAAGCGCGTTTAGTTAAAGCACACAAGCACACACCTTGGTCCATATAATCTAGCGCACTTGTCTGACATCTCGGTAGATATTTGAAGTAGGTATACATGTCATTTTTTGTTTTGACTTATTTTTCTGGTTTGAAATGTTCGCGGAAGGCCGATCCCTTAATCCGCGAGTTTCTTACTAGTCAAATTAACAACTCTTTATCAAACGTCAAAACGCATGCTTCGTATGAAATATTGTGCTAAAAATTGAATAGTGACGTCATTGTTTTTCGTCGTCGTTTTGATACTTTTTATAGTTTATCCAGTTATTAAAAATAGTATTCAAGCAACAGCATTACTGAAAATGTGAGTTTAGCGTTATTTTCAAACGGTTTATTTACTGAGCAGTTAAAACTTAAATATATTTTACATAGTCAACTCCCCTATTATACATTGATCTAAGAGACGGTTTATACAGAAGAGACGTGTGGCGGTAGCGGATAATCTAAGTAACACAATATAAACCTTATAGTACGTAGCATAGCGTCGTTTTCGTCGTAAAGGAGAATCGCGCCCGCACCTCCAGGTGACGTCACATTATATTTCTCCACTCATATTTCTCCAATCGACGCTATGCCACGTACAATAAGGTTTATAATTTTGTGTTACTTTGACTATCCGCCACCGTGACACGTCTCTTCAGCATAAACTGCGCCTTAGTCATGGTTTATAATAATGAGAACGGACCCTTAAGACCGACCTATGAAAATGTTCCGGACGCCATCTGTCACCCAACACAATTTTATGACTACGGCTAGAGTTACGATTATGATTCATTTTGTAGGTATTCTATGAGACTTTGCCTTGGGTTTAAGACTCGAAGCATCAATGCTTGTATGCTAGGAAGGGTTATTTATATGATCATTCTTCTTATCGTGTAGGAAGCAAGCCCTGGTGTCAGAGTTTTTCAGACCGCCTTACGGCCTCTGACGTGGTTTTTATGTAACGACTACTACCAGAGATAGTAGCCGGGACCCACGGCTCAACGTGCCATCCGAAACACAGAATCATCTTTCTTTTCAGACAATCAGGTGATTCAGCCTGCAATGTCCTAGCCGGTTCACTAATGTTTGTCCAAAAACTTTTTGGCAAATTATTACTTAACAAGCAACGTTTCATGTAATATTCATTTTACAAACACCTTGTTCCGCAAATTGATCATTTTACAAATAATCGCTTAACAAAAATATTTTTTGCAAAAGCTTGTCTTTACAAATGTACCTAATGTATTTTTTTCTTTTGTGTATTTTTCATGTAATATTGTTACTATTTTACAAAATCACGTATTAACAAAATAGATAGCTTATAGAATATGGAACAGAAAATAACATTGATTTCAAACCAAAAGTCTGCATATTAGACTTTGAAAAAGCAGCTATCTCAAGCTTGCGATCAAATTTTGAAAACACAGTCCTGCACGGTTGCAATTTCCATTTGGGCCAAATAATTTACAGGTAAGTAAGTACTAAAGTATTTTTTTTTCTAAAAACAAAAATGGTTTCTGGCATCATTGTTGTCGCAAGTCAAACCTAACCTAACCGACTCATTTTACTTTGGATAGCCTAGTGGAGTCGGCTAAACTAGTTTAACACGAGCGATTCGGTTCCGGCACTCGCCGGCCGCTGCCGCGGCACGCTCGCTCCGCTCGCTCGGCTCGTGCGGCGTGGTCGCAAGTCAAACCTAACCTAACCGACTCATTTTACTTTGGATAGCCTAGTGGAGTCGGCTAAACTAGTTTAACACGAGCGATTCAGTTCTGGCACTCGCCGGCCGCTGCCGCGGCACGCTCGCTCCGCTCGCTCGGCTCGTGCGGCGTGGTCGCAAGTCAAACCTAACCTAACCGACTCATTTTACTTTGGATAGCCTAGTGGAGTCGGCTAAACTAGTTTAACACGAGCGATTCGGTTCTGGCACTCGCCGGCCGCTGCCGCGGCACGCTCGCTCCGCTCGCTCGGCTCGTGCGGCGTGGTCGCCAGTCAAACCTAACCTAACCGACTTAATATATTTTACTTTGGATTGGAAAACTATTAAGATCGTTAGCAATCCATTTGAAATTAAAATAGGCTGTTGTTAATTTTTACTTTTGTTGATTTATTAAAATTACGAATGATAATGATGTTTTTTTTTATTAATTATTTTGGTTGACATTAGTAAAATGTGTGCCTAATAATAATGCAACATGTCAAATAATGCAATACACCAAGTGTTGTTTGTTTAAATAACATGAATGATAAATGAATCGTTTGTCAAATGATATGTCGCAAAATGAAAATATGTCAGGTGATTAGTTTAATACTTGAATAATTTGTAAAATCGGTAATTGTGTAAAGATGAAATAACGATTCATTTTTTTGCCAGTAGTTGGTTGTCAAGTAAAAATTTGCAAATTGACTGTCGGTGAAATGACAGGACACCGTCCTAGCCAACTGGAGAAAAATGGACAAAGTGAAATATCACTAGGTGTCCCCCGTGGGAATCGAAACCACGACATATGACAATTAGTAGCTATTCATTAAGTTTAATTTAAGTATATAAATAAATAAAAATAAAAAATATATAAAGATTAAGTACAAAATTCCAGTCCCGACAGCCTTAATATGTAAAAAAGATTTTTTTTCCCAAATGGAACACATAAAATCACAAATGATGATTGACACCCTGAGAAATTGTCCACCAGTAGAAAATATTGGCAAAGTCATAGAAAATAATAATATTAATGGTTATTTAAATATTTTTAAATAACAGTCCTCTTCGTGGAAAACCTAAATTTTAAATTTTGATTGTATGTTTAGCGTTGAGCGAAATAAAGCGATGGTAGTCCATACGGAAGAGAGTTAGCGACTCAATTATGAGGCGGCGGTTCAATTCCTGGCCTGTAACATTAAGATTTACGGAATTTATGTACGGTTGTATTTATCATCATCACTAGCTCGGCGGTGAAGGAAACATGGTGAGGAAACCTGCATACCCGAGAATGAAAAGAAATAAGTTCGGACGTTTGTGTAAAATATGGGTGAGCATGGGCGAACACAATAGACCAGCGACATAACGACCGTTGATTGCAATAGCCCAACCAACAATCAATGTTTAGCACAATCCTGTAGTGATAAGTAGGTAACTATTTTAAAGACCGCCTTTTGGATAAAGATAAGATAAATATTCTTTATTTGCACACCAAAATACACAAAAACAACAATATACACGAACAAGAAGGGTACAAAGGCGGCATTATCACTAAAAGTGACTCATTCTTGTTTAAATATCTATAATAATCCAATTCGATGGGATGAAATGTCAAATTGATTAAATTATTCCCAAATTACGCACACATTAAAACGCGAGACAAAGTCAAGCCCATTCTAGACGCTATGTGTCTAAATAAAATAATAGATTATGTACATAAGAATATCATTGTGAATACCTAATCTATAAGGGAATTAAGCATAAATAGGTGTGTTGTACTACGTATAGAATTAGCGCGTTAGAGCAGGACGAGTGCGGGCGGGTGAAAGAGAGATAGCGATTCACTAAATGTGGCGGCATAGCCACAATGGAATTGGACAGCGCGGTGTTCACTCGAGTAACTACATAATCTTCTTACATAATTAAATTACTCAATGCATTGCCCAAAAGGAAAAACTAATTGGCACATGATGGCCTAAGCCGAGACCGAACCGTCCTGCTAAACCGCCCAGTAAAAATACGGGTCGAAGGAAATAATTTATAATCAATTTTTTTTTTTGCTAGAATCGTTATACAAATGATATCAAGCTACTTTATTAACGAATCCAACTTAATTTGTAAATCGAACAAAACGAATCAAATAAAATTGAGTATTTCGTAATTTCTACTTATTTAAAAACTAGGTGTTTTTTCTTTGGATTCACTTTTAATACCTATAAAAGAATAGAAATGTATTTAACAAATGACAGAAAAGAATAGTATATATTTTTTTTTCTAATTTTACTTGTTTTTTTTTAATTATTAAAAAAAAATGGATTTTCAATCTAAATGATAACTAGAATTATGATCTAAAGTATAAAAGAAAAAAACGGCTGTTATAAATTATTTACTTTTGTCATACAAGCTTGTTACAGTGCAACTTTACTAGGCTATCCTCATCCTTACAGAAGGGAAGGTGATGCTACTAGACCACCACTGTTCCTTTTCTTTTAACAAAAAAAACGTTTATCTATTATCAGATTTAATGAATCTGAACATTATCCAATCGAGCATTAAAAGGTACTCGTAAGTAAGTACCTATACAAACAGTTGAAATTGCCTATTTAACAATTTTCTCATCGAAGGGTGTCAAGGGAGTCATGTATATAGGTATAGTAATAAAGATGTCGCTGCAACTCGCAGTGCCTACACTCCCCGAGGCGACTTTTATTCGAAAAGGGTTCCTTCATCGATCGGCACTTTGATACGCTTACACGCCGTATAGAGTATCAAGAACAAGTAGAAATGGCGTATAACGCACGGTTTAGATCGCGATTTCAATGATACTGCCATAGTAAAAGTTGCTATGTATACTGATACTAATCATACGTATTTTTATCGTGAAATAGTCGTGATTCATTTAGGTACTATAAAGATTTATAACAGTATTTGTATCATTGAACAAACTGGGGTAGTTCAGATGATCAAACTGAACAATTTTTAATATAGGAGCAACATTGAAAACCCAACCTGAACGTAAGGAGCCAAATTTCAATGAAGTAATAATATGACTTTTAAAAATAATTGCTCCTCATGCGGAATAGAGCCTCACTTTCGTAATAACTTGTTCCGAGTGGTTACATACATAAAAAAAACACATAAATCTGCCGCATTTCAAGCCTAGCACTGATTCGCAGGCACTGGTACGTAAGGAGTAGGTCAGTACGTTTCGGTAGGTATTTTGTCTTCGGGCTCACTCCCCATCACACTGGACAGAGTTTTGGTACTATACTCCATTCCAAATAGCAACGAAATTATAAGGCAATTTTAAATTAAAGAAACAGAGATTTGAAACACTTCCTCTCACTTAATCATAGAACAGCTACCGTCCAATATATGTCGGATAACATATCTTTCTGATAAATAAATCATATTTGCTAATCAGAATTTGCCAGAAAGCTATATAGGAATCGGAAAATCTTTTCGTCCTTATTTGGAATGAAGTATATAGTGAAACGTGGATGTTATGTGGTATCATAATATCTCTGACTACCCCCTCGGGGAATACAGACGTGAGCATATGCTTATGCTTATCTTTGACACTGCACACACTTTTACAGGGTCCAACTTAATATTTTGACGGGTTTTTAAAAGAATGATTAGATCCTCAAACTGAACAACTTTTTCTATGGAACTAACATCTACATCGCGAAAAAAACAGCGTTCCCAGAAATTTGGGTAGAGTACGATAGCAGTTTTGTATGAAACAGCTCTTTTTTTTCGTGTTTTCTACCTTGATCCCATAGTTAAAGTTGTTCAGTTTGATGGTTTGATCATCTCCTTAAAAACCGTCAGCCTTCGACTATTTATATTTGAACTGGTTACGCGTGTAATTCTACTAACAAACATTTCTGCCACTTTTTGCGGGGGGCGAGTTAACATGAAATCCGCAACTTTGGATTTTATTCCCCATAACTTTAGATTCTAATTTTGAATTTTAAAAATCATGAAAAGTAGTCTCGTGTGAACCCCAAACGTTCGAAGATATTATTTTGCAATTATAGGCTGTCTCGTTTAGTGATAAGGTGTAAAATTGAATCTAAATGCACAAGATCAATTGTGCGTATACCGTGGCAGAGGGGAAATGCTACCGCAAGGCTAGTCCTTATAATAATTAGTCAAAGCCGTCAGCATATCAAGGACCCTATTTTATCTCACACTGAAGTAGCTACCTAACACAGCAAGTAAAAACTAATAAAAGTCGAGAAAGGAAATGGTGCCCGTATTTCCTCGTTAACTTAGTTAATTCTTTTTTTTCTGGCAGCTACATGTAGCAGGCGTGGTTGAAAGAGAAAAACAATTGAGTTTGCTAAACTGAGCTCAGAGATCTGTTTTCAGCGAAGTCCGGTTAAGGCGCTGTACGCAGGAAGACTCTTTGCGGCCGTCGCGTATTTCACGAACGCGCGACTCTATTATTACAGGTCATTGCTGGGTATTGGTATAGAGGGTATGGATTGAATATTTATAAACAAAATACAGTAATACTTCGGTTTAAGTCTTCATTATGAATATAATAAAAAGCTTTCCCTAAAACGCCCCAGACAGTACAAAACTTTGAAGTAGGTAGGTAGCTAATTCTTTCTGATGCACTATTTCACAATGAATCTGATATCCCTACAGGACCATGTAATGCGAGCGTGTAAGAATGAAAACATTTTTGGGATTAAATTTGTATCAACACGTAGTCATATAGTACCTTACTATAAAAAATGAACAGGTAACAATAATTCCGACGTTAAGCTTTATTTTAACTTTTCTGATTATTCAGGTAAGTAGTAGGTAGGTACTATAAATTGCAATAGGTACTTACAATTGTTTCATTGTCATGTAAATCGTGCGACATGTTAAATGATGGCCACATATTTTAACCAAGTCAAGCACGCAGGTTCCTAAGTCCAATAGGTAAGTAATTTAAAAACACAACTCTCCTTCTGGAGCATGGAGCAATCGCACTTATTATAATCACGATTCAGTTCATCTCTTTAAGTTGGTAACTCCTGCCTTCTAGATAACTAGATATGCGTCATTAAGAAAAGAACTTAATCGTGTTTCTTATAAGTGTAATTGCTCTATAGTTGCAAGTTACCTTACCTAACCTTAGCCTTTTAAAACCACACATTTAAGACATTTCATTAACTTCATTAATGCCCATTCTTCCTAAAATTAGACACTTCTACAATTCTATCTGTTCTACGTTACCACCCGACACCTTTCATATCAGGGAACTTTAACATCAGCAGTTGCGTGAGGCTATCTATTGACAGGGCAATTTATGCCTCGAGGTAACATTTTGATATTAGATATGAAAGGTAACGCTTGTGCCGGCTGATAGCTATCTATTTTGCAATTATTATTACGATTGCCTTTATTCAGAGGAAAGACGGATTCCGTTTAGTCCATACAAACGTATTACCTTGTTTCCTCCATGGAAAATGACACTAGAGGATATATATTTTTTTATATGTTACCTTTGCTATGTCTTTATGTTTTTTTTTCATAAATTAATTACCATAAGAACTAAAAGCCTTCGAAAATAACAGAAAATTGCACAATTTTACCGCTGTGTTCGGACCTTCAGCCTATGTATCCAGCAACAAAATTTGCCAAATATAAACAATAAAACAAACAGACATAGTAAAAGTCTATCTCATATTATTCTTGAAAGAATTATTAAAATTGGTTTAGTTGTGGAGGAGGAAACAGGGGGTAGGAAATATTGATTTCGTCTATTTTATATAGGTAAAATCAGTTCGAGCAGTAGACAGCTATGGATCTGCTAAAAACCTATTCTTCAATTTTCTTGCAGACCGTCTTTCCTTAGGCTTCAAACCTCTGTAATTCACAATAGGGGTCAAATTATGTACGTCAGTTTCGAACAACCTATGCTGAAATCTAAGAACTTTACACTTCTCAACTTAGCGGCGAAACACAATGATTAGGAAGGTATACAAGATGTTAATTTCTAGCTAGACAAAACTTTAGAGGGTTGAAAAACCTATCAAACTAAACAACTTTCACTACGTGTGGGCGAGGCAAAGAAATCGCGAACAATAATATCTGCTGTTCCATACACAGCTGCAGTAGGTTTTTTCACGATCTAAGCTCCTTGCGTAAACGATTTTACCGCTTTGCATTAAGGTAAATGTAATACGTTAGGTCTTGAACTAAGTTGTTACTTAGGTACCTATACGTAATACGAACGATTTTCGGATTTGGGGCAAGAAAGTAGGTTAACACCATTCGTAAATTTCAAGTCCAGGTAAAACCTACTCGTAGGTGTCTTGAATTTTATTTAGGAAGCAGAACAGCTGGAAGCCAGAACAGGGAACAGGCAAACTATAAGATTCCATTCGTTCCCGTAGAGTCACCTAACCTACGTAACTCTTAATAAGATTCCAATGGACATTGAACGAAACTATAGTAAGACGATTTTATCGCGTGTACCTTCCTACTCCATAAACTTACGACTGAAACTTTAGCCGTTATGGTCGCTGGAAATTGTCTCTGAAGGAAATTGAACGAGCTGAATATCCCTGAAGCCGTTTCAGGTCGATACAGGTACTCTTTTGTTGTACGTATAGCTGAGATTGCTACCCAACAAACGTTTTGTATAGGTACTTATTGGAAGATAAGAACTCTAGATTGTTACCAATTTCTTACTAAAAATAAAATAACATTCCAAATAATAAAATGAATAGGTATCTACTTACTAACAATGCCTCTCTGTAACATTGTTTTCAATTTCAACTGTGTGTTGATTGAGTTGTTTGTACCTTCCCTACCTACAGATTTTTTAATTTTTCATGACTATACTCCATTTCAAATAGCAACGAAATTTTAAGGCTATTTTGAATTACAGGAGTGCGATTTTTGAAACTCATTCGTTGACCTCAGCAGTTGAAAATGTCATGATTACTGTGGAGATATGCTTCTTTCTACTGCTGATTCGACTTTTAAAAATCGTGATTTTTAAAGAATCCTGAATTGCGATTTTCAGATACAGAGATTTGAAACACTT
The DNA here is from genome assembly GCA_963924505.1 of Agonopterix alstromeriana. Taxonomy (NCBI): domain Eukaryota; kingdom Metazoa; phylum Arthropoda; class Insecta; order Lepidoptera; family Depressariidae; genus Agonopterix; species Agonopterix alstromeriana. Next base: position 7,209,650 of record OZ004670.1, read on the forward strand.
ACTCTCACTTATTCTTAGAACAGCTTTAGTAACGTCCAAGATATGTCGCAAATCAGAATTGGCCAGAAAGCTTTAAGAATCGGCAAATTTTTTCGTCCTCATTTGAAATAAAGTATAGATAATCAGAGACAACACCGAAAAAACTTTAAAAATCTGCTGTCCCATAGGTACATTTAAGTCGAGAAGGTCCCGCAGTTTTGTGTGAAACAGCTGATTTTAAAATGTTTTTTGCGTTGTCTCTATAGTAAAAATTGTTCAGTTTGATGGTCAAAACCACCCTTTTAAATATATTAGGGTGTTCGTAGTTCGTGTCAGTGGTTCTGATAGTAGGTAATTATAGTAGGTACCTACTCTGTGGCCGTGGTGGTCCAGTGGTTCCTGCCGTGCAGGAGGCGATGGTTCGATCACCGTCCAGACCGACTCGTACCAATGAGTTTTTCGGAATTTATGTACGATTTGTAACACCACTGGCATTTCGTTGAAGGAAAACATCGTGAGGAAAACTGCATGCTTCAATTTCGAGTCCATTATGTGGCGACGGGCTCACCCCCCATCACACTGGACAGAGTTTCGGTACTACTGGTGAAACGTGGAGGTTCTGAGGTTTCAGATCTCTGACTACCCCCTCGGGGAATATAGTCGTGAGCATATGCTTATGCTTATGCCTACTCTGTGGTAGTTCTTATCATAGGTACATTACCGACTACCTTACCTACTACTGCAACAAAAATCGTAATAAATATGTAAGCCAGTGGTTTCGTAATATTAATATTAACTAGTATACCTACATACCATAGCGTAGACCCTTTGCCCACTGCCGTCATCGTTAATAATAAAGGTAAGGTAAAGTTATTCCCTAAAAATAATAGCAGTCATATATTTACCGATACAGGTTATGGTCCCTTTTTCCACAATATTATTTTAAACGTCTTCACCGCTGTGATATTATCGCTTACCTACCGTTAACGAAAGGTTAGAAGCTCCTAAACTTTTAGTATACGTGGGGTCACTATTATATCGGGATTCGGGGCATGGTGTTAATCCTAAAAATGTCTTACTCATAATGCCTGTAAATGGGATTAGATGAGGATCAGCAGTAAATAGGTCCCTCCGCAGTATTTTAATGTTAGGATTAATACTAATAAATAGGGTTTCTACTCCTCTATTGTTAGATTCCAATAGGTTAAGTATATATAGGTAGGTAGGTATAATCTTATTTTCAAATTAATAGGTACTTAAGTAGGTAGTACCTAGGCACTCAGGTACTCAACATTTTAATCAACTAAGCACCCTTATTGTACATATACCGTCCAAAAAAAGCCGTGGTGGTCCAGTGGCGAGTAACCTTGCCTGCCATGCAGGAGGCGATGGTTCGATCCCCGTCCAGGCCGACTGGTACCAATGAGTTTTTCGGAATTTATGTGCGATTTGTAACACCACTGGCTTTTCGGTGAAGGAAAACATCGTGAGGAAACCTGCATGCTTCAATTTCGAGGCATGTATTGTACCCACCGTCCATTATAAGTGGCGACGGGCTCACCCCCCGTCACACTGGACAGAGTTTCGGTACTACTGGTGAAACGTGGATGTTCTGAGGTTTCAGAATATCTCTGACTACCCCCTCGGGGAATATAGTCGTGAGCATATGCTTATGCCGTCCAAAAAGATTGCGATTCTGTAGAAATCGATGGACGGTTTACAATTTCCTCTAAACTGCAGATTCAAACGGAAACCTCGCAAAACACGCTTTCGGCGACCAAAATGATAAAGAAACCATATCCCTTAGTCGCCTCGTATGACACTCACGAGAGGAAACGTGGTAGTATTTCAAACCAAGAGCAACACGGCAGAGCGTTTACCGCCAAAAACAAATAAACCTTCCTATCTAGAATAGAGTACCTGTCACGTAGTACCTACCTACTAGAGTTAGCTACTAGCTGTCTATCAAACAAAACAGTTTACCTTAAATGTAAACAGCGTAAACTTGTAGCCGAGAACAGCCTTTAAGTCCAAGAGTTTATCCTGGGACACGCTGTATATTTAATATCGGAGATGCCACGCCGCCGTACTGGTTAACCTTTGCAAATATCCGGAAGGAAACTTCGGTACCTACGGCTTTGTGCCTCAATGGGTTACATACCTTATACTCGTATTCTATTGAATTCTGAACTCTGGTGAAACGCCCGCATTTTATGTTACGTCCCCCAGGGCGATGCGGTATAATGACTTTGCAAATGTTTTTATGACTTAGAACCTCATTATAAGCACCGATGGACATACAACAGTTACCCACAATCTGATAATAGAGAATACTGAAGTAGGTAGGTACCAACCTAGATGCTCGTTTTCAAGTTACGTACCCTATCTACTTTACACTATTGCCCAGCGACGACTATAAAAATTACATGACGTGGCAAGCAAACAAAAAGGCTTTTTTTATTCTTAATATGATCTGGAGAAATCTGATTGCGCAATACCCTAATCATGGGAGTGTTCGATTGTTTTCCAATGGCCTTCCTTGATTAAGGATGACAGGATAATCTGGATAATTGGATTTAGGTACCCTATAACTAAGATTAATGTGTTCGTAGCCGTAATTTTCAGATACCTACTGATGCCATACTCATAAAGGAACTTACAGGGTGGTCAAAACCAGATGGGAAGAAATGTATGTTCCATAGAAAAACATAGAAATAAATATTTTCTTGTAAACGGGTGGGAACCGATTTTTCTTCCAGGCCGGTCCAGGTAGGTCCCCAAGTCAGCAATCTAAAAAAAAGAATCCATCTGGTCTGGACCACCCTGCCCCTGTATAGATATTATATTATAATTATTTACCTACTTACGTACCTAATCACAAAGTTAAGTCAGTAGGTACCTAATAAAAGCCTTTCATAAACATTTTAAATCTTAGGTACCTTATTACTACGTACTTCGCCGACTTAGTGACCAAGAAGTTCTTGGCCTCAAAAATGCGCCAATCTTCTCTACCAATCAGCGCCCCGAAAATCATGAATATGTTTCTGGACTTCGTCACTTCAGCCGTATCTAAGACAGTACACCAGACGCTCTACAGGTTGCCATAGATAAACTCTGTTGAGTTCTCCTATCCATCTCATCCTTTCTAAATAGCTAAGCCAGTGAAGTCAAGCTGATTTTGTTACATTATCGATGTTAGATTCAGTCTCTACCAACTCTTTTATTTCATCCAATGAAACAAGCTGTAGTATACCAAGATCCGATCGCAAAATTATGCACCTATTTTTTTGGAGAACGAAATGTGACTTAAGTAAAAGTTTATACAGCGCCGCCGGGTTGCCTAGCAAAATTTTGCCGCAAGTACCTTTACCATGATGATTTATGGTACCATTTTTTCGACCTACCTGTTTGGCAAGTAATTGAGGTGCCATCTGAAGGAGAAGGAGTAGGTACTCAAGGGTTGTCGGGTTCAAATAAGTCATTTTTAACCCTTAGAGTTGCGAAGTTGTGGCAGAATGAGAGGTGGCAACACTAGTTTTTCCAGTTCTTTAGATTGGTCTCCTTCAAATGGCACCTCATTTACTTCCGAACAGATCGTTGGTAAAAATTGTACCATAAATCATAATGGTAAAGGCACTTGCGGCATTATTCTTATTTTTGCGGCAAGATTTTGCTAGGCAACCCGGCGGCGTTGTATGAACCTCTGTATAAACATTCACTTAAATCACATTTCGTTAACCAAACAAATAGGTGCATAATTTTACGGTCGGATCTCGTACAATAGAGTAGAATCAGTTAGAAGCATAGCCGGACAACTTTCAAAAAGTTATACAACTGAAATGGTCTGTGAAAAACAGGCAATGGAAGTAGCTACTGTCGATTAATAAACTTATCTGCATTGTTTCTGAATTCAAAAGAAAAGCCGGCCAAGTGCAAGTCGGACTCGCGCACCGAGAGTTCCGTACCACCATATTTCAATTTTACAAAAAAAAAGTTTTCTCCGGGATCCATAGGGCAAAGCCGACAGATACTTGGCCTATTTTTTATGTTTTAGTTTGCGACTTGTATTTAGGTACCTACCTAATACCGTTTTTACGATACAGCAAAAACAAATAACCTTGAAAAAAATAGTTTCTTGTAATCCGGGAGGTCCCCTTACAAGAAACTAATTTTACGGAACCCTAAAAATAAAATTTATAATTTTTAGGGTTTGTACAAAAACGGGACCCTGTTCATAAGCCTACGCTGTCCGTCCGTCCGTCCGTCCGTCCGTCCGTCCTAGCTTCAGAGGGCTGTATCTTCTGAACCGTAATAGGTAGCCTAGAGTTGAATATGTATCATGTTATTGGATTTGATGACAAATAATAAAAAAACAAAAAGTAGAAAATTGGGAGGTGCCCATTCAAAAAACCGGTTTTTTAGCAACGTTTTTTCTTCTCGGTCTTTCTTGTCGTTTCTTCTTGGTGTGATTATTGTGCATCTACAGTATTACAACAAATAATTAAAACCGTTCAAGTGTGTGTCGGACTTGCGCTAAAGATCACGGAGAAAACACAATTTTTTTAAATATTATAATGGTGGTACAGAACCCTCCGAGCGCGAGTCTGACTCGCACTTGGCCGGTTTCTTTTTTAATACTCACCAATTTTTTTATCAAATCCGCTATAATAAGGTAAATTCTGTGAAAGTGTTAACCTATAGTCTAGCTATGACGGTTCAAATTATACAGCCATTAACAGGTAGGCCAGACAGATAGATAGGCAGGCTTATGAATAGGTTCCCGTTGTCACCCTTTGGGTACGGACCCCTAAAAATAAGACCATTGAAACTTTTTCGTGCACAATTTAAAAGTATCACCAAATAACGTGCAAAGTAGACGAGAAAAGTTAAGGTCCCGAGTCAATAATCCACAAATTGGGTGAATAAAAAAACTTCGGACCTACCGCATACCGTAAAGAAATTGTTTTCATATGACATTAAAAGCGTTCAATGTAGAAATGGATTGAGTGTTTATACAAGATGTACTTATTCCATTCCTTTACGAATGGCATAAGATGTAGGTAAATAATAGGAAATATTGTATCATTTAAACACAATCTAATGGAGCCAATTTTCCTACATTTTTCCTTTTCATACAAATCTTAAATTAATCCTAGGATTGAAACTGTATACCTATATTTTAACGAAAATCTGACACGATACAAGCATTGAGATTTGTTTCTAGATTTTTTCTGCAAAATTTCATTGAGTTTATTTGGTTAGTATTGAAAATATCAGCAGACTTCGTTTGTATGCAGCGCGCATTCAGGCATTCGAAATAAACATCTCTTAAGTACTTAATTTTCCCCATGATTTTCTACACAAACGATCGCCTCGCTCAGCATTCGGCTTCGTTAACGTTGTTCGTCCACGTCGCAGCTCTAAAACTTTTCATAACATTAGTATTCATTAAACAAACTATTCTGTAAATTTCTGTATAAAGAGAATAATATTTTAATTACATCTGTTTTCCTTAATTGAAAAACGGATATAGAAAATAATGTTTACAATTACAACTTAATCAGAAATCAAATACGTGAGGTGTGCACAAGCGTGGAGCGTGGAAGTGAAGACGGTCGACCTACCAAGTGGCACTAATTTATTATGCTAACGAGACTCACTGCCTTCGACGGTGATGGATTAGACGGAGGAAAAATGCGTAAAAAATGGACCAATAACAGTGTATGCAAAACTGGGCGTGTCCTGACGTGAAATTTATTAGATTATTCAAATTGCGACGTTGCCAAATTTTCGTTAGGGACTGTTGGTCCCACTGCTTAGTACTACTAGTGGGTCCAGTAGGATTTTCAAGTACTGATGTCTCCACTGGTTGACACGGGTGGTGGACCTATCAGGCTTTGTTTGTCTTTTTTTCGCTTAAAGGTAAGCGCATATTTAGGGAGCTCCGCATCGCAGCGGGATATGCTTACTTCGCACACTAGAGCGGGCCGGGCCGCAACGCATTGACGGATTTCCAGTTTGACGTAATACCGGAAGACGTAAAGAGTTCATCATGCAGTATAGCATTACGACGACGGGCCGCTTGCCCGCCCGCTAGAATGCGTTAGTTTATATAAATTGTATAAATGCGATTTGGGCCGATTTTGGCGCTGCGTCCCGCCCTAATATCTTCTATCGAGTCGATGGCATTGCATTCTAAATCTTTCCAGCCCAGAATTTCGCCACACGGATAGCATTTTCGGCAGCGTTCATAAGCGCCGTTCGCGTGCAGGTGTCCTAATATGAGCTTACCAGATTCTGCGCCATAATAAATAAAACAAAGTACTTACTGAACTATTAGGGTTTTAATCTTAGTCTCCTTGGATATATACAATTAAATAATGGGTTTTTCAGGCTTAACAATAATTCCGTGTTTAGATTTACAGTGATCAAACATCAACGCCTTCGAATGGAATGTTCTATCGCAGTGGAGACATTTCACACGTCGGATACCAGTATGTACGCTCATATGACGATTCAACTGAGGTCTTGAAGGAAACGCCATGTCACACAGATGACATTTAAAGGGCTTAGACCCGGTGTGACTCCTCATATGAATCGTCAGCTGCGACTTCGCCTTATACTTGGAATCACAGGATGGGCACGCAAAAGGCCTTTCGTCCGTATGCCAGATCATGTGTCTCTCCAACGCTCGAGCTGAAGAATATGCCTTAGAACACACGTCACAAATAAAGTTCTTTGCTTGATTAACGAGCTTCATGTGCTTGTCCAAATATAGTTGGCCTTTGAATGTTCGGTTGCAATGTGTACAGACAACCGGGGTTGACACAGTGTGGATGTTTCGAATGTGACTCTGAAAAAAAAGATTCCATCAAATTATTGTGATACGAGACTGCGATCGTTTTCTTTCGTGTCCTTATTAGAAATCTTAATACACATATCTTTATTACTTAACAAAAAAGAAATCAGCACACATAATACAAAGGATCCGACATGCAGCAAGCCAGAATCTCGGGAATCTTTATTTTTGCCTGAGCAGAGTGAGCAACGTTAAAATTAAATTGACAACGTGACATTTCTTCACTTTTTAAAGTTTTAGCATAGCATAGCATATGCTCACGACTATATTCCCCGAGGGGGTAGTCAGAGATATTCTGAAACCTCAGAACATCCACGTTTCACCAGTAGTACCGAAACTCTGTACAGTGTGACGGGGGGGTGAGCCCGTCGCCACTTATAATGGACAGTGGGTACAGTACATGCCTCGAAATTGAAGCATGCAGGTTTCCTCACGATGTTTTCCTTCACCGAAAAGCCAGTGGTGTTACAAATCGTTTAAATGTTTTATACTGAATATATTAGAGTTATGTGACAATACAATGTCCTTCTTACTATGCTGACACTTTTTTATGGGGATGACCGGACCATCATACTGAACAACTTTTTATATGGGACCAACATCGAAATCACGAAAAAAAAATCTGCTGTCCCATACATTTGGCTCGAGTAGGTTTGCAGTTTTATACAGAGCAGCAGATTTTTTTATTCGCGATTTCGATGTTGGTGCCATAGAGAAAGTTGTTCAGTTGACGGTCTAATCATCCTCTTAAAAAGTATCAGCATATTAAGAAGGACCCTATATTAGAGTTATGTGACAATCTTTGACTATTTATATGTGGACTGGTTACGCGTGTAATTCTACTAACAAACATTTCTGCCACTTTTTGCGGGGGGCGAGGTAACATGAAATCCGCAACTTTGGATTTTATTCCCCATAATCTAAATTCTAATTTTGAATGTTAAAAATCATGAAAAGTAGTCTCGTGTGAACCCCAAACGTTCTAAGTTCGAAGTTATTATTTCGCAATTATAGGCTGTCTCGTTTAGTGATAAGGTGTAAAATTGAATGTAAATGCACAAGATCAATTGTGCTTATACCGTGGCAGAGGGGAAATGCTACCGCAAGGCTAGTCCTTATAATAATTAGTCAAAGGTGACAATATATGAACCACAAAAAGTAGGCCTACCATGAGTTTTCACTGTACTTTACTACTGTAATTACGTCACCAATTTTGTATTGAATTTCGTACAGCGCAGCGCTCCTAGTGGTTACGATGAGAACTAATTTCTGCCATACTAAATTGGTAACGTAACTACAGTAATAAAGTACAGTGAAAACTTATGGTAGGCCTTCAGATTACTAGTTACTTCGTAACAGCTACATCACTTCCTTAGTAAACGATACAATAATTTCACACTTTAATGAACTACTTCCAGACGGCGCGCGCAAAAATTTACTGAAGCTTGCTACAACATTGTTATTACTTCGTTAAGCGCGCGATGTATGCGACGTTGCCGCCTGGACCGAGTGGCAGAAATCAAGCAAGTGCATCGCTTGCGATGTGCAACAGTAGATTATTTAATAATAAGAAACAAAATACATGAAAACAAATCTTACTTTTAAACCATCTCTCTTTTTGAACCTCTTGCCGCAAGTATCACAAATACAGGTTGTGATATTGTAGTGAACCATTAAATGTTCTTTGATTGAGTTTCGGAATAAAAATCTGTTGACAAAAAATTGTATTTGATCTACACTCCTATTTTTTAATTAATAGAAACATGCTAAGGGGTTCAGACCATCAACCTGAACAACTTTCACTATGAAGCTAACATAAGTTCGATGGTCTGAAGCCCTTCATAAAATAGGTATCGCATTTAAGTTTACACCCTGTATAACTGAATGATAAGTAATTATTTTTTAGATTTTTGGTCTGTTTGTTTGTAGGTTAGGTTTGTTGTAGTGTTTATATCAACGTAATCTGTTCACTCAATAAAACTAGTTATGAGAACATCGTTTTCAAGTGCATTATTACACTTCAGTTGTCAGTGCGTAAGAAGTCGCAAGCGAACTAGAATTATATTCAATACGAGCGTTTACCCGCGACTTCGTCCGGTCAAATTATATACCAGATTATAAGTCAAAACAAAAAGTTTCATCAAAATCGGTTCAATAGTTTTTGCGTGATCTGTTACAAACAAACAGACAAACAGACAGACAAAAATTCTAAAAAAAGGTTAATTTGGAGTCAGGGAAACCTAAAAACCATATTGTAATCTTTTTCTTGTAAATATCTTCAATGTACAGACATACTTATAATACAGTTTTATAATAGTTTAGATTAGACGAGCGTTTACCCGCGACTTCGTCCGCACAAATTATTAACCAGATTTTAAGTCAGAAGCCGTTAAACAAAAAAAGTTTTATCAAAATCGGTTCAGAAGTTTTTGCGTGATGCTGTTACAAACATATAAACAAACAGACAAACAGACAGACAAAACTTCTTAAAAAGGTTGATTTGGAATTAGGGATACGTAAAAACCAAATTGTAGTCTTTTTCTTGTAAATATCTTCAATGTACTGTGTTCTATTACAGTTTTGTAAATGTTTAGACTACCTATAAGAAATTCTTACTTCATTCCACACAAATCACATATATATCTCGCATTTTTGTGGAGCCGTAGATGATTTCTATACGATTTATAGACTCCAAAAACATGGTCACAAGTTGAACACCATCCACCCTTTTTTTTATTCAAATGTTCGGATCTGTAGTGAAACTCAGCTTTTAAACAAACCCAAAAAGTTTTGCCACAAAGAGGACAGTAATATGTGTGCCTGAATTCCGGAGAGTGATGTACGTATCTGAAATAAATATTATATTTTAGTGAAGAGTCCTTTTACTGTTTAGCACAATATTTAAGATTTTTCAATAATGAATACCTAAAATGAAAAAAATGCTACTACAGCTTACTATAAAATCTTAAAAACCAATAAAACTGCCTACTACTTACACACAGAATACAAGGTGTTACAAAAATACAAATAAAAATTTAAGAGGGTGTTTGAGACCATCGAACTGAACAACTTTCACTATGGGACCAATATCGGAATCGCAAAAAGAAATCTGATGTTCCATACTAAACTACAAATCTACTCGAGCTAAATGTATGGGACAGCTGATTTTTTTTTTTGCGATATCGATGTTGGTCCCATAGTGAAAGTTGTTCAGTTTGATGGTCTAAACCACCCCCTTAAAAGTTCAAAATTTTTATTTTTACTTTTGTAACACCCAGTAAACAGGTTATAAACTTAATAGATAATTTATTTTTCATTGTTGGTCACATAGGAAACGTTTGATGATCTGAAGAATGAAGTTTTTAAGTTTAAACCTAGTATGTTCTGTAACTTAGTGGTAAGCACTTTAACTGGTGTTCAGGACGACAGAGTCAAAGAAAATACTTAAGGTACTCCTTTAATCAATCAATCAAGTAAATCAGCCCACATTAACCCACTGCTGAGCATAGTCCTCCCTTTTTATTGGTCTACCGACTGACCTCCTTCCTTCTTTTGGCCACCATTCCGATATTGCATTAGTCCACCTGCCGTCCTCCCTTCTAGCCAACTTCTTTTAATTTAGAATCAATAATTACTAACCTATGAGACACCATATCAGCGACATCTCTACCAGTAAAATCACATAATTTACAGGACAGTTCAGACAAACACTTTTCATTTAAATGTTCCATTACGATTGAACGACTTTCTGACGAAAATTCACATAAACCTAAAAAAAACAGAAGTCTATAGAATATTATTATAAAGTAGGGCATAAGTAGTACTAAGAAAGAGAAAGCTCAAGTTAAATAAATAGGTGGTAAATAAAAAACCTGGCAAGTCCGTGTCAAGGACTTGCACACCGAGTATTCTGTACCACCACACAATACAATATTTTGTGCTATGTATTCACAAAAAACATGCGTTTTCTTTGATTTAGTTCTAGATCCTCTGGGCTCACGTCTGGCCTGTTTTTTTTAATTCCGATTTTGGACTATAATCACACCAAGGTAGCACAGACGGACAGACGGCGGCGTAAGCGTAGAAATAGAATCTAGTTGGCACGCTTTGGGGTCGGAACCATAAAAACCCAATAGATTTGGTTGCGACTGACATGAGACTGAGAAGAGCATAATGGATCTCGAGTTAAGTTATGGCCTCTAGTACTCAAGGCAAAGCCTTTGATACTGACGATGACCCATATTTTTTACTAGGTACTAGAACAATTTTAAGGGTGTATTCAGATAATGAATCTAAACAACTTTCCTTAGGGAACATGGGTCGAAAAACGAGATTTTTTTCTGACCTCGCATAAAAAATCGTTCGACCGAACTTTTCTTTTGTACGGAAGGTCTAAACAAAATATTGTGTTTCAAGTCATGTTACTCAGGGAAAGTTGCTTAGTTTCATTATCTGAATACAGACTGAAAATTTTTCTAGTAAATAAAAAATGTTTAGTATAAACATTGACGTAGAATACTATGTTTAGTACAAAATACTCGAATAAAGTGTCCGAGACTAAAATACACAAACCTAAGTAAGTATAGTAATATAAACCAACTAAAAACATTGAAAATGCTGAAATTCTTTTTCCGTCCCACTGCATCGGGGCACGGCGCGCGACGCGCGACCACGCGTGCGCGTAGTCGGCCGATCAAACGAAGACTGTTGCGTAATTAGTTCTCTTTTTTACGTTTTCGTTCTCTTTTTATTCGGACACTTTTGAGCGCCGACCCGTCCAGTAGTTGTAAGTCAATGAATGTAAATATATTATTTATTATAATATTATCTTACCACATTGAAATAAAGGAGCTAGCATTTTCATTATATTTGAGTCTTTGATGCTAATGTTATTCAATCCATAACAAAGTTTTACATGTTGCGGTAAGATATTTTTTGTCTCTGAAACAATTAGAATTTAAATCAAAAATTGAATTTTTCTTAATTACTAGTAGTACTTACATGTTGTAACATACAGGGTGTAAATGACAGCTTAGCAAATATTGAAACGGTGAACTCAGACCATCCAGGAAACACGAAAAAAAGTCAGCTGTCCCATACAAAACTGCTGTACCTACCCGACTCAAATATATGGGATAGCTGATTTTTTTCGCGTTTCCTGAGATAGGCTCCATAGTGAAAGTTGTTCAGTTTGATGATCTGAGTTCACCGTTTCAGTATTTGCTAGGCTGTCACTTACACCCTGTATAAACAATAAAACAAAAAATATATATATGTATAAATACATACTGTACTGTTTTCCACACCGTATGCAACACCATTCTTTGAACTTTTTATTTTGTAAATTAGGTTTTAAACGTCGAAAAAATTGTTTCAAAAATTCTTGTTCAGTGTATTCTTTATTTAATTCGTTATTTTCATTCTTTACTATGCGTTTTCTCTTCGTCTTAACAGGCTTTCTCTCTTTTTTTAATTTCCTTCTTTTAATACCAATTTTCTTCACAGTTTCTGCTTTAATATCTGTTACATTAAATGCAATGGGTTCCTTTGCATCGACATCATCTTTGGGTTCGACGGAATACTCATCATTGAAAAGATCTTCACGATCAAAGTTATCGGTTAAGTATTCATCTATTATTTCTTCTTTTAATTCAACCTCAGGTTTTATACTTTCAGAATAACATTTCTAAAAGAGAATTGAAGTATTTTAAATTATGTTTCAGGATTGTTACATGTAGAAATCCTGATATCTAATAAGTACCAATGACATAGTAAACCTCAACTGCCTCGAAATAAAAATCTATGAATTATGTTATACTACTTAACTATTACTTTTGCAATACTGATCAGGTCTGCTGTACCAGAAACCGAAGACCATACATGAAAAAACTGATGAGTGTTGAGGAAGCGAGAGTTTTTTCAGGATCGTAGCATATGGTTTTCTGTTGTCTCTGCCTACCCCTATGGGAGACAGGCGTGAGGATATGTTTGATTACAATAATGTACTTCTCAACATCGTGGTGTCTACACACCAATGTCGACGACATCCAATAACAGAGCCATATCTATACATTAAAGCAGCTTCAAAATATTTTGATTTGACAGTTAGTAGACCAGTAATTGAATTTGTCTCCACTAATCAGTGAGCTAAATATAAATTAGATGGACTTTTGCTTGTGCGTAAGCCCTGCATTTCCCGCAGTGTCAAGTGGTTCATGGAAATATCGATCCCAAATTTTTTTTAAGCAAAAACACAGGAAAGGATTGCGGAACCTCGTGGCAGGCTCAAATGTGAAAACCACGCGAAAGACAACTGCACGCGGCAAAACCTGCAAAGCTACTCCGTATGGATACTTGTTACTTGTTATTATCCTATCATGAGAAAAGGCAAATGCCATTCAGTGGGACGTACCAGGCTGGTGATGATGTTGAAGACACAGTATAAACTTAAACCACGGTTTATACAAAAGAGATGTGTGGCGGTGGCGGATAATCTAAGTAACACAATATAAACCTTATAGTACGTAGCATAGCGTCGTTTTTGTCGTAAAGGAGAATCGCGCCAGTACCTCCAGGTGACGTCGCCTGGTGGCGCGGGCGTAATTCTCCAAACGACGCTATGCTAGATACTATAAGGTTTATAATTGTGTTACTTTGACAATCCGCCACCGCCACACGTATCTTCCGTTTAAATCGCGCCTCAAGACTACACTTACCACTTCAAATAGCATGTTTTCCCATTGCTTATGTGCAGTGAGACAACGCTTCTTAAATTCAGCATACTTCTGCAAAGTTTCTGCACATTTACTGCAAAATACTCGGCGATCATTACATGACGATATCTGCGGGAGGAAATAACATTTGAAAAATCTTAGTTAAACAGATGAAAGAAGAATAAAGGAGGAAGAAAATAATAGTGTTTGTGCTTTGTAGCACTATCTATACCACTACTACTATCTACAACTACTATCTATCTACAATACATACATAAACACAAGACCGTAATCCCTTTCAGGGTGGTCGGAAACAACAACTTTCTGCTTAAGAATGTAGTAGCAATGCTTAAATTTCGCAATTTAAGTTTCTGGATGGAATAAAGTGTCAAGTGAATAGAGGTGGCCAGCCTTTCGCCCACATCAACACTGCATAATTAAGAAACCTTTAATCCCTTAGTCGCCTCGTACAACACCCACACAAAAAGAATTGTTGTGGTCCATTCTGTGGTTCGGAACCACAGGGCCTATCGGATCTACTATTTTGTCTACCAATCTTATTTGTTCACAGTTTCTCAAGTATGTAGCCAGAATGCTAACATTTTTAGTTTTTGGTTAGAAAACAAGGTTTTAGAAGTTTTATTTTACTTTTTAAAGCTGTTTGAGCCGTCAAACATTTATATTAGTAATACACTAAAAATATACAAGTTTAATTCATCTTAACTATTGTAAAACTGTAACAGAAGTGTGTCTATACATTGAAGATATTTACATGAAAAAGATAATGATATGGTTTTTAGGTAGTTTCTGTCTGTCTGTTTGTTTGTTTGTATGTTTGTAACAGCATTACGCAAAAACTACTGAACCGATTTTGATGAAACTTTTTTGTTTGCATAATCTGACTTAAAATCTGGTATATAATTTGTGCGGACGAATTCGCGGGTAAACTATAGTTTAACTTATGATTTTGATGTTGGTCCGATATAGAAAGATGTTAAGTTTTATGGTCTGATCATCCCCTTAAAAAATTGTCAGCATGTTAAGAAGGACCCTATACATTTACAACATGTTAATGAATAAATTAACGCAAAACTAGAAAATAGTTTGTTTAGAATCGAGAACAGAATCGAATTATCATGATTTCAACATAGGATTTTTTTTTAAATATTAAATAATTTGTTTGTAAAATTTTAAATTTACTGAACTCAATCTCAACCCACCGCTCGGGCACTCTCACCCTACTATATAATAATAATGATAACAAATAATTTAAAAATGTGAATAACTTTAAATTTTAACTATCAAAATAATAACCTTAAGCCTTAAAACTTATGTGAATAACTTCAAATTTTAACTATCAAAATAATAACATTATTGTTTCAATCTAATTATTTTGTTATAAATCAGTCGGGGTGTATGAGGTTTTGCGCTTATTCATTAACACATTGTATTCATCTAATTGTTATAAGGAAGGTTTCCATTAAATCATTGGCAATATTAGGCTATGTAGAACATGCCAATATACCCTTGGCTAATGTCGTCAGCTGAAGACAGCTCTTATACCTTTGGCTGTATAATTTGATAGTGCTGACAACAGTACACATACATCTAGCGGACCCATCAGCACAGTAGATAAAGGGAACAGTATTGAGTGTGTTGAGGTACACATTCCTGCTGATCTTGCAATGCCAAAACATAAATTTATTAAACTAGTCCAAAATACTTTTCATTCTGATCTCGTACAGACTTTGAATGTGTGATGGGAACCAATTTCATCTTGCAATGCATGCTTCTTGCACAGATTTTCATTGTCTTAGCATGCCGAGACAGTGATAGAAAATTTGAAACCGCACTCTGCCAACCTGGGGCGATAAAGGGGACCGAGCTGCCATCTTACATGTCTGTAAACATGTTAATCTATACAATTAATAACATTCTAAACTTTGCATGGACGTATATTGAAAATTACAAAAAAATTTGTTTAGGCATAAGCATATGCTCACGACTATATTCCCCAAGGGGGTAGTCAGAGATATTCTGAAACCACAGAATATCCATGTTTCACCAATAGTACCGAAACTCTGTCCAGTGTGACGGGGGGTGAGCCCGTCGCCACTTATAATGGACAGTGAGTACAATACATGTCTCGAAATTTGCTTAGGGCATTTTGAATATGTAATGGAATGCATTTCAGATAAATACAACTGTACATAAATGGCGAAGATCTTAGTGGTACAGGCCAGGAATCGAACCGCCGCCTCATGATTGAGGCGCTAGCTGTTTCCTTATGGGCTATCATCGCTCTTGTCTCTTCCTGTTTCCAGTTTTGATAATAAAGTTATAAAACATTAGGATTGATCTTAAAACACTGTCTAATTCTCACAGCCAACTTTGACTTCAGCGAATGTGCCCTTAACAATGCACTCTCTCATCCTTACCCTTCTAAATGTGATGGAACAGGAATCCGATACGAACAGAGGTGGAGTCGGAGTTACAACCGGCAGCAACAAGGTGTGAAGGTACCAGATCTTGATGGTACCTAGTCCCCTCTTACGACACCCGTCGAGGGTTGCTGCTATCCGACGCCAGATAACACACGGCAAACATTAAATTATAAATAAACAGGGCGTAAAACTTACAGAGACACCAATGCAATATTCGAAGAGCTGTATCAATTCACTATCAACTTCGACATAGGTTTCACATTTTGCATCGAAACAAATACGGCACGCACGAGCTTTACTGGACCCTGACATTTTGCGTAAAAAGCTCAAAGCGGTAATAAACAGTTCAATAAAACAATTTTCTACATTCGGCAAAGCAGTCAAACAAATCTGTCAAACGACTAGGGAGGGTACGTTTCAAAACGTGTAAAAATCACTCGGGGAGCAAGTACGAAAGAGACAACGTTAAGTATGCTAGAATGCGATGGATAAACTCCCCAGAGTGATTTTTACACGTTTCGAAATGTACTATTTTTGTTATTTTGTTCTTTCTTACGGAAAGGCAATGGGATCTAGCCCTTGCAGCCGTTGTCTTCAGTAGTTTTTCGTATTGTCTTAACTAAAGGGTTAATATTTATTGAGGAAAAAGACAATATTGTGGTTAATAGTAAACCTAACTCATTGAAATGCAAGGGAGTTCACACATTTCAATGTTCAAGGGAGTTTTAAGCGGGGATATCAATCCGAATCGAAAGGTAGTGTCTTTCTTTATTTTTCACTTTTAGTAGGTACATTGTTCTCCATTAATGGCACATTATTTCACCACATTAATAAAAGCCACGAAAAACTAATTGAGAAAATTCAAACGCACTAGTTATAGGTATTAGTATAAAAACTTTTCTGCCACTTTTTGCGGAGGGCGAGATAGGTACATGAAATCCGCAACTTTGGATTTTATTCTATTACTTTAAATTAAATGCGATTAGTTTGAAGTTTTTGTTACGCAATTTTAGGCTGTTTCGGCTCGTTTAGTGTTAAGTTAAGGTATGCAAAGAGTACCTATGTAAGTAGTTGATCTTGTAACGTGGCAGAGTGGAAATGGCCCCTATTTAAGTCTTTAGTCTAAGGTATATAGATAGTACTTATTTGATTTTCAATGCAAATGTTTCGGTAATAAAAATTACAGTTAAAGACTATTAAAGTACCTTTTAAAAGTTAACGGAGGGAGGCATTTTCCCAACAATGATATAATAAAATAGGTAATAATTTTAAAAGTTCGAGATAGATTGGAAGTTGGAACGGTACGGCGCTGTGGCGCAACCTAGCGAACTCCGGGAAAATTGCTGGGGAAACGCTGTCTGCTCTGTCCCTAGGTACGCCTACAAAATTAGCCCATATCTAATTTGGATTGAATTTAGATCGTATAAAGGAATGCCCAATATAGTTGGCCTGAAACCTATAGTTGGAAGGTCGTTCAGTTTGTAAGTATCGTTGAAAGGTTGAAAGTCAATGTGCAGAGCCAGACGATCAAAAGATCGTAGGCGTCTAGGCGGTAGCGATAGCGGCCGTTGCAATTTATTCATTAGGGTAAAATTTATATAATTGCATCGTTTTACCCGACTGCGCCAGAAGGAGGGTTATGTTTTTCGAGCGTTTGTATGTAAGTAAAAGAAAAAAAGGATGCACTCGTTTGCGTAGTGGAGCTTTTGGAAACGATCACAGGAGTTAAGCAACGTCAGGTCCGGTCATTCTTTGGATAGGTGACCGTTTAGTGGTATTTCATCTCGAGCGTTTCCGTGCTTCGGAAGGCACGTTAAGCAGTTGGTCTCGGATAGTTCCGTCAGATGGCGTTGTAACTATTTGTTAAGCCAGTTCTGAGGCCTATTAAGGCGGCTTGAAAATTCTCTGACAGCAAGTTGACCACTAACTTGCCTCTGCCAAAACGCACCACACGACTTTTCGGCAGGATCCAAAAAGAGGGAAGGATTATCGTAGCGTTCGAAAATGGTACATTCCGCTTTAGAGTGCCACACGAAATTTTAAGCCTTGACTTTGTTAAAACAGAATAATGGACACACCACGCTGTTTAATGAAGCATCTCGCTGCGTTTATTACTTAAATGTTCGCCAGTACCGTGTCGTTCCTTACCTAGATCTTTTGCATTCGTGGAGGTAATTTCATATTTTATTTATTGCCATCACACAAGTACATACATTATTAAATACAAAACATGCACTCATCTGATACCCTGTAAGGGCACCGCAATAGAGATTACCTATATTAATTGCATTTCATTGCACTAAATTACATTACATTATATTACATTTCATTAAATTACATTACATTACAATTCAATACAATACAATACATTACAATACAATACATCAATTCAATAATAATATAACATAACAAACATTAACATTACCATTTATTACATTTCATCTTACATAATCATAATATGTACTTTTTCCATTACATGGGGTCAATGATATTCTATAATAGATACCTACCTACTTACTGGTACCAGGCCTGTCTCACTTCACAGCTCAGGTACGCTTGACGGCCGATCCCCACCGAGGGGTGAATGGCAGTAGGTTAGGTATACTGTGTAAACTTCCTGGTCAAATCTCATTAGACTTGCCGCCATTTTGTGAGTAGTCAATGCGAGACTTGAAAACTTTGACTAATTATTATAAGGACTAGCCTTCCGTCCCCTCTGCCACGGTATAAGCACAATAGATCTTGTGCATTTACATTCAATTTTACACCTTATCATTAAACGAGACAGCCTATAATTGCGAAATAATAACTTCGAACTTAGAACGTTTGGGGTTCACGCGAGACTACTTTTCATGATTTTTAACATTCAAAATTAGAATCTAAAGTTTTGGGGAATAAAATCCAAAGTTGCGGATTTCATGTTACCCCGCAAAAAGTGGCAGAAATGTTTGTTAGTGGAATTACACGCGTAACCAGTCCACATATAAATAGTCAAAGCTTGAAAACCCTAGCGATGTCGCACTGAAAGTATTAAAGAGGGAGACTATGTAAAGGAAGCTTTCATGTCTAATGACTCGGTTCATTTTTGTTTGCACGCGCGCCGTTGTGACGATTGGTTGGTTATTGCGAATTGTACGATAGGACGGGTGCGAATAACTTTGCACCTT
This sequence comes from Agonopterix alstromeriana, assembly GCA_963924505.1. Taxonomy (NCBI): domain Eukaryota; kingdom Metazoa; phylum Arthropoda; class Insecta; order Lepidoptera; family Depressariidae; genus Agonopterix; species Agonopterix alstromeriana. Next base: position 7,228,812 of record OZ004670.1, read on the forward strand.
ATTGCGAAGTGATTCTTCTGTACGGGTACTACTGGTATTACAATCTCTTTTAACAGCATAAGCATAGCAGAGCATAATTATGCTCACGACTATATTCCCCGAGGGGGTAGTCAAAGATATTCTGAAACCTCAGAACATCCACGTTTCACTAGTACCGAAACTCGGTCCAGTGTGACGGGGGGTGAGCCCGTCGCCACATAATAGACAGTGAGTACATGCCTCGAAATTGAAGCATGCAGGTTTCCTCACAATGTTTTCCTTCAGCGAAAAGCCAGTGGTGTTACAAATCGTCCATAAATTCCGAAAAACTCATTGGTACGAGTCGGCTGGGACGGGGATCGAACCATCGCCTCCTGTACGGCAGGCAAGGTTACTCACCACTGGACCACCACGGCTTCCAAATAGGTATCTACTTGCTTACCATGAGTCAATGAATTATTGGAATTACATAGTCCCTGGCTTTGTTTACAAATATTTGCTTGCAAAAACCTGTAGATATTTCATTCATCGTTAGTCTTTTTACAATCTGTCGAGGGACCTGACAAAAATGATCAAAAAATAATGTAGCGGAAAATGTCATGAAGAGCGAGTGATATTTTTCACAGGAAACTGTAGCCAGTGAGATGGTAAATGACATGTCAGTGTTCACCCGAACCACCGAACTTGTAGGTATCGAATATACATTCTACACACGTACTACCCTCCTGCGTCCGACCAGAGACGTGCTTTTCCCTACTGATGTATTGAGCGTACTAGTTCTATGGAAGTGGGAAATTTTGAAATAAGTATTTCATTTGCGGCTGAAGGCATTGCAGGCGTGTGCTTCATTGCTTAGCAGTCTTAGAACAGACCGCTCTCCATTTCTTCCTTAGGGAAGATATAACACGTCGTACGAAGCGACTAAAAGATACCGAAAATGTTTCTTCTTCCGTTTTCGTTTAGTATACCTGAGTATTTTTTTACTCAAAAGCCGTTTCAACCGTTTATCGGCAGGCGAAATTGGGTAGATCATAAGGTGAACTGACAATCTGGTGAAAGCGGTGGATGAGGGCAGTGCAGGACTGGTCTTTGTGGCGATCTTTGGGGGAGGCCTATGTCCAACAGTGGACGTATTTTTACTGAGATGATGGTGAATGGGTTTTTGCTTGTTTTGCTGGCACTGCATTTCTGCCGATGCCGAATGGGTTTAAGAAGTTCTAGGAAGTTGCATAAGATGCACAATGGCTTTGCATTGTATGGGCGGTCTATGGTTTACCTTATCTTAGTATGGTATTGATATACTAGACCAGTATCTACCCGGTGGTAAACCTCGCTCGCACTGCACGATTAACCTGTCTCGACCGCTAAAAGCGACAATTCTATTGATTCATACCAGTTCATTAGATGTCTTTTAAATTATGAATATCCGTAGTAGTAGCTACAAATCCAAAAGTAAGACTTTGACTTTCACTTTGACCGCAGATATTTCGAGACATAATTTTTTCCAACCCCTCTTTGCTACATTTCTGTTTTTGGGTTACTGTTATCTATATTTTTAAATTTCGATTCAATACGTGCAAAAATAAGCGAGTAATTGAGGTGGGGCGTACAGACAAACAGACAGAATGGACAAAAGTATAACGGTTCCTTGTTTGGCTACGGAACCCTAAAAAAAAACATTTTTGTTTCCCATGTCAATAAAGTCATTATAACAAATAGAATACCCCCAACAATTTTCTTTATTTCACGTCAAGTAAGTACTTACATTCTTTGAACCCACAGCAAATAAATAGATTGCGCAAAGTGTCACAAGTCCTCAGCCTTTCACATTGATGAGGATCCTGACCCTCGATGTATTTTGGTACGAATGACCTTTATCCATATGGCTAACATTTGTCTTATTTCCTACTTCCTTTGTCTTCATTTGACCGTATCGTATAGGGTTTCGTATCACATTTATTCCTTTTCTAAAAAAAGATTGACTATCGACTCAATTTAAGTTTCTTGGATTTAACGTAGAATCAATATTGGATACTTTTGAATGATTGAATTGTATGTAGCTGGTAAGACAATTTAATGTTTATTCTCGCTTGTTTATTTATTTATTTCCTTCATTACACAAAACTAGTTTTAACATTTACTTCACAGATTTATGTGGATCTTGCACAGCCCTCTTATTATCTAACTGTTAACATAGGTAATTAGAATTTGTTACCATTATTGTATTATACAAGGCTATTTAATTTGTCAACATCTAGGAAAGTGATAGATAAGGTAGACATTACTGCACGGACGAGCGCCCGGCTGCCCGTGAGGCTTGTAAACCGTTTGGGAGTAGCACATCGGTCCATACCTACAGGGGCTACAGGTTGCTGCAAGAATATTGTAAACAAACGTTTTAATTCCCTATCGTTGTGTTCAGAAACATCGCTATACCCTTAGATGAAAGTAAAATTAATGGATAGGCCTTACGCGAACATTTGAAACCAGATAAATGAGGCAAAACAAATGAATGGTATACTTCAAATTTGTACCGAGATGGGACCAATTGCTTTGGCCTATCCATTAATTTTACTTTGATCTAATGCTACACCGAAGCACAGTATCTAGTACTACATACCGAAGCGTGGATTTTTAGCAAATAGCATGTTTAGTATATATAGGTAGGTATTTGGGGTTTTGATATAGAAGAATAATCTCGTGTCAGGTTTGTTTAGCCTAATTCCCAGAAATACTGAATAACCTCATCACTTAGTTGGCCTCACTCACTTTAAGAAATTGCTTCGTCTATTTAAGCTGGGAACCCTAAGAAATCCCTTACCTACCGAGATCCTAGCAAATACATTTATTTCATTTCATTTCACAAGAAGAAACAGAACGTTACCTACCCATAGAGTCAAACCTACCTATGTTAAAAGCTATTATGATTGTATTTATAAGTATTATCGTCTCAAGGTTTCAGACTCAATAATAATCATATCATTATTTTCAACGAATAATGATGAACATGTCTCTCAAATAATATTATATTCTTTAAGTAGAATATCTTATTTCCTTATCGTTGAGTGCTTATTGTGGGAATTCAGTACAGAAGATAACTGCCTCCGTGGTCCAATGGTTAAGAGCATTGGGCTCTTGACACGGATGTCGTGGGTTCGATTCCCAACGGGGGACACCTAGTAATATGTCACTTTGTGCGTTTTTTCCCAGTTGGTTAGGACATTGCAGCCCGAATCACCTGATAGTCTGAAAAGAAAGTTGATTCGTGCTTCGGATAGCACGTTAAGCCGTTGGACCCGGCTACTATCTCTCGTGGTAGTATTCGTTACATAAAAACCACGTCAGAGGCCATAAGGTGAAAAAACTCTGACACCAGGGCTTGCCTACACGATAAGAAGAAGAAGAGTATAGAAGAAGGGAATCATTCCTACTCCAAAATCACACGGGGTTATTTTCATCGGTTTTCCTTAACTATTCTTATATCTTTTCTATATCATCATCATCATCATTAGCTTATCATCGTCCACTGCTGAACATAGGCCTCTCCCAAGGCGCGCCACAAAACTCTATAATAAACCACGAGTTAATTTGTATTAACGCAAAACTAGAAAGTAGTTTGTTTAAAATCGACAGCAGAATCGAATTATCACGGTTTCAACATATGTAATTTTTTTTTAAATAAAAATAAATGGTTTATAAAATTTAAAATTTGCTGAACTCGATCTCAACCCACCGCTCGGGCACTCTCACCCTACTTATTCAAAACAACATTCTTAAAATGTATCCATGAGCACGTTAGTGCTTTCATTCATTGCTGAAATGATAAAAAAATTATTGCCTCAAAACTAAAAATGCGAATAACTTTAAATTTTAACTAACAAATTATTGGTATAATTGCGAGTCGGGCTACTCGCGCGCTGAGGGCTCCTTACCACACTTCCACACAATATAATAAATGTTTTGTTGTTGTCCTGTACCTTTAACACGAGACCGACCGCCTGTATGTATTACCGTTTTTACGATGGAGCGAGAAGAAAAAACGTTGATAAAAACTAGTTTCTGGTAGGAGGGTATCCCTTAAATTTTAAGTTTTTTCATATTCATTATTTGTTAAAAAATTTCAACTATCTTGCTATTACGGTTCAAAAGTTACATCCCTAAATAGGTAGGACGAACGGACGGACAACGTAGGCTTAGTAATAGGGTCCCGTTTTCACCCTTTGGGTACGGACCCTAAAAACTCAAAATGTGTTAATGAAAAAAAGATTTAAAAAAAAAATCATTATTTCAAAGCTTGGATGTCTTGCCTTTGATCCGATTTTCCAGTGTATTAAAAATGAAATGCCGACACGACTCAATCAGCGTGCGCTTACAAACACAATCATAATGCAACACGTGGTTTCACACACACGAACACGCTCTTACACATTCAGTGGGTAAAAAAACAGCTGTGGATTGTACTTTGATTGTACTGTAGCCCCGGGACTTTTTATTACCAAAAAGATTACCGATTGCCGTTTAGATATTGTTGTAAGGAACGAAATTACGAATATAAAAACCTAAGTCTTACAGATCACAACCCGCCGTAGCATAAAAAAAAATGAAAAAATTGTCTGAAATTTTTAAATTTCGTGATAACCTTTTTTTTCTATACGTAATAGTAAGACAGTCTAAAGTTGCCATACAATGCTATAAGACCGATCAAAATTGACTTTTTCATCTGGTCTTATAGATTTGTATGGCAACTTTAGACAGTCTTACTATTACGTATGGGTATTGAACTAAGGTGAAGGTATAGAAAAAAAACGGTAATCACGAAATTTAAAAATTTTAGTCATTTTTTTGGTTTTTATATTTGTAATTTCGTACCTTACAACAATATCTAAACGGCAATCGGTAATCTTTTAGGTAATTAAAAAGTCCCGGGGCTACAGAACTAAAATGGAAGTTCTGGAAAATGCCCGTTCGGGGAACTGACCTATTGAGAAAATGGCTGTACGGGGAAAAGGCCGTTCGGGGAAGAGTTCGGGAATATGCCCGTTCGGGGAAGTGGCCGTTCGGGTAAATGGCCGTTCGGAGAAATGGTCGTTCGGGAAAAAGGACGAATCCGGGAAATAGACGTTCGGGTCTACAGTGGACGTTCGGGGAAAAGGACGTATCCGACCTGATCCATCTATTTATATGGTACTGGACTGGATAGTACAAGTTCATATTCTGAATCTTGGATATTTTTAACGATTAAATTGATTTTATCCTAGTGGTTTAAGATTTATTTACACAGATTGGATCCACATCCACACACAAATAAAATATTATACAGGGTGTAAAATTAAATGCGTTACATATCTAACAGGGTTCTTCAGACCATCAAACTGAACAAATTTCACCATGGAGACATAGAAATCGCATAAAAATAGATTTTTCCATAAAAATGTCAATAAGAACCTACCTACTCGACCATTTATGAAACAATAGATTTTTTTTAGCGATTTCAAAGTTGGTCCCATAGTAAAAGTTGTTCAGTTTGATGGTCTGAAGCAGTCTGTTTGATATGTAATGCATTTACGTTTACATCCTCTGAGATTTGCATTTTTTAGTCAGAAAATATTCCGAATAAAAATTTTCCTCATGGAATGGGATATTTTGAGGCTGAAAATAGTAAACCATGCCCAAAAAGAAAAGTAAAGGCTATAGTTGATCACAAGCCCGCACTATCTACAAACGTTGGGAGTTTAAAGTCTAGAATTTATAAATATTGCTTTTTTGGGACGGTCAGACAAATAGACAAAAAAATGTTGCCATAGAAAAATTATTAATTCGCAAACAGACACTATGATTTTATATTTATTGCCACACGGAAGGAAAATACCATAAAGCAATTTTGCTGATAGGAGACTTAATTTTTATTTAAAAAATGATTTGAACTGCGTTCAAAGATTTTTGAAAAATCGCCTGCCTGAACCGGGAATCGAACCCGCCAAATGTAAAAAAACACAAATACTGTATTTTTATGATAACGGTCGAATGAATATATCATCTACACTAATATTATAAAGAGGAAAGATTTGTACCTATTTTTGTATGTTTGTATGTTTGTAATGAATAGGCTCAAAAAGTACTGGGCCGATTTAAAAAATTCTTTCACCAATAGAATGCTACATTCTTCCAATTTGACATAGGCTACATTTCATTTTGAAAAAAATTTGGGATCCTTGGTAAAATTTTAACAATGTAACCGAAGGTGTAGAAAAATGAGTCTTAAAATTTATTTGTCTACCCCGTGCGAAGCCGGGACGGGCTGCTAGTCTTAAATAAAAGGAAGACCATGCAATTTTATATTTAATTTTTAATAATTGGTCGGTTTCCTTACGTTGTTAAATCTTGTATGATTAACTAATCTGATATGAATTGTAATCATAAATTACAAGTAAGTAATTAAATACTTACGAATCAAGCTAAAAAATATCTGTACACAATATACCTACTTTACTTTGGCATCAAAACTTGTTAAAATACTTAAACATTTTTAGGGTTTCGTAGTCAACAAGGAACCCTTATAGTTTCGCCATGTCCGTCTGTCTGCGGCTTAGCTCCGAGACGCTTAGTACTAGAAAGCTGTAATTTGACATGTGTATACATATTTATCACGCCGACAAAGTGGTAAAATGTATTTTTTTAGGGCCCCCCCCCCCCCCTACATGAAAAGATGAGATGCAATTTTTTTTTACTATATACCATGGTGTGGGATATCGTTGGATAGGTATTTTATAAATATAGGTGTCTGAATACCATTTTTCGATTTAGGGATCCTTTAGCGAAATATTAAGCTTTAAACTTAATTATTTTGAAAAAAATCGAATTTAAAAGGAAAGCTATCACCGCTAAATAAGCTTAACAAGTAACGAGTAATAGTCTACCAACTTGTAAAATGTACTTTTTAGACTTTAGTAGCCGTTAAACCGTAGTACAAAACAAAAAAAACCTCTTCTATGTCAGTGTATTGTGACGGGCAACTACAAAATCCTACCCTGCGCTTGGCCCGACACGAACTTGGCCAGTTCATTGCCTTTCCCCTCGCTTTAATACGGCCCTTTGATCTCTCTATCAAAACACATCTACAGCTGTTCGATTAAACTTTGAGATTATCCAAACTAGATTTAATTTAGGATAACAGTTTAGTACTAGTTTTATATTATTCCTCGCCAAAAATAACACAATTTAACATTTCAAATAAGTATGTAGGCATAATGTTTATTAAATATTTGATATTATTATTTTTAAGTGCATCTGCGCGTGTGGTTATCTGAAATTTGTTTATATGTAGGTTTATAAATATTTATCCTTTGGCAGTCTCTGTCTACCCCCATGGGAAAAGGCGCGAGCTTATGTGTGTGTAAATTAATTGTTAATAAAGCTGCGAAGTAGCATATGCTCACGACTATATTCCCCGAGGGGGTAGTCAAAGATATTCTGAAACCTCAGAACATCCACGTTTTACCAGTAGTACTGAAACTCGGTCCAGTGTGACGGAGGGTGAGCCTGTCGCCAATTATAATGGACATTGGGTACAATACATGCCTCGAAATTGAAGCATGCAGGTTTCCTTACAATGTTTTCTTTCACCGTAAAGCCAGTGGTGTTACAAATCGTAAATAAATTCCGAAAAACTCATTGGTTCGAGCCGGCCTGGACGTGGATCGAACTATCGCCTCCTGCACGGCAGGCAAGGTTACTCGCCACTGGACCACCACGGCTGAAAGTTGTCCAGTTTGATCAACTTTCCCCCAGTCTCCCCACAGTCTCAACCACCCCCTTAATTTTTACTAGGGTGTTTTGTTACACCCTGTCTTAAGATTCACGTTAGCACGGACCACCACGGCAAAACTGCGAAGTACTAAGTCTAAAATATGACTAATAGGTAGGTAAGCTGTATCTGTTAACCTGGTTTCTATGTTTTGAAGTGCAAAGTTCGATTTATGATGGTAAAAAAAACATTGTATGGGTGCGACACTGTAAGGTGGGGTTTTCGGTTAAGAACTAAAACTAAGTAAGTCAGAAACTGATGGTTTTGTCACAGAGTATTATAATTATTTTGTGAAGCAGGTGGATGGAAAATAACTCAGTATAAAATACTGTTCTTGCAAATACCTATACTAGTGTTACAATATTAAGTAAAAAAAAACAGTAATATGGAATCTATTTATGCATAAGAAAACCTTCTCAAACTGTTTATTTATTACTTATTATTACAATAATAATTGATTATGAATTATGATGCATTCGTTTTGGTCGATTTTCGCTTTCTCGATTAGTTTTATTAAACATGCAGCCATAAGGTCATACTTTATTCAGTATTTGTGGTTTAATCTTGATACTATATGAGGTGCTTGTTAAATTAAATCATCACGTATAGTATGATTTCTCTACACGCGCGCGACGCGCCTTCGCTGCATAGAAAATTACCTGTTCCCGCGCTTTTCGTAGAGCGAAAGTCGCGCTTGCCACGACTTGTAGTCTGGGAAAAAGCCGAGTCGCGCGCAAGTAGAGAAATCATGCTAGACGTGCAGTTCTCATTTGCAATTCTTCATCTCTTCAGAGTTATCTCTTCAGACTACCATTAAGTGCCATTTATTTATCGTACAACCACAGAATAAATACTAGTATTACCCTTACAGACGAATCACTTCGAAAACATATTTAAATAAATATCGACTCTCTCTGCACGGCAATAAGGTGCAAAGTTATTCGCATCCGTCCTATCGTACAATTCACGAATAACCTACCAACCGTCACAACGGCGCGCGTGCAAACAAAAATGAACCGAGTCATTAGAGATGAAAGCTTCCTTTACATAGTCACACTCTTTCATTCTTTCACGTGCTGGCAGCATGACATCACTAGGGTTTTCAAGTTTTGCATTGACAACTCATAAAATGGCGCCAAGTCTAATGAAATTTGACCAAGAAGTTTACACGGTACACCTAACCTATTTCCATTCACTCCTCGGTGTGGATCGGCCGTCAAGCGTACCTGACCTGTGGAGTGAGACAAACCTACCTACTTTATTCAAGCTTAATGTTTTGAATATCCTTGATACCAAATTACATGTCTGTGCCATTAGTTCTTTATACTCAGTTATTATTCTATTTCTGATTTAGCCAGTGTTATGACTCTTTAGACCCGGCGTGGCAGCAGGTGCCATTTATTTACCGTACCTACTACTTTATTCAGACTTAATGTTTTTTACATTCTTGATACATAACAAGAGAATAATTATAAAATTAGTTCGAAGTATTATATAATTATCTTTTTAAACTATTGTTGAGTCAGTGTCTTCGTCAGAGGCGTCGTGGAAGCAGGTGCCAACTATTTACCTCCCTACTTTATTCAGGCTTAATGTTTTGTGCACCCTTGATACTATTCTTGATACTTACACTGCTCAATTGTTTCTTTTTATCTAAAGTTGTAATTTCTGATTTAGCCAGTAATATCCTTCTTCCTCAGAGGCGTCGTGCTGGCAGGTGCTAGCTATTAACCGTCCTACTTTATTCAGGCTTAATGTTTTGGACAGTACATTAAGCCTAAGATTGTAACAAGGATCAGATTGGCACAGGACCGTGAGGAGTGGCGCAATAAAAAGGATGCCTATGCCCAACAGTGGGTTGATGTGGGCTGATTTGATTGATTGATTGAATGTTTTGTGCAAAAATGATACCTTACTTTATACTTACACTGCTCAAATTGTTTATTTTTATCTAAAGTTGTAATTTCTGACTAAGCCAGTATTATCGGTCTTCCTCAGAGGCGTCGTGGCGGCAGGTGCCAGCCGTTCAACTATATTCAGGCTTAATATTTTGTGCAAACATGATACCTTACTTTATATGTACACTGCTTAATTGTGACTTTTTATCTAAAGTTGTAATTGCTGATTTAGCCAGTGTTATCTCTGTCCAGGCGCCGCGCAGCGTGGTGACAGCTCCCATTTATTTACCATACTACTTTGTTCAGGTTTAATGTTTTGTACACCCTTGATACTTAACAAGAAAATAAATATACATCTAGTGGTTATCTACCTCCAATTTTTCTTTCTTTTTTTGAAGTTGTATTTTCTGACTTAGCCAGTGTTATCAGTCTTCCTCAGAGGTGTCGTGGCGGCAGGTGCCAGCTATTTACCGTCCTACTTTATTCAGGCTTCGTGCTCTGTGGGCGGGAGAGCTGCGCTTATGGATCCGAGTGTCAGTAACTACCGAAGTGCCGGCCCGCGCGGTCGCCTCGCACTCTACTTTACCCCGAAACAAAGAGGGATAGAAATACGCTGTGCACCAAGCTAGAGCGGGACGCTGCATACCAACGTCCGATTTCAACAGGTCGTTATTGTAACTCCCTCTAAATGTTGATTCAGTGCAATAATACTTAGTCAAGTTAAAGTTTTTTTTTTTTAATAGTTTTTAAGAGTTTCGTGGTGGAGGTTTGTTTTTGGAATGTGTTGGTGTTCGATTGTTAAAGCTTTTTCAATGATTGAAAACTTTCCATTGGTATTAGTGAAATTTGAGGGAGGAGTAAGGAATGTTGAGAAGCTTTTCTCGTTCTTTTCGGATTACAAAAGTAGTTAGCGTTTAAAATTATGTATATTTTAACACTAAATACTCTAAATTAACCAATTATGCGAATCGTGTTACACAAATATGAATAATTTACTATGTGTATGTACTTGTTATGCTGACAAGTTTCTAATTCAAATCGTGTCTGTATTCTGAAATAGTGCTACACGCTACGCACGTTTCCTTGCTACACTGCTCTGGCTACGCACGTAGACTTGCTACGCAGGCGTTTACGTAGCGAAAGAGAAAAATTACTAACATTATTCGAAAAGAAACTCATTACTTACAAGAATGTTACCAACTTTTCAATAAGCGATAAGTTATTACTACTATAGCAATTTTCTTAACAATGTTCGTGCATTCTTCTGATGTAGGTACTTGTGCACAATTCTTCTAAGAGGCTTTTCATTTTCGTTTTCACTTTGAGTGTATCAATATAATAAAATTGTGTTTTTATACAGAGTGTAACAAAACTAGTAATATTTAATGAGGTAACGTGGTTTAGACCATGCACAATTCTCCTAAGAGGCTTTTTATTTCGTTCTGCAAAAGGCTTTTCACTTTGAATGTATCTTTACAATAAAATTGCGTTGTTATGCGGGGTGTAACAAAACTAGTAATATTTAATGGGATGATTTAGACCATCAAACTGAATAACTTTCATTATGGAGCCGCTATTAATATGAAATAAAAAAAATCAACTATTCCAAACATTGGAGTTGAGTCGGTACTATAGTTTTGTACGAAACAGCACATTTTCTTCAGTTTTATGTTCTAAAGCACCCCATTAAGTATTATTATGGTTTTTTGTTACGGTATAGTTATTTTTTAATGTATGCGTGTACACAATGAAAACGTTTAGATAGTTTGCCTCAGAGACGAATACTGCTGTAGGTCTACTGGATTTAATACGTACATAAATTATACTCACGCCTGTGTCCCATTGGGTAGGCAGAGACAATATGATCGCCATCAGTTCGATCCTAAAAAACCTCTTTTGCCTCCTCGACAGTCATGACATGAGTCGTTTCACAAACGCTCGTCTGTTTCGTACATTTGATCTGAAGTGCACATACGTACATCATTGGAACGCATCTTTGACTATTTATATGTGGACTGGTTACGCGTGTAATTCTACTAACAAAAATTTCTGCCACTTTTTGCGGGGGGCGTTTTGCTTATTCCCCATAACTTTAGATTCTAATTTTGAATGTCAAAAATCATGAAAAGTAGTCTCGTGTGAACCCCAAACGTTCTAAGTTCGAAGTTATTATTTCGCAATTATAGGCTGTCTCGTTTAGTGATAAGGTGTAAAATTGAATGTAAATGCACAAGATCAATTGTGCTTATACCGTGGCAGAGGGGAAATGCTACCGCAAGGCTAGTCCTTATAATAATTAGTCAAAGGAACGCATGTACCCGATAACAATTGTATATGTATTGTGTCTGGTATATAAGGGTTTGATATATTTAAGCTCACGACCATAATCTCTTTCGGGGTCGTCAAAAACCTTGCTAGCTTCAACTGTCTACTTTATCGCAGATATTAACTCAACATTTTATATGTCTACTAGCTGTTGCCCGCGACTCCGTCTGCGTAGACCTTAAAAAAGTATCCTATGTGTTAATGCAGATCACATTATATCTGTGTACCAAATTTCTTCCAAATCCGTCCAGCGGTTTTTGCCTGATGTGCGTTCAAACAGACTTGCGTTTACGATTTTATTATATGTATAGATACTTATAGTAGACAGTAATTATAAATGAAAATCTTTTTCCCGCGGCTTTGTCCGTGTACTTGTACTGCTACTATTCTAGGATGTACTTTATTTCTGTTCTTTTAGCGTGAATCCGGAATAAATGCATCCAAACATTCAGTAGCGTAGCGAGGCTGGGGAGATGGAGCAAATGCCCCGGGCGGCACTTTACTAGGGGCGGCAAAACCGGGATAAATATAGATTGATTGAGCTATGTCTAGAACAAATTCGTAGAGTAGAGAAAATTCGAGCTCGCTTTCCTCGCCCTAAGTATCTGTTTTAATTACTGTACAGTCGCCATCAGATATATCATAGCAAATAAGGTGGAAAAATATTGCATACATACATACATATACTCACGCCTGTGTGCCATTGTGGAGGCAATTGATCGCCATCGGCTACGATCCTGACATACCTCTTTTGCCTCTTCCACAGTCATAAGTCGTTTCATACACGCTCGTTGGTTTCGGGTACATTTGATCATGAAAATATTTCAAGCAGTTCTAATTTTCAATAATTTGTTTCCACATAACCAATAAAAAATATCTGAACGCCTAGAACATCAAATTTATCTACGCAGTCAGGATGATCATAAACATCTAAGTAGTACCAGTCACGTCCACGTCCACGACACAAATTCGTATGGCAGAAATTAGTTCTCAACGTAAACACTAACAGCGCTGTACGAAATTAAATAATAAAACAAGGCGACGCAACTACAGTAGTAACGTACAGTGAAAACTCATAGTAAGCCTACAGTTTAGGAAAGAATACCTTTACTCTGTTGTTTTAAATTTCAATTTAAAAAATCGTTGTAAAGAATTTATTGAAAATTAGCACTGCTCAGAAATATATCTGACTGTACCTACACATAATCCTAAAGAGTTCTGACCACATCTTTGACGTGGTACTATAAATTTCGAGCTTGTTTCGCTCGATCCATAGCTTTTACTTAGGTTACTTTGAACACATTTTGTACGTAAAACGCTCTGATTCCACCTAATTCGTATTGAGGAGAAAAGTCGAGCTGTCGTCACTTGCTCTAAGATTATATTTAGGCCAGTAGAAATACGGGTCGAAAGAAAATAATTTATAAAAAGCAATTTTTTTGCTAGATCGATTTGCGTTGCACGAAAATAAATTGCGCTATCATTGTGATTCAAAAATGTCTCTTAGGTAAGATAAACAGGTTAAAAAAGATTCTTCTTTTTCTACTTACACAATGGCTACGGAATCCTATCATGGGTAAGTCCGACACGCTCTTGGCCGGATTTATTATTTGTTGTTATGCTGTACAGTATTATAGCCATACCAAGTTTGTTGCTTGTATATATTCCAATTTTTTAATTTTTGTTTTTTATTATTTGTCACAAAATCCAATACAATGATACATAATCTGTGAAAATTTCAACTGGCTACCTATTATGGTTCAGAAGATATAGCCCTCTGAAGCTCGGACTGACGGACGGACAGCGTAGGCTCATGAATAGGGTCCCATTTTCACGCTTTAGGTACGGAACCCTAAAGCGGAAGAGAATTACTGTATTTTGTTTGTAATATGTAAATACCTACTAGATGCGCAATTACAAAAATAATACCTAATTACACATCAATCAATCAAATCAGCCCACGTCAACCCACTGCTGGGCATAGACCTAAACTATAATAACTAAGAATGATCAATACAAAAAGGAAAACGTCCCAAACGGGAACCAAAAAGAAAATTCACAATTACCAAAATTCAACTACCTTTCTATATGATATTAAAAATCTAACATTTAATTTCTATTTTAGGCAATGCTTTTAAATAAAGCCGCTTAACGGATACGGAACGCAGAGCTTTTAGGATGTTATTGACAGGAAATTTACCGTGAAATGCTGTTTTTCTCGTGTGAAGATATTTTTCAATCGGCATTCAACCATTTTATGACTTTGGTTTTTTTGTACAGATTTTTGTTAGGCAGTTAAGTGTGATTAGTTTTGACGGAAAACAGCAAAATACAATATTTCGTGGCATGGATGGTCAATAGATCGATGTTTTGTGTGCAATAAAGAATAAGATAAGTATTCCAACTATGGCGCAATTACACTCATAAGAATCACGATTCAGTTCTTCTCTCAATAGACACTTGTCCAGTCATCTAGAAGGCCGGTGTTAAAACTGAATTGTGATTCTTAGAAGTGCAATTGTTTCATAGTTGCAATTACCCGATAGTTGAAATAACAATACTCCACTTATTTCAATTTGTGACATCAGTTTAAACATATTTAGTAGTGCAGTGACATCAAATACATAGTGACATCATTAAATATAATGCATGGCTGCGCGGAGAAGTGGCTTTACAGTTTTCCCGTCATTAAAACAATGAAAACAAAATTGATTGTATTTATTAACAACAATATTACATTGTAACACAGTTGAAATTTATAGACTTTATTACAGTATATTATGAAAAAAGTTAATACAGATTTAACAGTACTTAGGTATATTTTAATATTGATATCTTCTCCATTACCAACATAAGTAATACGAAAATATACATGACAGACAATAGGGTATTTGACAGCATGTAAAATATAGGATCTATTGATGGCATCCGTATTGAATATGAATTTTGGAAACCAACTATTTAGTCAGTTAAGAAAAATACTGGATATTTTAAGAGAAAATCGGCAAAGAAAATTTTTTTTTATCTACTTTAGTCACATGATTGTAAACGACTGTGATTTGCCGAATGGTTGATGACGTCAGTGATTAACGTCGAATAGTTTTAAAAAACCTGTCAAATACCCTAATAACCTAAATAAACGTAAAAGCAAAGTTAAGAAAAACTAAACTAATCTATTTGTAGCGTTGTAGAGACTCTGAAATTAGCTCGAAATTCTTTTTTTATGAGCAAAACCATGAAAGGACAATAAATGACGGACAGGTTTACGGACGGACGGAAGTTAAGCTCATCCTCTTCAGATCAAATTGATGGATTGATCCAATTAGAAGGTTCAACGGATTTGATGAAAACCTTTGACTTTCGCATCACAAAATTCGATGAAACGATAAAATAAGCGGGCTTATTACTTAAGCTAATTATTTGGGCTATTTAAAGTTTAATCTCCTGTAATAAATATCTGTTCTTAGTTTTAGCATTCGTGATCGGCATGTGTTTAAAACTCGTTTTTGAATTTAAAATTAACTTACTGAATTCGTTCTTATTATGACACGAAGATTTTAAAATAAAACACAGATTAAGAGTTTATTTAAAGAGAGTTCAAAGCATATACCTGTTTCCAGCTTCCTAGTTCAAAGATATTATACATTCATGTAAGAACATTGACATTTTATTAGCAGCTCAATGTGCAAATTCTGTCCGTGACAAATATTAATGCCCATCGCGTCGCCAACAGTGGATAAAATACAACTTCCGGAATTTAAGCAAAAATATATTTTATGAAATACTCAAATTCAAAAGTCAAACTCAAAATGTTTTATTCAGAATAATATCACATGGATAGCTTTCTAACGTCATTTTTGACTCTACCACCGCGTCGGAAGGTGTTCCATTGTAGAGAAGATGCGGCCAGAAACTCTACAACACACAACTTTTTAAACAAAAACCAAATATACAAAGTACCCTTACACTTACTTAGGTACCTATCTCTAGAACCTAGATACCATTCAGATTCTCTGGAATCTATTCTCTACCAGTAAGTGGAGGTACCAGTGGAGGGCTGTCCCTTACACCCAAATATATACCCACCAAAATACCGTCCGGGCGGTTCAGAGTTGTTTGAGTAAAACCAAAAGGTCATTTAAAAAAATCCGCGACTCATAATGCAAATTAGAATGACTATCGTAACTCTTAAGTTACATATTTCGTGGGCCAAAGCCCGGACCTTTGAAAGGCTTGCGTGGGGATACAGGTCCAACACGACCCCTACCTGTGTGAAGATAGCAGCCAAAACTTAGCAGCCAATACTACCCGACCAAATTAAAATGGTATTATATTAAGAGCACTTAACTCTACTAAATCGCACCACTATCACACCTATACCCCTGTATTGTTTAGGTACTTTTATCTAAATGCAATGGGATGCACCAATCAATGGTCTATCTCTGAATGCATTATGCAAATGCACTAGTAGACATACCACGATCGGTGCAGAGACTATTGTAGAAAGAACAGTAAACTACTCGGGTTATGGGGGTGAAACAAGAGTGAACTGTTACTATCTCTAAAAAGTTAACTACCTATTAAAGATTCGATAAAAAATTATTTCTATATTGTTTTTCATAGCCCAGTCATTTTACAGTTTGACCCCGGACTACTAAGAATTGATTTTTTCGGTATTTCATTTAAGAACCAATTTGAGCCTAGAAATATGCCACAATTTAAAAAAATCACATCGGCTACAGCCCCAAATTTAAAATTTAGCATGACTGTATTCGTTCTTAAAAACCTGATGGTAGATTTTATATCTCATTTTTATTACCATTATACACACTTGAAACACGGACTAAATACTTTTGTCCGCTTAGAAAGCTTTGAAAAATAAATTTAGTATTTTCAAAGGAACGACAACTTTTTTAATTTGTTTGGCTATTAAAAATAAGTTAAAAGCCTTCTAGGAGATTCAATATTATTTCTAGGTTGCGTAGCAAAATTTTTAAATATGTTTCCAGATAACTAGTATTTTTGTCACTAAATGCTGCCGGTTACAGTTTAAAAATCCCATTCATAATTAATTCCCACCCCTCCTAACAAAACTCCGTAAAATAACTGTGCTATTCAATTAAAACCAGTAATAAGTAGCTTCTAGCTAGATAGGAAATTGCGGTCCATGACGACATAATACGTCTATTCTCGTCGGACCCACTGCGCAACAAGTAGGTACGTAATGACCTATATCTCTCACTCTGTCGATATAACGTTATTAGTTCTCGACATGAGCTTTAGTACGATCAAGAACGAAGTCGTGAGATATGGAGTTAAAGATAGGTTACGTCTGTAGTGGATTTAAAGCGTAGGTAAGGCCATAGATTATATAATAGTTAGTATGGTTTGCTTAGGATAGGCTTACGATATTAGGTATGCATACTTAAGGAGGTTCACCTGTCTAGTATTATTTCTCTAAACGCGCGCGACGCACCTTTGCTGCATAGAAAATTACCTGTTTGCGCGCTTTTCGCAGAGCGAATGCCGCGCTTGCCGCGACATGTAGTATGGAAGATAGCCGAATCGCGCGCAAGAAGAGAAATCATGCTAGAGGGTCAGACTATCAAACTACTTTTAATACGGGACCAGCTTTAAAATCGCGAAAAAATATCTGCTGTTTCATACATTTTGCTTGATTTTGCTTGACAACCTATAACAGCAGATTTTTATTCTTCTTTTTCTTTTTTTTTATTCTATGGATGGACTCCAGTTTTAGGTATAAATTTAAGAGCAACTTACTCGTAAAGCCTTTAAGCTATTTTTATAAAATACTTTTATAGGTTTGTAGGGTTTCGTAGTCAAACAAGGAACCCTTATACTTTTGTCCATTCTATCCGTCCCACTGTCTATCCGTGTGCTCCACCTCGATCACTCGCTCATTTTTGCGCCTCTTTAAAAAATCTAAATTTGGCATGACGACAGATAACAGTAGGTAAACCCAAAAACAGTAAAGAAGTAGTCGTGAAGAACCTATTTTTTTGCGCATGCCTCCCATACAACGAAAAGGGGGTCAGAAAATAAAAGTGTTTTTAATAAATCGAGTGAGTTTTCTTTTGATAGGTATTTTCCAATGGAATAAAAGCCCCATAGAAACTAAATCATTATAATGCTTCTGTCTCGAGATATCTGCGCTCATAGTCAAAAATAGAGCGTACCCTCTCTCTAAGTTCTAAAATACTGGAGTGAAAAATCTGAAAATGTTATAAAATATAGATTAAGGTAAGTACTTTCAGTAAAAATTATTAAGGATGCTGTAGCTCAACCAGTTTCGGAAAAAACCAGTAAAATTGATTTGTTCTCTAATGACAAACTAGATGGCGTTGCACGAAATAAATCGCACTATAGTATTACTATAGTATCGTGTTTAAAAAATTTCTCTTAGGTAAGATAAACAGGTTAAAAACTTTTTTTTTTTTTTTAAATAAATCTATTGAGGTGTCATTGGATAGGTCTTGTTCAATGGAACAAAACTTCCATAGAACTGCAAAGACGGACTCTTAAGAACGTCACATTTTTGTCGGCAAACGATCGTCGCTTATACAATCCCTATAAAAACAATTGTAATTCGCTGGCACGAAGCAACAAGTAAGGCAGTTACGACGTACTTTCCACGCCCACCACGTTATAAAGTGTCAACCGAGAAGCCCACGTCACGGGGTGGGACCCTCAAAATAGGGGTTCTCGATAAAAATAATGTTTAGTTTCATGTGATTTTAACAGTTTTCGTAAAGCTGTTAGTTTTAGGCCGTAACGAAAATCTGACTACATAAAAACATCGAAATTCTAGATTATTTCTGAAATTATATCATTGACCTAAATTGGTTACTATTGAAAATATCACCAGACATCGTTTGTATACAGCGCGCATGTACACACGGCGACACATCAAGCTACGCAAACCCAACATAAGCTGGCCGCGCGACGTTATACATTATTCTACCTACGCGCGGCCAACTTATTTTGGTTTTGCGTAGCTTGATGTGTCGCCGTGTGTACGCATTCAGAATAAACTTCTCTTAAAACCTACTGCTCTCAAACGGTGAAGGAAAACATCGTTAGGAAAGCTGCATACGCTGAGGAAGAAATTCTAATGCGTATGTGAAGTCCACCAATCCGCTCTGGGCATGCGTGGTGTACACTCATACATATGGGTAGGTATCTGCCCTTGCAGTGGGACGTATATAGGCTGGTGATGATGATGATTAGATGCTTGTTGAATGCCCAGGGTGCGCCGGACGTATCAGGGGTCCAGTACATCACTCAGGCAGAATTTCAAGGGGCTACATAAAAATTCACGAATCGTATAAATATTTTAAGTTTCCAAGAGCTTTGTTGTAGAAAAACAAAATGAAAACTTCGTTAAATTACGTTAGTTGCTCCATAGAGACCAGCCTGTTTAAATAAGCAAAATTACTCTTAAACTTTTAATTTTCCCTAGAGAAAGGTCTGAGTAACACAAACTTTACATCAAATATTCTTTATTTGCACACCACAAACATTATGAGATATGTACACAAGAACAGAAAATACAAAATAAAATGAACAAAAACTGGGCAAGAGCGTGTCGGACACACCCATGATAGGGTTCCAGACCCATTATATTATAGTTTTTATGATTATTTAGATAAAATAATATCTCTGTCTTTAAGTCTGCATATATTTTTTTAATAGGTGCAAAAATGAGACATTTGTTTCTTTGTTTGACATACAGAATACAGACAGGCAGAATGGATGAATCTATAAGGGTTCATTGTTTGACTATGGAATCCTAAAAAAGGTACAAAATATAACGGTTTTATCACAAAAAAACTTTTTCTACAGATTTCAAATCCATATCTGTAGTTTCAAAACGTAAAGTATAAAATACGTATAAAATTATAAAAAATGCTTTTTGAGTAAATTATCTTGAATGCAATTTAACGACTGGCAGCTAATTAAAATATTCTCTCGGTGGTTAGTTAAGCTGAAACGAGTTATTATCAAGCTGAAGGCTAAAAATGAAGAAAGAAAGAAAAATTATAAAGTTCTTTTACAAAATTATTTCTTTTGGCTTTGTGGGAAATGAAGTGTAGATAATAAAGCCCTACTTTTTGTAGTACCACATAACAATAAATTAATTTTCTACCGGGGTCTGATCGCGCTAATTTAAGTGCATGTGGTGCAGATTCAGTTAAGGTTCGGTCTTGTTTATGATCCAGAGCGAAAGCGATTTCTCCCAGACAACCATTAGATTGGATATAATTGACAACATTACATTTTTTAACCACCTGTTTTTAACAAAAATATGTTATAAATAAGAGTTACATATTTATTCGATTTTATTTTTGACCGATATATCTATTTTTAATTTACTTTTGAATTTTCTGAAAAACAAAGGATTTATGGCTAAGATACCTTGGCCGCAATAACATTAAAAATAAAAACTGTTAAATACAATAGAAAACATAGAAAATCATAGAAAAGATTTTTTGAGAAAAGCCAAGCCAAAGAGATAGGAAGTACTACGTACACCTGGATCTCTCCAGAGCTCTCGCTCTTCTCGGAATTTTGGGCGAAGCGGGATAAAGATTACTGGCCGCTGTGTCTCTATCCTTAGTGGGGTGGCAATGCGGTAGGGTGAATTAGGTCTTTATTATTTTTTCACTATTTATGTAGTCATTTTGCCACAAAAAATGTACGTACCTACGCTACCTTGACGTCAAACTACTAGCGTACCAGGTAAAAAAAAAAATCTAGGCACGAATTAAGCACTATTAAGGAACTATTCATTGAAATTGGCAGGGTTCCCCACGATATTGTTCTGATCCATCATCAGGCCCTCAGCAGTTTATATACAGACGCTACTCATCTAGCCTTATCAAAAGAGCCCAAAATCTCAAGCACTTAAATAAAACGGATCAGCGCCCCCTTGTGGTTTGTCACAATCAAACATAATTATGTTTGTCACAACAAACGCAAAAACTCATTTTGACGAAAGATAAATATTTACTGCACAGGGGGCGCCCCTGGCAAGTTAACACCGTAACACCTATCTAAGAACCACCTATAATTAATCACAAACCATTTACAGAAAACTGTATCTAAATCGGTCAAGCCGTTTTTGAGATAACAGGGAAAATTCGTTTGCACACACAAACAAACAAACAACCTCTCACCCTAAACGCATACACCTTCTCCGGTCCGTCGTGGGTAATCATACCTATTATGTTTTGTCTTCGTAAATTTTATCATAATGAAGGTAATATGGAGTGATTTTAATGCAAACTGAAATTTTGTTTGCTTCCGAACCTTCTATGCGTTGTTACCCTAACTCTTTTAATATTTTAAAGACGAAAACGTATTAAAAATACAAACCTGTGATACGATAAGCCACAATCCGGATAATACTCGCTATTGCAGCTGTCGATTAAACAAATTCGAACCATTTCGCTGGTTTTATGCGGATAAAATTAATAAAATGATTTTGACGTCTAGGCGGCAATTTCAAATTAAATGGCGTATTGGGTTGTCAACTTTTTTCTTTTCTACTACTACGGCTTTGCAACACACAAATAATATAAGAAGTTTTAATACATTTGTGGGGACTTGCCACAGATGTCAACACCCACAAGTTATAGCAACGAAGCTAACAGATGGCGCTACGGTCGCACTCGCAAATGTGCACGTAAGACAACTTACGATGGTTATGGAACTTACATTGGTAACCCGTTAGCATGAATAAGACATAAGACATGAATCGCGCAAGAGAAATAATCACAGAGATTTCATATATATATACAAAGGTCCAACTAAGATCTGTTGGACCACGGCCGGTCCCCAGGCTTCACACCTAGCCTGGCGGAAAATCTTCCCTTTTCACCGGAGGAACCTTCCACAGTAGTTACTCCGCACATTGTTGCTTCATGAGATCTTACCAATTCGGCTGAAATCATAACATTAACATATGGCAACAGGAGTGTACTGAACACTGCTAGAACGAGAAACCGCGGATAAAGCTCCTTCTTCTTCTAGTGTAGTCGACTTTATGCGTGTCAAATAGTTTTTATGTGTTTGGGATATGGTTTATTTTTGATTAAAGCGAGAGAAAGATACTTTGGCACAGGTCAATCCTCTATTGGATATCTATGAGCCAAGCAGGCAAAGGAGTAAAATCTCATTCAACCTCTATTATATTTTTCAGTATTTTTCAAATAACTCGAGAAATAATGGATAGAAAAATCTTGATATAAGCTTTGAATCACATAATCTCCTCAGATAAATTAACGGGATTCCCGTTATTTTTTTCTGAGCATAATCTCCAAATAGTTTTCTTATTTTGGTACCATTCTTAAAATGAAATGTTGTCAATTGTAAGAACTTTTTAAAGAG
This sequence comes from Agonopterix alstromeriana, assembly GCA_963924505.1. Classification (NCBI taxonomy): domain Eukaryota; kingdom Metazoa; phylum Arthropoda; class Insecta; order Lepidoptera; family Depressariidae; genus Agonopterix; species Agonopterix alstromeriana. The sequence continues at coordinate 7,251,228 of OZ004670.1, forward strand.
GCAATTCCGTATGTCAAGTTTTTTTTCGAGGGCTGAATTGAAAACCATTTCGAGATTTTTGTCTCAATAACAATATTTTCTATCTGCCAGTTGCACGTACGTTCATTAAAGTTAATCCTTAATTAAATCTCATGCTGTCACTTTTTGTCTTGTTGATGTAGTAAAAGCTAGCAAGAAATTTAATGGATGATTAACTTTAATGAACTTACGTGCAACGGACCGTAAGTCCGATATTTTAAAATGAAAGGATTACAGATATTTTTAATAAAATATTGTAGTTTTTTGTAAACTCCTTGGTAAACTTAAAATCAACTTAACATAACCGGCCATTTAAAAATATATATATTCACAATGTCCGAATTTGACATTTGATGTTGCCATTTCTGTTTCCAGCATAGAGTTAGAAAGAGAAGGCAGGTGATTTTATGTTTTAATATTAAGCAATGGTTTTTTTCTCCATGGAGATCGAATGATTCTCTCGCGACCACTTTTACCATTTAGAATATATTGAAAAATTAAATTTAATATATTGATAAACTCGATGAATCGCAAATAAAAATGATGTCTTCTATAATCTGTAAAAAACATAAATTAAAGAGAAAAAAAACGTTATCTACCGAATTCCTATATGCATCACAATACACGTCCGGGCTAAATTCTGGTACTTTAACCCCTATACATACAACTTATTTTCATCGTTCCTCCTGCCTAGTTGTTCAGTCTAATCCCTGCGAAATATGATCCCAAGACTTCGTCGAAGGGCTGGGCAGGTGGAATGAAATTAAAAAGTTAAATCTGTAACTCGACAAAGGGCTAATCACAGAATTGTATTACTTTCATATTAAATAAATGAAAGTAATACAATTCTATGATTAGCCCTTGTTAGATAGTAGTTGTGTTGATATTAATAAATTGTAGGTATGCACCTGAGTGCATTTGCATCTGCATATGCTCACGACTATATTCCGCGAGGGGGTAGTCAGAGATATTCTGAATCCTCAGAACATCCACGTTTCACCAGTAGTACCGAAACTCTGTCCAGTGTGACGGGGGGTGAGCCCGTCGCCACAATACATGCCTCGAAATTGAAGCATGCAGGTTTCCTCACGATGTTTTCCTTCACCGAAAAGCCAGTGGTGCTACAAATCGTACATAAATTCCGAAAAACTCATTGGTACGAGTCGGTCTGGACGGGGATCGAACCATCGCCTCCTGCACGGCAGGCAAGGTTACTCGCCACTGGACCACCTCGGCTTTTTGCATACCTGAGTGCATATCTAATTAATTTATGCATATATCAATAACAACCACATAACAATGCTGATATTGTTGCGGTTGTTATTGATAGAGGCTTAAATTAATGTTAAGACATTAATTAAATACTGTTATTCTGTAGTTAAGGATATATTTTCGTTCGTGACCAAAGACTACAGTTTAATATACTGAAATTCGTGACGTCATCACTTGACGTACAATGGAAAAAATCTGAAACATGTAGAGTTTTGCAGTTATCAGAGGAAGTCAAGAGATTGACTCAGAGGAAGGATCTCCATAGAGTCCGCATCAATTTACGATTGTAGTTAGTCTCTTTTGTCTTATGACGTACCTTTAATAGTAGAAGGAGATGGAACTATAGATATTTGTTTATGCGGCTGTCCACTTTTTTTTGAGCTAGTGTGTGTGAAAATTGACCGTAAACATAAGGCCATATGTCAATTGGTGCCTTTTGTCCATACTACTTGATACCACACACTCAAACCTAAACGTCAAAAAACACACTTTACAATTGGTATGGCTCACTCTATTAGGTATAATCTCTTTGGAGATTGAATTTGTTCGCCATTTTGTGTGGTAATCAGACTGTTAGATTTTTACTAAAATGTTTTCAAGAATATTATGCCTTTCCGACCTATTATTTCAAAAAGTTAATTCATTGTTTATTTTACATTTATATAAACTTTATTTTACGTAAGCTGTATTTTCAACTATGTAACGTAAACCTTCTAAAAATGTTCCTAAAGTATCCCCATTTTTATCAATTTTTCGACAAACCGTGTCTGGATTTTACGCGATTGCTAAAATAAATTAAATGAAACATACAAAAAAACTATTCATTTTATTTTTAAGTTAAGGCAGGTCTTTTATATTAAATATACACTGGATATGCAATAGCATATCACTGAATACAATGTTCCTGAAAGTTGGGGTTTTAGAAAATATACCCTTAAGTATAAAACTAAGCCCTGTAACAGTACTTTTAAATGCACTGTAATTTGTGTGTGATGATTAACGGCACGATGGAGAGAAATTCTAGATCATAATAATGATGTAAAAGTCATATAAATTAAAAAAAGGACTACGTAATCTATGTCAAAATGTCCAAGATATATATTTTTACGTTATTTACACAAATTTTTCACACCTGCTCACTTACACAATGTGTGCAGTTATTCAATTATTACATCAAAAGATACTAATTTACCTCAAAATCCATAGAAAACGCCACCAAGATAAGCAACAATAAAATCTGTTCTCGTCTGTAGAAGACGTCTTAATACCACCGAGGCTCGTATCGTTCGCTACTTTATTGATTTTGACAGCTTTCTCCGGATATGCGCCTTATTGTTCGTTGATACAGGCTATATCTCTATGTTGTGATGTGATATGATAGTTTTACCTGAGAGATATAAGTATAGGTTGATGGATGGATGTTGAAGCTTCCGTTAGTGAGTGTGGTAATTTCAGTAATGTGGTGTTAACGGCGTTAATAATAAATGAATGCAAGATTACACTTTTTATATTGTATAAAGGGTACCTAAAAAACACCCTAGCAATATTTAAAGGGGTGGTTTAGACCTTCGAACTGATCAACTTTCACTATGGAGATATTATCGAATAAATTGATTAGCTGTCGCATACATTTTTTTAGTCGAGTGGATATTGCAGTTTTGTACACAAAACGGCAGGTTAATAAATAGTAAATATAAAGCATATAATAATACAAAGTTACCGTTTTACTATAAAGCAACGCCTATACCGCTGAAGATATAAACATGAGGAATATAGATTCTACAAAGGTACATCTTTCACTGAGATAGGATTTTTCTATTTTCTAACTTCAAGCGGATGAAGTATAGTATATAGTAAAATGTCTAAGAAACTATAATCAATCTTGACAGTTGTTATTACTTTGACCATAAGATATCACTAGTATCGGAGATTCTAACAAAATACATTATAAAATTTTTAGGACGTTATACCGATTTTTCCATATTTGTATGGTTGCCACCAAATCATGTGCAAGATGGGGAAAAATCACTATGGTAGGCACTTTAATACAGGCACTATACTCTCACGAGAACTTCTCGACGTAAATTCTCTGCAAGAACTTTCAAAGGAAAATTACTACGGCTTAGGACGCCGCGAGAACAATGACGGGCATCCACACTCTCGTTCTCGGCCGTTCTCGTCCGTTCTCGGCGAGAATGTAGTACCTACATAAGGTTTAACTAAATAATTTTCAGATTTTACGGTAATTTGTCAAGACCGAGTATAAGTAAATAAGCTTTTTAAAGCTTGCGTTTAGCACCCACCTTCGCAACAGTAACCAATGGATCGAGGAAACACCTTTACACAGAATAATAGATTTTATCTTAAGATGCAAAGAGTCTGTTTATTGTTAGCACGATCTCCTGTTGCGTTCGTATGCGTCGTTACCTACAAGCTCCGGAAACCTTACCTCGTTTACCCTTAAAGTAAAATTTTTAATACACATTATTTATGTGCGGAATAGTGTTTTATTACTCCGTGGTTCTTGTTTATTACTTGCAATTTCCGCAAACTGTGGTAGTTGCATAAGGTAAAGTAAATTTTGATTTATACGAGTAATTTTAGCTAGTTCTTCGTAAAGGAAAATATTAAAAATATTAGTACCTAGTTGATGAATAGTTCTTAGCGAGCTATTTGTATTGTTTAGAAGATATCTTTGGAGATGAGCGTTGCGGGCAGCGTGATGATTTTGAAAAAACTGACTTTAATTGGTTAGTATTGAAAATATAACCAGATTACGTTTGTACGGAGCGCGCCAACAGTAATAATACCCTTAACCTTGCTTGCCGTGCAGGAGGCGATGGTTCGATCGACTCGTACCAATGAGTTTTTCGGAATTTATGTACGATTTGTAATACCACAGGCTTTTCGGTGAAGGAAAACATCGTGAGGAAACCTGCATGCTTAAATTTCAAGGCATGTATTGTACGCAATTTCCATTACAAGTGGCGAAGGGCTCACTCTCCGTCACACTGGACAAAAGTTTCAGTACTAATAGTGAAATGTGGATGCTCAGAGTTTTCAGAATATCTCTGATTGCCACCTTGGGGAATACAGTCGTGAACATTGTGCTATAGGCTAATATGTCTAGATTTTGAAAGTCTTTTTACTAATAATTAACCAAACTACCGTAATAATACATTTCGGGGTGGTCAGACAAATTGCTACATGTACCAACTTTCTGTTTAAGAGTGTAGTTGCAGCAATGCTCACAGTATGAGGATGGAATGACGTGTCAAGTGGTTAGAGGTGGCTAGCCTTTCGCCCACACCAAGTTAATAACTATAGTAGATAACTCATTTTTAATCACTTTCAAAATTATGCAACTTATACCTACTTGTTTCCGCGAACGTACGGGACATCACACTCGGAATTCAAAAATCCCAGAAGTCAACCGTACCAGTGATACTAAACAAAAAACCGGCCAAATACGTATCGGGCCACGCCCAGGGTAGGGTTCCGTAGTTTCCCGTCACAATATACGGACTTAGAAGGGGGCTTTTTGTTTTATCATATTTCAATCAATCATTTTATTTAAGACTATGGACATAATATATATATTCATAATAAATAAATTATTAATATTCATTTTATGAAAACACAACATTATTTTTCCTTTTTTCTCCTAAGACAATGTTATTTAAGGAAAATAGTAAGAAGGTACCTAATTTTTATCATGCTTGGCAGTGAATAGTGTTCTTGACTAAAGCTTGTGATTTTCTTATAATGCTGTAATATAATAATAATAATAAATTTGTTTATTTTGTTCTCCACAAATACAGGTAATACTACTTAGAGCTAAATAAATCTAGAGCATTTAGTTTTGTATTGTGGAGACTGGTGCCTGACTCAAGATACCTATGAAGGTTCTCGTGCCTCATTTATACTCCGGTTTAACGGCTAATAAAGTCTAAAAAGTACATTTTACAAGTTGGTCGACTATTACTCGTTAAATTGTAAAGCTAACATAGCGGTGATAGTTTTCGTTTTAACTTCGTTACATACACTAGTGCCGTGAATTTTTTCAGGTATCCAGAAACAACCGTTTTTTTAAAGACCTAGCCAACGATACCCACACCATGGGATAGACGAGAAAAATCATGCATCCCCACTTTTCGTGTAGGGGAGGTACCCTTAAAAAGATATTTTTCAAGATTTTATTTTACCCCTTTTACCCATGTCAAATTACAGCTTTCTATTACTAAGCGTCTCTGAGCTAAGCCGCTAACAGACAGACATGGCGAAAAATGCCCTGGCTGAAAAAACCCTAAAAATGGTGGTCTTGATTTCACTTCTGCCAGTACCTTAAGAATCTTCGAAATGCCACTCCTACGTAAATCGATACAAGCCAAGCAGAAACACATAAATTCAACCAGTTTCACCTTAACCCATCAATTTTGCATATTCACGACCCTCCAGGAGAGAAAATATCGAAAATTTCATCATAAAATTATGCAGGTAGTAAAGAAGGTAAATTAATTTTTATATGACGGTCACGTACGAAAAAAATGCGTCGAGTGTAATTTTACGTCTTTGGTTTAGAATAATAGGGATGCCTACAGTTTTTTCAAGATAATTTCATGCTTTATACAGCTTATACATACTTATATATAATTTTAATAAACTTGTTAATTTGTATTTTTGTGTATAGTTTTTTCTTTGTTGTATTATTTTTGTCTCTAATATAGGGTCCATCTTAATATGCTGACATTTTTAAGGGGATGATCAGACCGTCAAACTGAACAACTTTGACACCAACATCGAAATCGCGAAGAAAAAATCTGCTGTCCCATACATTTAGCTCGAGTAGGTTTGCAGTTATGTATGGAAAAGCAGATATGTTTTTTCGCGATTTCTATGGTGCCCTAGAGAAAATTGCTCAGTTTGATGGTATGATCATCCCCTAAAAAGTATTAGCATATTAAGAAGGACCCTATACGACGTGTTGATGAATAAGCGCATAACCTCATACACCCCAACTGATGTATGAGAAAATAATTACATTGAAACAATAATTTCATTATTTTGATGGTTAAAATTTAAAGTACAATGATTTGTTATCATTTCAGCAATGAATAAAAGCGCCAGCGTGCTCGTGGATACATTTTAGGAATCTTGTTTTGGTAGTAAGTAGGGTGAGTAAGCCCGTGCGGTGGGTTGAGATCGAGTTCAGTAAATTTTAAATTTTGCAAACAAATTATTTAATACAGGGTGTCTCAAAAGAAATTTTATATTTAGTGGATCGATTAAAAAAAAAGTAAGCCGTATATAGAAAAAATGTTTATTAATTATTGAAATACACTTTTTGGGGATTTATTTCTTAAAAATGATATCGTCTAAATGTAGACCCTCGCGTTCTCGGCACTCATTTAATCGAACAGTAAAATTACTTATGACGGCTCGGCAGGTGGATTCAGGGATGGCTGCCATTTCGTGACGGATATTTTCTTTCAAATGGGCCAGTGAAGTCGGTTTATCGGGTTTCTGATGTTTGCGTTTTGGATTCGTTGCACTCCAGTAGCGGCAGTTCTGCTTATTTACGTGGCCATTAAGATGAAAATGAGCTTCATCCGAAAACAAAATGTTGGTAAACGTTGAAAATCGCTCAATCACCTGATTTACGAAATGAAGCCTCTGACTGGCATCTTGGGGCTTTAATTCTTGCACCAATTGAATTTTGTAGGGGTGCAGCTTTAGGTCTTTGTGCATGATACGATGTAATTATGATCTATGCACATTTAAAGCACTTGCGCGCTTACGAATTGAAAGGTTCGGGTCGTCACGAACAGACTGATTAACATTCTCCACGTTTTCTACCGTTCTTGATGACCTAGGTCGCCCGGATTTTGATTTATCTAGCGTTGTACCGGTCTCTTCAAACTTTTTAACCCAATGTCGAATGAGAGGAATGCTTGGCGCATCATTTAAGTGGAATTTTCTACGCGTTACAGTCGCCGAATCACCGTTTTTGTAAAACTCTCACACGCACAACGCGCGGTCTGCTCCCGAGAAACGCTCCATAGCGACTGAATTCCCAAGAGCCAGGCTACCGATTGACATAACCCCCGCGCCCCTCGGATACGTTGCGCTCACGCAGTAAGCTAAATAAATATAAAATTTCTTTTGAGACACCCTGTATTTTGATAAAAACTACCTATGTTGAAAACATGATAATTCGATTCTACTCTCGATTCTAAACTCACTACTTCGTAGTTTTCCGTTAATTAATTAACACTTTGTAAAATATAACATAATTATATTCTTAATTCATAAATGAACAATTCTGAAATAAGTTGGGGCCAGAGACTAAAGACTCGAAATGATTGTAATTTATAAGGTGTAGGTAAATGGTGTAAAGGAGGGCAAAGGCGTTATACTGGTGATGTAAGCATTTGAAAAAGGGCAGGTTAACATTATCATGCATGACGCTACGTGAGGCCTCTAATGAAGAATCGAAAAAGATTTTCTCTACGCTACGCGGGTAGCAATCTTGTCTGCTCGTTGAGGTAGCACCTCAAGACGTGAATGTTACATAATTATGAATTTGATATAACTATTTAAAATAAACCAGCCACATACGATTTTACGGCCAAACTAAAACTTGCGGATTCGCATTCCTAATACCAGTCCCTAAAACAAAATGTGCACTCTGTACGCCAATAGGTAACCAATTATCAAATAATTATGCAATAGTCATAACATTCATTCAATTTACACTTTATATTGTTGATGTTCACCCTCTTCGTTAATGAAGTTATTAAAGTATTGCTACTCCTTATGGCACTTTAAGTCATCTAACGAAGAGTAGCGATGTTAAATAAACCTTAAACCTAAACCCTAACAAAGAACTTTTGTGTTCACTGACACCCCCTCAACCTGTCGGTGGCTATAGGAGTTTCTATAAACAAGCTGGTACACCCTCTCTTTCCTTGTAGAAGGATCTTCTTACCTGCTTACATAAGTACACACACTTTTTTAATCAGCTTTTACTCACGGCTGCCATAACAAAATGACATAGGTACTAAACATGGCGATTGATTGAATGGTTTGGATATGCAAATGGAATAGATAATCAAAATCACGAACAAAGGTTTTCTTCTGTAAAAACCTCATAGATGCCTACTAAATTCCGAATAAAATTATTAAAATGACTAGGAAAACGAATTATTGAAAAGTTATTGTTAATTGTGACTAAGTATAATCATTACCATAGATTTAGAATTCAATTAATACAATGGAAAAGTAATGTTATCATAACAGCAACATAGATTTCAGTAGATAGATTCGATAGTCCTTTGTTTGACTAGTATAATGATACTAATAGTATATACCTGCAATGTTGACAATTACCGTAAAAGCGAAAATGTTTGTTCAACTGAACGCGACCCAACCCCTAGCTATTGTAGAGTGAGGTGATGTCACCAAAGTCAAATACACAATTTAGTCCTTGCTCTACCAACGACAATAGTTTGTGTCCTTTATAGAAACAATGAGTAGTTATATAATTGCATTGTACCGTTAAATTATCTCTACACCAAGTGTATTTGTTTTATGTGACAATTTTGTTATTGCACGCATACCTTAAATGCTACTGAACCGATTTAGATTAAATTTTAATAACAACATACGGATTGGTTTGAATTAACATTTAGGCTTTATTTCATCGCGATCGGTTTATTCAATCAAAAGTTATAAGTATTTAAAGTCGGTGGTCTGCACGTAAGAAGTCGCCGCCGCTGGTATTACATAACTTACTTTGTTAAATAAAAGTAAATTAACCATTATTTACTTTAGATTTTCAGTAGGGCCCTGAATTGACCCAAAACTAGAAAATATTTTGTTTACAATCGAGCGCAGAATCTAATTATAAAGTTTCAACATAGGTTACATTTGTCAAAATTTTAAATAGTTAGTTTGTATAATTTAAAATCAACTGAACTCAATGTTAACCCACCGCACAGGCACACTCGCTACTTAATACCAAAACAAAATCCTTAAAATGTATCCATGAACACGCTGATTCATAACTGAAATAATAACAATCATTTTTCCATAAAAACTGAAAATTCGAATAATTTTTAATAAATAAATAATGACATTATTGCTTCAATACAATTATTTCGTTTTAAATCAGTTGCAGGTTGTATGATGTTTTACGCCTATTACTAAAAACTACAAAATAATCATATTGATAATATTGATACAAAAGTTAACATTAATGAAATCTATTTAAATAGCGTTACCTCAATATTTCAAGTCATTAATCATTGACATAAATACTATAGACTCCAAGTCTCATACAAAATCTTAGCCAATTTTTGTCCGACTCTGACACATAACCCACACAAATTAAGTATGCATGCTGTTGGGTGTCACGAATATTTATGCTAGTATCTACAAAAAAGAGCTCTTATGAGCTCTTTTGGTTCTGCCATTTTTGGATCGTTGATTGTGAATCTATTTCTGTTCTACTTGTATATATACAGGGTCCTTCTCAATATGCTGACACTTTTTTAATGGGATGATCAGACCGTCAAAATGAACAACTTTTTCTATGGGACCAACATCGAAATTGCAAAAAAAAAATCAGCTGTCCCAAACATTTGGCTCAAGTAGGTTTGCAGTTTTGTATGGAATCGTGGATATTTTTTTCGCGATTTCGATATCTTGTTCAGTATGATGATCTGATCATCCTCTTAAAAAAGTGTCCGCATATGAAGAAGGACCCTGTATAAGATAATCAATGTCATGAATGCAAACATTTATTGGCGTGTGAAATATTCAAATGACAGTAAATTATAATTTCGCTCATGACTCCAGTAAAGTTGCTCTTAATCAGCATTACTACTGATAATAATTATAACTATATTTTTAGTTAATTTCATAAATTCGTAATTAAAATATGAACCTCTACGGTATTTGCGGTTTAACAATCAATTATGTTTTCATCGTCTACTAACCGCTTAATTGTTTTATTAAAATGAACTAATTTGTCTCTATTTTAATTATTCAAATGAATTTAGGTAGTTTTCCAACCGTTCGTTGTTTGATCTGCAACTGATATGAACTGATTATGTCTGCCCTATTTTTGACTTTGAGACTTTGATCGAGACAGAAGCATTATATCGATTTAGGTTTTATGGGAGTTTTGTTCCATTGGAAAAGACCTATCCAACAACACCTCACTCGATTTAAAAATAAAAATAAAATTTTCCAATCCCTCTTTCGTTATAAGAGGTCGAAAAAATAGTTTTCTTCATAACTACTACATTTCTGTTTTTGGGTTACTGTTATCATGCGATGGTGTCTTCATGCCAAATTTCGATTCAATAGGTGCAAAAATGAGCGAGTTATTGAGGCGGGGCATACAGACAGAATGGACGAAAGTATAAGGGTTCCTTGTTTGACTACGGAACCCTAAAAACGGTTTCCAATCCAGAACACAGTCTTACTGTGTTTTGTAATGGTTGGAAACAAATTGGAAAACGCAAATGCAATTAAAAGACAATGCGGGTTTTTGTATGGAAGGTGGCGCAATTTTCTTTGACTATTTTTTTGGCGGGGCTTTTAGCGCACAACCAACTTTTTGAGGTGGCAACCCTGCCACACGGTCTTTCAAATAACAGCTAATTTCATAAATGGGGTTGATCAGAAACTTTGCTACAACTACCAACAACTTTTAATGTGTGTTGTTATACCAATTTACATTATACAGGGTGTAAGGAAAAGTATCAACCTTTAAACCACATAATCTACGTATCAAACTGAACCACTTTTACGATGGGAGCAAACCTGTCAGAACAAAAAAAAATTGAGTATGGAGCAGCTGATATTTTTTTGGTCTGACTATGGGAGCAAACCATAGTAAAAGTTGTTCTGTTTGATGGGTAGACTATGTGATTTAAAGGTTAATTATACTTTTCCTCACACCCTGTATAGAGTTCCAGAATGGTAAAATAACTCACAAGAACACTGTACTTATTAATGAGAAAAGTAAAGTAAAAAGCTAAAGTTGAGAGCAAAGTGTTTCCAAAAGAAGGAGTGCCTAAGAACCTGTTACGAAATAAGGAAAATTGTGATGAAAATGAAGCTCGTGTTTGCATAATATAGTGTTTATTACCCACTTAATAGGCAATATAACGCTATGTAAGAATGCAATGCAATATTCATGGCTTCCCGGTATCTTTATGGGCTATAAGCATCATAAAATTATTCAAACTTAATCCTTAATAATAAAGACGTTAGGTTAACTCTTCGTGTTGTTATATTTCTGTTTAATAGCTTTGAACCAGTTTAATAATTAAGGTTATGACAGAATACAGACGCGTTGTGGCATCGCCTAACCAACGGACTACGGACTAACCGCTGCTATAAAACTTGCTCCGACCTAATCCTTGTTTTTTTATGCATATTGCGTAAATACATATCCCATAATTTTTTTAGGGTTAAACAAGGAACCCAAGGAACTTTCGTTCATTCTGTCTGTCTGTCTGTATGCCTCCCGCCTCAATAACTCGATCATTTTTGCACATATTAAATCGAAATTTGGCATGAAGACAGATAATTTCAAAAACAGAAATGTAATAGTTATGAAAAAACGATTTTTTTTCGACCCATACACTAAAAGAGAAGTTTGAAAAAAATTGTGTTTTTATAAATCTTGTCCAATGGAACAAAACTCTTATAGAAACTAAATCGTTATAATGCTTCTGTCACGAGATATCTGCGCTCAAAGTCAAAAACATGGCGTTTAGTGGCCTCTAACTTCTAAAATACTGGAGTAAAAAGCTGAAAATGTTATCAAATATAGATTTCGGTAAGAACTTTCAACGAACATTATAACAGATGCTGTAAACCAGCAAAATACGGCCCGGCCCTACGTTAACCTATGGGGAGCATCTTAAAGTATGTAGAACTGTAAACTATTACATATTCCTGATTATATGTAGGTTCAGTAAGTACTTGATTTGTCAAGTTATGTTTGCGATTCATATTTGTTTTCATCTTCAGAGGCACTGGAATAGAATTCATCTACTTATTTGTTTCAGAATGAAAAACTTTTGTAACACACAGCAAAAGTAATTTACACAATGTTATTAGAGCGTTGCCGGAGACAAAATTACCTCATTTCGACTGTTATTTTTAAAGGCTAGAGAAATAAATTAATTTAACCACAGGTTGTCGGGCTCTTTCTTTGATTAGAACCTTTGCACTATTAATGGCTTTTGTCCCTCGGGACATTGATTTACTTGGCAAAGCTAATTTGTTTCCTTGTATTTTGTTTACCTGTTGTTAGTTAAGTTAGCGACATTAGGGTTTGATATTATGTTTTACCGGTGTAACGGAAAGCCCAGCATGGGTCTGTAAGGTAGACCAACGACTTGGTGAAGATAGACCAATCATTGTGGCGATCCTTGGGGGAGGCCTGTGTCCGCAGCATAAAGTTATTATACCTTACAGGAGTAGAGGAACTGACATGAGTTGTCAAATGAAACCGTTTTTGGGAACTTATCGGCAGGGTAAAAGATTATCTACCCATCAAACTGAACAACTTTTATTATGGGAGCAAAACCATCAGAACAAAAAAGTTTTCCATACGATTGACAGGTTTGCTCTCATAGAAAAAGTTGTTCAGTTTTATGCGTATGTGATTTAAAGGTTAATGATACTTTCCTCATACCCTGTATAGCGGCATTTCCTCACTGAACAGAAACGATCCGTTGAACGAGGATTGCGCCAGTTCTGTTGTCCCCTGTTGAGTATGTCAGGACGAAGGATTCTGCAGGCAATCTTTAGCACAAGATCCCGTGATGTCCCAAGCGGTCGACATCAAACGCAAACAGCACCGATTCTAAGTCCGAATACTTATTACCAGTGGTATTACTCATAGATAAAATCAAAACAGAAAGATGCTGTAAGGTTTTTTTTTTGGATGGTAGAAAGTATAATTATTGCGTCTGCTCCATACATTGGCGTTTTCTATGGTACAGCAGATTTTTTTTGTGATTCGATGTTGGCCATCTGGTCTGAAGCTTGCAAGCATGTAACATGTAAAGCTTGTATTTAAATTGACGAACTTTTTGTCCAAAAATATACAGAAGGGCTTCCTTAAAGCTCTTTCTACCGTAAAAAAGAAACTTTGGCACTCGAGTCAATTAAAACTTTTCAGTGTAAACAATGCCTAAGAAGTGGAAAATTATATTACTGGTAAGTCTATTTCCGTCCGAGCGTAGCATCGTATCCGATGCGGATGACGCGGTAATTATCCGATACCGATATCCGAAGCGTGCAAGATCTCGACTAACGATTTGACTTCAATAGTATCGGACCACTCGATGGGATGTTCTTGATCAAGATACCTATATTGTTATGATGTCAGCGTTGATGTCTATTGTTTTGGTAGCCATTTAAAAAACACCGGTCAAGTGCGAGTCGGGCTACTCGCGCACCGAGGGTTCCGTACCACACCACAACACAACACAACATATTAACCTACAAAAAACTTTTTTTTCTCCGGGACCTTCAGCGCGAGATCGACTCATACTTGGCAGATTTTTATTATTTTTTGTTATACTATAGAGTTTGCTCTACATTTTTATTATTTGTTAACAAATCCGGTGTAATTACGCAATTCCGCGAAAATTTTAACTATCTAGCTATTGCGGTTCAAAAGTTACAGCCCTAAATAAGTAGGACGGACGGACGGACAACGTAGGCTTAGTAATAGGGTCCCGTTTTCACCCTTTGGGTACGGAACCCTAACAAGATAATAAATAGTCTTCTATTTCGACTAATTGGTATGTTAAGAGCGGAGAGAGAGATACTTTGATTATTTGCTTTATTTATTACTAATATAGTAATAAATTAAAGCAATATTCAATACTAATTTTGGCCCGTGACTTTATCCGCACCGGCTCGCGTCATTCTTTGCCTAAATACCATTTCGTAACCTTTTTATTTTGGAAATTATTTTCAATGTACACTACACACTACACACTTCTGTTACTATTTAATAATTGTGTAGAAGAACATCAGTTTACAACATTTATGAAAAACTAGAGTTAACCCGCAATTTAGTTCGCACAAACTAAATACCAGATTTTAAGTCAGATCAGCAATTAAACAAAACAAAAATCATCAAAATCGGTTCAGTAGCTTTTGCGTGATGCTCGCACAAACAAACACACAGACAGACGGCCAAAAATTCTAAAAAAGGTTGATTTGGGATCAGGGATGCCTAAATACCATATCGTATTCTTTTTTTGTTGTTGAAAATATTGGTAATGTACAGACACACTTCTGTTACAATTTTATAATAGTTAAGATTCATAAAAGTTCTGAAATCGATACAACCAAATATAAAATGAAATCAAAAGTGAATTAAAACGAAACCAATGTAACAAAACCAATATTTATGAAGTCGTAAGGATTTTCTTAATAGTCAATAACATTGATAAAATCTGTGGTAAGTTTCATTGGCATAATCCGCCTTACCCAAAAACTCTCAAAGAGAATGAAAATAAGAAGAAAAAAATGTTTTCGCCGGGAAGATAAAACATTAGGTATTTTCTTTTCATATTTTGTAACAATTTATTCATGAATTCAAGTGTTCTTTAGTCCTTGATGTTCTTTCCAACAACATGAGGGAAAACTAAATGGTTTATGGAGAATATTGCTTTTACTAGTCTGTTCCTGTATCTTTAGAATAAGATAAGCTTAACATATTTCAAACTATCAAAACATACAAGCAATTAAGTATATATGAATATTTTCTTGGTACCTATATGTGGTTTACTCGTATTAGTGAGCTTTGTAATTAGTGAGCTTTGTAATTGTTTGGAGCAATGACATTTTATACACAATGTTAGAGTTTCTTTGGTTTTTTTGAGATACGTTTGGAGGGATAAATAGAGCTTTTACTGTCAACGCTTTAGACGGTTTGCGAATTAGAATGATCGCGTGTTGGACGGTTTGCGTATTGGACGGACCGCGTGTGGGATGGTTTGCGTGTTTGATGGATCACGTGTTGGACGGTTTGAGTGTTGAACGGATCGCGTTTTGAAGGGATCATGCATTTCTATTTGGAGGATTGCGTGTTGGACGGATCGCGTGTTGGATGATTTGTGATCATGCATTTATATTTGGCCGGATTGCGTGTTAGACGGATCCATTGTTGGACGGTTTGCATGTTGGATGATGGTTTGCGTGTTGAACGGATCGCTTGTTGGACGGTTTGCATGTTGGATGGTTTGCGAGTTGGACGGTCTACGACTAAACGCTCCAAAAGAGTAATATACATGACAGGACATGTTAAAACTGAATGGTACTATTTTAATTATGTATTTGTTGGTAATAAAATTAAACAAACGTGGATCATGCATCTATTTAACGTGAATGTTCTGAGTTTTTAGAATATCTGACTACCTCCTCGCCCTATTTTTTTAGGTTTTTTTTATTTTTTAATATACGGACTGATGACTTTATTTATTTAAGAAAAACCAAATGCTAACGAATTCCTAGAGAACGTAACGTAATTCAAATTAGAGAAAAGAAAAAATCCCTAGTAAGTAATTTTAAGTGTATGAGAATAACAGACATTCCGACACTGAGAATAAGAACTTCTTATTCGTTTTATTCCGAATGCGTAAATGCGCGCTGTGTATAAACGAAGTCTGGTGATATTTTCAATAGTAACCAATTCAAGTCAATGAAAATTTTCTGAAACAATCTAGAAACGAATCTCTATGCTTGTATGAAGTCCGATTTTCGTTAAAATATACAGTTTTAGTGCTAGGATTTATTTAAGATTTGTATGGAAATCTTTGAGGCACTGTAACTTTCAAACTATATTCGTTATAATGATAACGAAAATCTGACTTCATACAAGCATAGAAATTAGTTTCTAGATTATTTCTGAAAAATGTCATTGACTTTAATTGGTTAGTATTTAATATATCACCAGATTTCGTTTGTATGGAGCGCGCTCCGAATTATATTCCCTTACGACATAAATCAGTTTTTTTTATATTATCTTTAACGGCTCTGGATACCAGCCCTTTTGAGCCATTCGTTATTTTTTTCTTTATATTCTTTATTTTAATGATGGGATGATAGCTGACGATGACGATGAATCTGTGGTCGAATTCGTAAGCTAGCGCGTTGCCGCCAAAATGACCATGTATGAGTTAACTTGAACCAAAACTTATGTTCTGTTTTCGGATTTATTTGAGATTCCTGTTAAGTCGGTCACTTTACGCAACTGTTTGGTACACAATCCGCACGAAATTATGTCACAAATATCACTAAAACCATTTTTTTACGAATTTCAAATAACACGAAACACAGCAAGAGCACTGGCGCCGAGCAAACTCCCATAAATTAGTAGTAAAACAATGTTGCCCTCGCACAAGTACCGCTTGAGTGAGCAACTTACTAATTTACCAGTTTACATGTTCCTTTTAAGAGGACAGGCGGGCTGAAATGATAATTTGGAGAATAGGTCACTTTTCCGACTGTATACATACAGGGTCCTTCTCAATATGCTGACACTTTTTAAGGGGTTGTTTAGACCATTAAACTGAACAACTTTCACTATGGGATCAACATTGAAATCGCAAAAAAAAATCAGCTGTCCCATACAATTGGCTAAATTAGGTTAGCAGTTTTGTATAGAGCAGTTGATTTTTTTTTTGCGATTTTGATTTTGGTCCCATAGAGAAAGTTGTTCAGTTTGATGGGCTGATCATCCCCTTAAAAAAGTGTCAGTGTCAGCGTCCGTCATTCGTCCGATCCGCCCCACCCATACACCCCACCGACTAGGACCCGGACCAATTTTATCTACATAAAATCGACAAAAACAGCATTTCGTATTCCCTTGTTTCCTCCTCCAAAACTAAACCCATTTTGATAAATCTTTGGCTATGTCTGTATGTTTTGCTTTTTTTGTTTATATTCGTCAAATTTGTTTGCTGGATGTCTGAAATCGGGCGGTTAAATTTGTCATTCTTGAAGGTCCCTAGTTCATACACTAATTAATTAATGCAAAAAAGCAAAACATAGAGACATATCAGAGGTAACATAGATTGTATGGTAAAAAATGTTTGCTCTAGTGTCGTTATCCAGGGAGGAAACAGGGGAATACGTTTGAATGTAAAAACGGTACTCGCCTATCCTCTTAATCATGAACACACGGCGACAGCTCAACCCATCCATAGTTGAACACTATATTCACTGAAACAGAGTTCAAATATGAGTAGATTGATCTTTCGCCGTGTGAACATCAAAGCATAGTTTACAGGTAAAGTTTAAAGGGATTTTGTTGTATGAGTCAACAAGTGGGCATCAAAATTGTATCTGGCGCGGTGGTGGGTGTAATTGAGTTTGCCCGTGTAATTTCTCTATGGTTTGACCTGACAGGTGGGATTACACAGTCCACAGACATTTATATCAGCAATTGGGGTTCAGTCAGTCGTACAATATTTTTAGGAATGGGTATCACATAAAATATACGGAATTGAATCTGAAAGTAATTTTATTTAAAAATTTGAAAATAAACTGTTAGTTTCAAAATTAGATCTCTCCATTTTTTTTTGCAGGTGTGAATTTCGGCTTTGACTAATTATTTTAAGGACTAGCCTTGCGGTAGCATTTCCCCTCTGCCACGGTATAAGCACAATTGATCTTGTGCATTTACATTCAATTTTACACCTTAAACGAGACAGCCTATAATTACGAAATAATAACTTCGAACTTAGAACGTTTGGGGTTCACACGAGACCACTTTTCATTATTTTTAACATTCAAAATTAGAATCCAAAGTTATGGGGAATAAAATCCAAAGTTGCGGATTTCATGTTACCTCGCCCCCCGCAAAAAATTGGCAGAAATGTTTGTTAGTAGAATTACACGCGTAACCAGTCCACATATAGATATTCAAAGGAATTTCGGCGACTATCATCAGCATCAGCCTATACAAGGTGTTTCGAAAATACAAATAAACACTTAAGGGGGTGGTTTATACCATCAAACTAAACAAGTTTCACTATGGGACCAATATCGAAATCGCGAATAAAAAATCTGATGTTCGATAATAAGCTACAAATCTACTCCAGCTAAATGTATGGGACAGCAGAGGGTGTACGGGCCTTAGTCAACCACGCATACCCAATGCAGATTGGTAGACTTACCAGACTTACTATATACGCATTGGAATTTATTCTTGAGCGTATGAAGGTTTACTCACAATGTTTTCCTTCACCGTTTGAGAGCAGTCGATATTACGAACATAAGTTAGAAAAACTCTTTGGTACATGGCATTTCTTCCGTTCGAATGTGAACCCGGACCTCAAGATCGAGTTTCCATAGGCGACTATGGAGTTCGATTTATTTTGTAGTGTTTTAAGAATAGAATGCTAATCACCTACAATCACTTGACGTCATTCCACCCTAAAATCCTTGAACCTTCCTACAGCTACCTGCATGCTAAAAAAATGATCAAACTTATTAATTATTGCAGCGAAGTTTCAGACTACCCCGAAAGATACTGCTGCCTCAATTTATAAATAATATCTGTAATATACGTATAATAGGTATCCTGTTAAAAATTTTCACCTGCCACTTGACAAATTAAGTCTCCAGCACTCAGACTTCTGAGCTGCACCATTTATTAACGTTCTGCTCTGTGGGCTGCAGACACGGTAGAGTGCGCTTGCACGTTTTTCACGATTTTCTTTAAGTTGTCAAAGAAAAAAAGGCACCGGCGATGTCAGCACGTAGCTCTCTACCTTCGGATACTTATTTATGACAAAAATTGAAGATAAAACGTAGTTTTTCGATGTAACTAACTAGATTTTTGTATATCTTTGCAGATAAAGCAGACCTCCTGGAATCATGTGCTACTTCAGCATAATAGTGATTATATTTGACTATTACATATTGTGAAGTGGTTGTGAAAACGTTTGTTATAAAAATGAAGTTAAGGCGTGCAGTGAAGATACCACCTTTATTGTTGCTGCAGATATGTTTACTTGCCTTGGGTAAGTCCGTTTTAATATTCCCACAGAGTGCTATAATATTGCTTAAGGGTATATTACTGTTGGTGCGGTCCATACAAACGTAGTCTGGTGATATTTTCAATACTAACCAATGAAAGTCAGTGAAATTTTTCTAGAAAGTAATCTAGAAAGTAATCTCTATGCTTGTATCTTGTCAGATTTTCGTTAAAATGTATAGTTTAAAAGTTAAAGTGCCTTAAAGATTTTCATACAAATGTTAAATTAATCCTAGGATTGAAACTGTATATTTTAACGAAAATTGGACAAGATACAAGCATAAAGATTTGTTTCTAGATTGTTTCTGCAAAATTTCATTGACTTTAATTGGTTAGTACTGAAAATATCACCAGACTTCGTTTGTATGCAGCGCGCATTAACGCATTCTGAATAAACTTCGCTTAAGAGAGACGCCATGCCCATAATTTAAAAAACCTTCTAACTCTAGCTAATACAGCGCCTTAACATCCACATATATAGCTTTGACAGTTCTTTGTATAATTCAATCAACAGATGGCATGTCTTTGTATTTACCTATCTTTGTATACGATAAGCACCACCTAGCTGTCCAAAGAAGGAACGAAGGACTTCTGAAGCCGTAGCATGTTGCACGTGATACAGCTATATCACGCCTTTTATCTCGATTATTCGCTCTCAAATAGAACTAAGTCGCGATAGCGCTGTATCATGCTACGGGCGCTGGATGGATGCATTTTCATTAAATCTTATCGCAATAACCAAATACTACCTTGAATAAGGAATGAACTGTCCTCGATAATGAAATCTACACTAATATTATAAAGAGGAAAGATTTGTACCTATTTTTGTATGTTTGTATGTTTGTAATGAATAGGCTCAAAAAGTACTGGGCCGATTTAAAAAATTCTTTCACCAATAGAATGCTACATTCTTCCAATTTGACATAGGCTACATTTCATTTTGAAAAAAATTAGGGATCCTTGGTAAAATTTGAACAATGTAACCGAAGGTGTAGAAAAATGAGTCTTAAAATTTATTTGTCTACCCCGTGCGAAGCCGGGACGGGCTGCTAGTATTTTATAAACAACGAAGCCTGCGTGGAATCTGTTTTAATTTCGGGGTAAAAATACGGATGCTAATTGATTAAACGGATAGATAAATTATTTAACTGTCCCATGTTGGCTTTAAATTTGCCTGTCGATATTGTTACTCTTTTATAATAACCATTTACATTCCTATTCATCAAAAACATAAATAGCGGACTATTAATTAATGATATTGAAATTTGGTATAAATTAAGCCTGATATCACAGTGTAATTATCCACAGAGCATGATCCATATAGCTCGGCGGTTGTGATAGGATAATCCTGTGCGCAGTGAAGAGGATACCTATCATAGTGTAATAATGCTTATAAATTATGTTATGATCCTTATTTCTTAGTTGTCAAATTCTAAGAACTTCCCAAGAAGCTTAAAATACCTTAGCTTCCTCACTGTTTACCTATGTATGATATACCAGGGTCCTTCTTAATATGCTGACACTTTTTAAGGGGATGATCAGACCGTCAAACTGAACAACTTTCTCTATGGCACCAACATCGAAATAGCGAAAAAAAATCAGCTCTTCCATACAAAACTGCAAACCTACTTGAGCCAAATGTATGGGACAGCTGATTTTTTTCGCGATTTCAATTTTGGTAGTAGAAAGTTGTTCAGTTTAATAGTCTGCTCATCCCCTTAAAAAGTGTCAGCATATTAAGTTGGACCCTATAGAGTGAGAAAGGTCCAGACTCCTTTATCCCGAAAACGACGCGAATTTTATGTAAAGTATAGCAGGCAAAAACGACTTTTAAAACATTAAAGTCTCCTATTATTGAAAAACAATCGCTACAACCATTGCATGAGTGATTTTCATGCGATATAGCTTAAGCTATCACGAAAGAAGAAGAAAAAAGAAAACCATAGACTTTTTCTAGCGCTAAGCTTTAGAAACTACCTCAGTAGCCTTCGCTAAGCGTAACGTCGGAAGACCCACGTTACGTTTTAAGGACTATGCCAAGCGTGACATGGTGTCATTTAAAATTGACCACTCGATGTGGGAATGCCTTTCAAGTGATAGGGATAAGTGGAGGAAGGTATTAGCTGACGATCGAACATCCAATGATGAAATCTGGTTCGAATCTCTGGCCGTAAAGCGAGCCAAAAGACACAGGGACTAACAGGCTTCTGCACCAACCGACACACAGCACAAGTGCCGTAAATGCGGCAGGCATTGTCGCTCCTGTTGGCAACACCAACATAAATTGTAGTTATTAAAAAGAAGTATTTCCGTTTCCGCCTTCCATATTGGTACGGTGCTTGTGCGTGTAACTAACTCTGGTGTAAAAATCACTGCTGTCCTCCAGGCCTCCAGTGCTGCAAACAAGACTTTCCTTTACATCGAACCAATCCTGCCACCAGAAAAACGACAGTCCACTAAAACCTCTCCAGCGGAGCCGAATAAAACACCGATAGGCCACGTCCCCTACAGCTCCCGAATTGGCTTATACAGCCACCAACGTTGGGACGCTGTTTGAAACATCTACTAAGATGAAATAAGGCCCACGATGATATCTCTAGCTGACACGAAAGAAGAAGAAGAAAGAAAACAATATACTTATTCTAACGCGAATGTTTAGAAACTACCTCATAGTTTTGTGACATCAACTCAGAGTAATCTTTCACATACCTTTGAAATGCTCAAAGCGTAAAGGAGAAGTCAACATGTGACGCACGGATAACTTTTGTCATCGCAACTGTTTAAAGTTACATTGCATCTTTGGAGAACTTCGCACGAACGAACATTTGTTTTCGGTCACGCCTTCGCGTAACATGTAATGCCTATTCGATTTCAAAGTAATTGTAGATAGATAGATAGATAACACGTTTGGTAATTTGATAGGGTGCTAAGAAGTTTAGGGTTTGAAACTTATAATGATTAACTAGTTTGAAGAGGATAGTCCTTACGGCGTGCTTAATACAATCGAACTTTCGTCGGATTTTTAGACTGGTTTGCACCAAAAAGTGTATTTAGTGATCTCACTGTCTCTCACACTGCTCATGCCTCATACTAATGACAGTGACGGCATCATATTTTAACATGTTTAAGCCTAAATGTTTTTGTTTAATGTTCACCAATTAAAGTTAGGTAATTAAAATTTTTAAACACGATTTAGAAACTAATCTCTGCTTTTGTATCTCTGCTATTGTATCTTCTACATTTCCATTAATTTCAAAGTTACCGTGGCTCAAAGATTTCCGTACTACTATCTTTGAAACTATACATATTTTATACGGTAATCTGATAAATACAGACACAGAGATTCGTTTCTAGATCGTACTTAAAAATTGCATTCACTTATTAGGTTAGTATTGAAAAAATAGGAAAAAAAACTTCATTTTTATGCAACGAGCTCGGGCGCCCTCGGGTATACCTTTTTTATCTGAAATAATATCAAACGCGTTGAGAACGATTCAGCACAAATGGCTTTCAGGTTCTGCGTTCATTTATTAACATATAGTAGAAAGTCCTGCGAAAATAAATTAATAGTAGTTTTAACAAAAGTCTTCAGCGGGAGAATTAGTAGCGATAATGAATATCTCTAACTTCAACCAATATTATACTTGAAGTGGACTTTATTAGCCCTTCGACAAGAATGTGACTAAATGGCAACATTGACGCGTCAGCAATATTTAAATTTGTACTTCATCATCATCATATAAAATAATAAGACCAAAGACGTTATCTGCTTCATCTTCTTATCGTGTGGGCATCAAGCCATGCCAGAGTTTTGCCAGACAGCCTTACGGCCTCAGATGTGGTTTTATGTAACGACTACTACCACGAGAGATAGTAGCCGGGATCAACGGCTTAACGTGCCATCCGAAGCACAGAGTCATCTTTCTTTTCAGACAATCAGGTGATTCGGCATGCAATGTCCTAACCAACTGGGGAAAAAAGGACAAAGTGACATATCACTTGGTGTCCCTCGTGGGAATTGAACCCACGACCTCCATGTCAAGAGTCCAATGCTCTTTAGACCACGTAGGCAGTTGTCTTCTTATTTCTAATACGAGAAGGAGTTAGACAAGCAAAGACTACCTACACTGTTAAACGTAGTAGTTTAACGGTTTGTTACTGTTATGTAAACATAGGCTAAGTTTTGTTAATATTTTTCGATACATTTTTTAAGGTTGACAAAGATAATTCATTAGCAACTGCCTTGCCCTGACTTGCCCCAAAAATAAAGTTTTAATAACAAACAACACGAAGAAAACTGACTTTGTGGTTTCCAAGAATAAATAATTAGAACCCTATCCTACGGTATAAAAGTAGATCAATCAAGAAGTGGTAGATAGCACAACATTTTCCACTTACCAAGTTTCGAGACACAGATAAATAATTCCAAGAATTGACAGCTGAAACCAAAAACAAATTGAGAACCCTTAGTGCCCCTTATCTAATTCCTAGAATCAACTGAAGTTCGTCCTATAATTCTTGAAGCACCGTTCACCTAAACAAAGTTTGGGTTCAAAAATCTTAATTAAGAACAATTAACGTTCGAAAGCTTTTCATTTAAGATAGGTAATTGGTGTACTATTGTCTTGTAATTGATCTAATACTGTGCAAAACTCGGTATTTTATTTTGTAACCTTTCTCGTATTTCTTTAGGATAGGAGACAGGCTCCTATTTTTCTCTCTAATTTGCGTTCACTTGTTAGTTATTTTTTTTCTTTTAATGATGCATTGTCGTTGTCGGCCGCCGGCGTAGAAAAACATTTTGACTTATTTATGTTATTTAGGGTGCGGGCATTAGGAACCGAGATTAGTACCTACACTTTGGCGCATCGTAAGCGATGCACTTCTGCGTTTATCACCCTATCAGAAAGTTTGTTCCTTTATGGCACTATAGAGACTAAACGCGAGAGCCAATTATGAAGATTCTTTCAACAATCGATTTGTCTTAATTTTGCAAGGGTTACTAAAGATAAGATAGTAATTAAAATTAAATATGGCGACAACCAGACACCATATTGGGAAAAAGAAAAATAATTAAGTTGACGTTGTACTATGTTAAGTAGGGTATCATTGAATAGGTATTTGAAAATCATCTTAAGGCACGGTTTATACAGAAGAGATATGTGGCGGTGGCGGATAGTAAAAGTAATACAATTATAAACCTTATAGTACGTAGCATAGCGTCGTTTGGATAATTACGCCCGCACCTCCAGGCGACACGTCACCTGGAGGCACGGGCGCGATTCTCTTTTACGACAAAAACGACGCTATGCTACTCGTACGTACTATAGGTTTTATATTGTGTTACTTAGATTATCCGCCACCGCCACACGTCTCTTCTGTATAAACCGTGGCTTAGGTTTATCTTATCATTTTTCATTCTGAATGATCATTTACGATATATTACGATTTTTCTCTTATCAGTAATTTTTTTTTCTCACAGTCGGGTTTTTGTCTTTCTTATGTATTAAGTTTATTTAATTTGACTACTGGTAGGTAAAGTCCTCTGTAATTAATAATATTTATGCCATATAAAGAACA
The DNA here is from genome assembly GCA_963924505.1 of Agonopterix alstromeriana. NCBI lineage: Eukaryota > Metazoa > Arthropoda > Insecta > Lepidoptera > Depressariidae > Agonopterix > Agonopterix alstromeriana. Next base: position 7,276,186 of record OZ004670.1, read on the forward strand.
TCGAAATCGAGAAAAAAAATCAGCTGTCCCATACATTTGGCTCGAATAGGTTTGCAGTTTTGTATGGAAGAGCTGATTTTTTTCCCGCGATTATTATTCAGTTTAGTTTTATTCGAAAGTGATTCAGTTTGACGGTCTGATCATCCCCTTAAAAAAGTGACAGCATATTAAGAAGGACCCTATATAACAGGTCATTATTAATAGATGAGGCAATTAAAATAATTACTTTGCAGCCAATTTGCTGGCAATAGATCCAATGAGGCGAAATGAAAGTTTTAGAGTGAAACAGTGTCAGCTGTCCCAGTTGCGTATCAAATTTCAATTGTCTCCGTCCATAGGGAGAACCTTTTTCTACTAAGGTTCCAAACATAAATCTTTACGAAAGTTTTCTAAGAACTAAATTGCTTTCCTAGTACGAAATTCAGTCACTTGGCATAGGCATGTGGCATATAAACTCTATTACAATCAGATACTTCAAATTTTATTACTCGGTGTATTTGATAATTCGGAAGTTACTATTTCTAATTGATTTCTGGAGATTGATGATGTTATAATCTAAAATCGAAAAAGCTGGAAAAACATTAAAAATTTGATCTAGTTCAGACTGTTCCTGGAACTAACCAAGGATTGTATCAGATTGCAGCCACATCGACAGTAATCCACGGTTATGGCTCGCACTCAGTCACCTCTAAATAGATGATGGAAAGGTCATGATCCAATTCTGAAGTCTATCAAATGTTATTGTTTTCTCATTTTGGGATGTGCCGTCTACTTGCAAAAAAATATACCTTAGACATTGTCACAAAGATTATCTATACTTAATTATTTAGCTTTCTGGCCAATTCTGATTAGCAAATATAATTTATAAGAATCTTTCCGTCATATCTTGATCGTTACTAAAGCTGTTCGAAGAAAAAGTGACAGTAAGTGTTTCTAATCTCTGTTTCTGTAATTCAATGCATGCATGCATAGGCTCACGACTATATTTCCCGAGGGGGTAGTCAGAGATATTCTGAAACCTCAGAACATCCACGTTTCACCAGTAGTACCGAAACTCTGTCCAGTGTGACGGGGGGTGAGCACGTCGCCACTTGTAATGGACAGTGGGTACAATACATGCCTCGAAATTGAAGCATGCAGGTTTCCTCACGATGTTTTCCTTCACCGAAAAGCCAGTGGTGTTACAAATCGTACATAAATTTCGAAAAACTCATTGGTACGAGTCGGCCTGGACGGGGATCGAACCATCGCCTCCAGCACAGCAGGCCAGTCATAAAAATTCATATTCGTCATAAAAATTGTTTACCCTAGAACGATTTAACATTGTTCTAAGTAATTTGACATTCACCCCTTGCTGGCTTCGAACCCGCGACCCTCGGATTAGTAGGCAGGTTTAGGACCAACTGAGCTATCGAGAAAAGGCCAGTAAACTCGTACTCCATTAGAATAGTTGGAAGCTCTCTTCTACCGGTATGATTCTAAAAGTGCTAGAAATAAAAGTGTCGACAGCAAACAGCAAAATACATTCTCTTACTCTCCTTCTTTAAGAAAATTAGATTTGTCGTCTTCAATTTAATTTAACTCCGAAGAATTTCCCAACCGCAATTCGATCTCCCTGTGTTCTGATTCTGAGCGGACATTGCTGTAAAACTTTTCTACCCTACCTTGTAACGCTGAAGATAATTCCCTGTTGTGGGAAAAGCGTACGGTACTCGTAGAGACGTAGGTACCTAGTCGTGTTAAAGTTTGTTAGATTGTAGAGGCCGTGATTCAAAATGGATTAACGAATTTTGCGAGATGTTTTGATACCCATAATAAATGTAGGTATACAGGATCTTTCTTAAAATGGTCACGGTTTTTACAGGGATGATCATACCATTAAACTGAACAACTTTCTTTATGGGTCTAACATCGAAATCGCAAAGAAAATCACAATGGACGACATAGAGAAACTAGGTAGCTAAATGAAATAAATCTACGTTTATTGTTCACTTGAACTAATATTATAAGACTTTATTGTACACAGAGATATAATAATTCACATAGTTGAGAAAACATGTACAAAGGGCGAGCTTATCTCTGAAATGATTTAACATGGTTATACAAAGAATGTAGAAAAACAACAGTTTTCAAATGTATCAAAAGAGAAACTAGACCTAAATCCACATAATTCTTCTTTTAGCTTCCAAATAGGTACTAAGTAAGGGTTTCAATACAAAACTCTTAACTAGACTTGGGGTTTTGACGGGGATTCGTGTCTGCTCTGCGCAAACGAAGATTTCCGAGCGGAATTATTTTCCTGGTCGTACTGTACCGTGTAATAAAGGCAAGCTAGAAGTTACATAATTGCTCTTATCCAAAAGCAACGTCAATCGAACTAATCTGAATTGAAATGTACGTATAACCCAGGTTATATCGATTTCTAATTAATAAGGTAACGATAACTACCAATAACCACCAAACTCCGCACTTACGCACTATTAAGAAACGAATAAGGACAATTATTCAGAAACAAACCTTGCTCAATATAACATAAAATCGATCAAGTGCGAGTCGGACTACTCGCGCACCGAGGGCTCCGTACCCCACACAACACAACTTGCAAAAAAGTTTAGTTTTCTCCGGGATCTTTAGCGCGAGACGTACTCACACTTGGCCGGTTTTTTTATTATTTGTTATACTGTAGATTTTGTTCTATAATCACACCAAATTTGACGCTTGTATATATTGCCGTTTTTACGATAGAGCGAGAAGAAAAAGCGTTAATAAAACTAGTTTCTTGTATGAGGACCCCTTAATTTTTTTGTATTTTTTTTATTTGTTAGCAAATGTGGCATAATAATGCACATTCTATGAGAATTTCCAAATAAGGTGACAGGTGACACAGTGATTTTCCTATTCCTTTATAGCTTTCTGGACAATTCTGATCAGCAAATATATTTATGACAAAGATATACTATCCGACATATCTTGAACGTTACTAAATCTGTTCTAAGAACAAATGAGAGGAAGTGTTTCAAATCCCTGTTTCTTTAATTCAAAATAGCCTTAACATTTTTTTGCTATTTGAAATGGAGCATAGTAATTAAAAATACGCACATTTTGTTATACTGTAGAGTTTGCTCTATCTCTATAATCACACCAAGTTTGACGCTTGTATGTATTACCTTTTTTACGATAGAACGAGAAGAAAAAACGCCCGTCTAGCTTCTTGTTGAGAACCCCCTTAATTTTTAACTTTTTGTCATTTTATTATTTGTTGACAAATCCGCCATAATAACGCATATTCTGTGAAAATTTCAACTGTTTAGCTATTACAGTTCAGAAGTTACAGCCCTAAATAGATAGGACAGACAGACATACCGACGCACGAACGGACAACGTAGGCTTATGAAAAGGGTCACGTTTTCACCCTTTGGGTACGGAACCCTCAAAATTACCAATGTGTTCGCGTGCCCCGATCGGAAAACTTCTTACTCACGTACGTATCCACAAACTTTACTGGAAGGGTCCCTAACAAAATTTATTCGTGCGTTTCAACCATTAGCGACTTTCTGTCTTAACAGGTGCCTAATCTTCTTAATTTGTTTCGGTAGAGCAGACGACGAATTTCAACGTGAGGATTATGCTTGTCAAATTATGTAATAAAGATAATCCAAACAAAGTCGTGATGGTTCACCGCAGGGTTTGACGTTGAAGAAACTTGAATGTTGTATTAACATGCGGTATAAAATAACTTGAACCCGTCTTACCCGCATTCAATTCACCGTAGAATTTGATAGGTGGAGATTTGTAATTAGCTTACAGTTATTTACGAGCGGATTTAATATGTAATCAATGCTGTAAATCTGATATTTATTTTATTTAAGGAATGACAATAAAATATAACTGACTTAAATATAACTTAATAAAATATAACGAACTAAAATATAACTAACTAAAATAAAACTAGCTTAATAAAATATTTACACTTAGTCGAAAAGCCCTCCCCGGGCCATACCAGATGCAAAGGTGCCCAAAACGCTTGTCGCGTTTCCGCGTTGGATGGCGATAGATAACCTTTGCATCAAGTAGTACCCGAGCAAGCGTCGTTCCGCCTCTCCTGGAATCGATGGCCGAGCTCTTAAACGAAGCTCAAAGCTTCCGACCCCCAGCAGCCCGTGGTCTCAAAGGCCAGTGGCACAAAATAGTAATTTTGCACCAGGGCCGAGTAAATGTCGCGCTGTTTGTCAGCCGTTACTTCAGCGGCGGCCCTGGCCGACCGAACCTTGCGGCTGAGATATGTGGCAGCGAAAGTGCTGACGCACGTGGCGTCCCTTATCAGACACTTTCCTCTCTGCCATGGCACCAGCGTTAGGCCATCAGGCCTTTTCCCATCCGTGCGACTGAGGCCTGGCGGTTCCAGCCTGCACGGTATGTTGGCCGAAATCAGTGCCCTCCGGACGATGTCACTAAGTGCGAGGTGACGTGGGTGTCTCCCCGAACACCGACGGCAGCTCAACGCATGATGGCCGTTGGCTTCCACCGTGGACCCGCAGATGTATAGATGTGGTTGACAAACATTTATTTTACTACTAATTGTGCGTTGTTATAATAGTTGCTTAAAAATTTTAATAACGTCAAACAAACGCTACTCTTATTTTCGTAAAAGGACGTAATATTCAATAAAGAGTTAGGTGGCTATAATATACACGGTCTTTCTTAATATGCTAACAGTTTTCTAAGGGGATGATCAGACCATCTAACTAAACAACTTTCTCTATGGGACCAAGGTCGAAATCGTGAATAAAAAATCATCTGTTCCATATAAAACTGCAATCCTACTCGACAAACATATATGGGAAAGCTTTTTTTCGCTATTCCCATGTTGGTCCCATACAGAAAGTTGTTCAGTTTGAAGGTCTGATAATCCATCAATAGTAAATACCTATGTCCTTTCTGCGCTCCCGAGCGCGCTGCATACAAACTACGGTTAGATCCTATTTTTTTTCAATGCCTTACTAATCAATTACCTAAGGTCAATAAAAATCTTTAAACACGATCTATAAACAAATCTCCAACAAAAATCTTACAAACCACAGGCACAGAGATTCATTTCTAAATCGTGTTTCAAAAGTTTTAATTAGTTAATGTCCAAAATATAATTAAACTTCGCTTTTATAGAGCGCGCTAGAGGGCATATATACCCTCTTAAATCTATCTTATTTTACAATCTGAAACGCTAATTTAGTAACTTCAAAGACGAAACCACAATCTAGACACTTTATTTACCTATTTAATAAGTCACATTTAATCGAGTAAGAGCCTGTTTCAGCACTTCTTGTAATAGTAATTTCTTGTTAGCTTATCCAACAGATATTGACATCTTTCATACAAAATATGTCAAACTATCTGTCGGATAAGCTAACAAGAACTTACTCAGAAGTGGTGAAACAGATCCTAAATCTCATCATGAAATTATTTCATCTCATCATCAATATAGGCCTTGACATCTGTAACATATGATTTAAGCAGTGTTGTTGGGGACTACCCCCTCGGGAAATATGGTCGTGAGCATATGCATACATGTTGGAGAAACACCTAAACAATCAAACAAACAAAACATCACCAAACAAACAAACGGTAATCACAAGAATAAATGCTCCGATGAATAGCTGCCTCCGTGGTCTAATGGTTAAGAGCATTGGGCTCTTGTCACGGAGGTCGTGGGTTCGATTCCTACGGGGGACACCTAGCGATATGTCACTTTGTGCATTTTTCCCCAGGTGGTTAAGACATTGCAGGCCGAATAACCTGATTGTCTGAAAAGAAAGATGATTCCGTACTTCGGATGGCACGTTAAGCTGTTGGTCCAGCCTACTACTATCTCTCGTGACAGTAGTCGTTACATAAAAACCATGTCAGAGGCCGTAAGGCGGTCTGAAAAAACTCTGAGACCAGGGCTTTGCACACACGATAAGAAGAAGACAAGAATAAATAAAGATTACTTTATTATTTAGATAACAAAGCGTAGTTTGCGTCCCTTCTGCAGTTACAATCGCAACTTTCCTCGAAAAGGGCTGAGTGATAAAATTACGCTCAATTTATTCCCAGGACTGGCCATTTGGTACACCCGGACCCGCGCAACGGCCCTCTCGAAGAGATTTTGGTTAAATCTTCCAGAACACAGACTTAGAATATCTAGATTAGATAGCCTTAACTTTCAAAAGTTTTTAAAGATTAAGTTAGAATGATTTTCAGTTTTAAATAATTTTGAATTTTATTTAGGTAATGTTATTACGAAATGAATATACGAAGCGCTCGTTGGCGTAGTGGAGCTTCGGTATTGGAAACGATCACCGAAGTTAAGCAGCGTCAGGTCCGGTCAGTCTTTGGATGGGTGACCGTTTAGTAGTTTTTCATCTCGAGCGTTTCCGTGCTTCGGAAGGCACGTTAAGCAGTTGGTCACGGATAGTTCCGTCAGATGGTGTTGTAACTATTAGTTAAGCCAGGTCAGAGGCCTATTGGGAAGGCTTTTAAATTCTCTGACAGCAGGTTGACCACTAACTTGACTCCACGAAAACGCACAGGGCCCGCGTGGTGGAGTATGGCCCACTCCCTCTTACCCTTATTCGTGAGAGGAGGCCTTTGCCCTAGAGTGGGATTCTACAGGCTACAACTTTTGGCGAAAATGGCGCTGGGCTTCTTTTTTTTTGCATGCCGTGCTTTTGGTTGAGATAGTTATGTGCGCGCAGGTCAACGAAGAGGCAATGACTTTAGCCGACATTCAACCAACGACATTTTATTGCAAACAACCTAATATTAAAAACGTTATAAACGTTATGTATTTATAACACAAATTAATGTTAATTTGTTAACTAAAATAAATTGTTAGATGAAATAAAACGTTTATTTATCATATTTAAATTAATACAGATTAATGACCAACTTTGCTCACTTGTATCATAATGTACTATTTCTTGGAAAAAATAATTACACAACCCACTTCAACAATGTACGTCGTCAACAAAATCTGCTTCTGCAACGTGTTCTATTAATTTTTGTAAGTATTATTCAATTTTCACCTATAACATATCTACACGATTTCCAATTTGTTATGGAAGTGAACTCCATAACAATTTGGAAACCGTGTAGATATTTTATATTTGCCGGCAGAACAAAAAGAGCTATCCAACATATTATTCTAAACTTTTAAAAAACTGTAATAGAAGTGTGTCTGTACATTGATGATATTTAGAAGAATAAGATTGCAATATGATTTTTAGGTATCCCTGACTCCAAATCAACCTTTTCTATAATTTTTGTTCGTCTGTTTCTTTGTTTGTTTGTTTGTATGTCTGTAACAGCATATCACAAAAATTAATGAACCGATTTTGATGAAACTTTTTTTGTTTGAAAGCTTATGATCTGACTTAAAATCTGGTATATTATTTGTGCGGTTGAAGTCGCGGCTAAACGCTCGTGTTTTTATAAATATTTAAAAATAACAGACTATGGCAACATAACATAAATATTAACATTCTTTATTTGCACACCGAAAAATGATTGTGTTGTGTTGCATTTTTGTTGTTTGGTTTGGATTGTGTTCATTTTTCTACTACCTTTTGTTTCTTTCACAATTATTTTGTAGGAGAATTGTATGTCATAATAATTATTACTATGTTTAGACACTCAATTTTAAGCCTTAAAAATAATGATTAAGAGAAGTTTATTCCGAATGCGTAAATGCGCGCTCCATACAAACGAAGTCTGGTGATATTTTCAATACTAACCAATTAAAGTCAATGAAATTTTGCAGAAACAATCTAGAAACAAATTTCTATGCTTGTATCTTGTCAGATTTTCGTTAAAATTTACAATTCAATGCAAGGATGAATTCAAGATTTGTATGGAAATCTTTGAGGCACTGTAACTTTAAAACTATACATTTTAACAAAAATCTGACATGATACAAGCATAGAGATAACTTCCTAGATTGTTTACGAAAAGATTCAATGACTTTAATTGATTAGTATTTAAAATATAACCAGACTTCGTTTGTATGCAGCACGCTAACAGTAATATACCCTTAATAAATAACTTAAATGAGAAAACATACTACAACGACACGATTAGGAAACGGGTTGGTAGTTGTAGGTACTCTAACGGAATAATGTCAAGTGTTTACATAATATTTATTATGAAGGTACTTAATACTTATTCTTTCTAACCAATATCTTCCCAAAAATGCAAGCATTTACAGAGTAGGTTAGATCAGCAGTCTGTACTGGAGTTTTCTGGATCAACATAGACTGCTTTACATTTTTAAATGGTGGTGCCAGGCATAAAAAACAAGTCACCACAAATAGAAAATATTATTCAAAGACAAAGTCAATATAATTTATTCAATATAGGTGCTTGAAGCACACTTATCAAACGTCAAATCTTTTTTAAAGCTACCACCGCGTCGGAACGTGTTGTCGTTGTAGAGAAGATGCGGACAGAAACTTTACAACATAACACGACATTATAACTATTACAATATAAATTCTTAAGCTAAAGTTATGTAAACAGTAATTACATAGTCTATTTAATAAAATAATTGACACTATACAGTAAATAAACTATGAGCTAATGACCTCAGACCCAAGCATTTTGATCATATAAATAATCATCCGGTTTATAATATGCTTTTTTAACAAAGGACTTTACTTGTTATTACTTTAATTAATTCTGTATATATGTATGTATGTATATGCTCACGACTATATTCCCCGAGGGGGTAGTCAGAGATGTTCTGAAATCTCAGAGCATCCACGTTTCACCAGTAGTACCGAAACTCTGTCCAGTGTGACGGGGGATGAGCCCGTCGCCACTTATAATGGACAGTGGGTACAATACATGCCTCGAAATTGAAACATGCAGGTTTCCTCACGATGTTTTCCTTCACCGAAAAGCCAGTGGTGTTACAAATCGTACATAAATTCCGAAAAACTCATTGGTACGAGTCGGCCTGGACGGGGATCGAACCATTGCCTCCTGCACGGCAGGCAAGGTTACTCGCCACTGGACCACCACGGCTTTAATTAATTCTGTATACCTTTAAAGAGTGCAATTCTTGTAGCAAGGTTAAGTTTTATCAAATTTAAGTTTTCAAGAGTGAATCACGTGTCGAGAAGAAATATTTAGCCAAAAAAAGAAGAAGAACCTCATGTGAAGGAGTATTATATTCCAGAACTACACATTAAAACTCAATATTTTTTCTGAAGAACTGTTCTCTTCTGATGAAGCGAAGTGTATTAATTCTGCTTTAATTTTGCATGTTCTTTATGTATTGACTATCAAAGAGCCCGGACCTGCCCACTTTAAATCGCTTTTCTGTTGTTCATCACAGGCTTTTATCCTACTGTAATACCTAAGTCTGTGCTTTTACCTCACAAATGGACATTGACAGAGACTAGAAATTCAGGAGAGTGTATTTCAACAATAATGTTGTCTTGAAAAGTACATTCATGTTTCAAATATTATTGATTATAAATATGTTACAGCTATGTTGTGCTATTTCGAATCAAATTAAAGATTGGAAAATTAAGTCTCGGGCGGGACGATAACCCGCACTCTTCCAAACCGGGGAATTGCGGTTCTTAGTGTAATAACTTCCAGTAGATGGCGCTCACGTCCCCTTAAGACGCAATTTATTGAACATTTCGTTCTCTGGCTAGTTGGCTCGGTGGCGAAATTGGATAACGCAATTCCCCGGTTTGGAAGAGTGCGGGTTCAAGTCCCGCCTGAGATTAAATTTTTCAATCTTTAATTGTACTCAACATTCATGTTTCACAAAAACAGATATCATAGAAAATATATGTCACTTGTATTATAATAATTATAACACATTCGATTTGCCGAATATAATTGCCCATGGCATTTCAAACATTAAAAAAAGATATTAAACTTCCTAACGAATGAATGAAAGCTTTCATTTCAAATCATAGTGGCCTAACTCAGTGTGATTGCGACGACCTCTGCAGTCGAAGGGTCATCTGCTAGAATATCGAACACCTGCACGGGAAATGACTTAAATACAGCTACATCGGACGCTGTTAAGAGTCCTTTTACCGTTTAGTGGCGCTCTGATCACAATATTTACGATTTCTCAAACAAGAAAGCCTAAATTAAAAAAGTGCTACGCCAACTTACTACAATATAGCTACGAGTATTTCAACACTTTTATAGGCTTTTATTAGGTCTAAACATTCAAATTAGGAAAAAGAAAAAAAAAACGGCTACTTTTACATATTTCGATGTTCTTAAAAGTGGAATTTTACAACCTATAAAAGTATTATAAATTTCTCAATAATGAAAACCCAAAATGAATTGAGTATTTATATTTTACAATGTCATCAAAATACATTTTTTTCTTTCTAAATTAAACTTCACATATTTAACTAACCTCAATCTAAATCCAGCTATCAGCTAACAATTTCCATCTAAAATACCAGCTATTTGGTTTGAAACATCAATATTTTAACTTTGTTCTTTTTTATTTTAAGAGGATAGTTTTTGTTGCACGCTCCATACAAACGAAGTCTAGTTGTACAGGGTGTTAGGGTAAACAGTTGCATTACTTTGCAGGGGTGATTGTTCCCATAAGCAAACAAATCATTCAATCATCATGACTTTATATGAAAAGTCGATTTTTTTTTGCGAATTTCCTATAGTTTTCTTAGGGAAAGTTGTTCAGTATCATGGGTACAAACACCCCTTAAAGTAATGCAACTGTTTACCCTACTATATTTTTAATACTTATATCAAAAATATTGTTACCTATTGAGACAATCATCTTGAAATGGTTTTCGATTCAGTCTTCCAAAAATAGAACACGACATACCGAAATAATTCCGACTTTTTATTTAAACCTGTCAAATAAAATTACGTCCTGACAGGTAAGTGCCTTTCCTTTGCCCATAGAAAAGTAAATATAGCCTGAAGCGCCACTTTTAAATGGTAAAGTAATTAGTTATTCTAATAAAACTAATTTTCTTTCCGGGTGAGTTTTCTGTTAAAACGTAATTGCTTTATGGTACTGAGGAAAACTTCTTAATACTTAGAAATTGTAAATTGCCTAGAGTGACTTACTAGTTTTTGTAAGCATGTACCGTCAGCACAAAACTATACCATTGCGAAGTGCTCATTAGAGCACTAGGACATAGTCAGTTAACAGATTTTCTTAACCGTCTATTTCTCGAGTTATTTGAAAAAATACTGAATGAGGTGCATTTCTGTGCTTTGAATCTGAATCTATTCATCATTTGACATTTCCTTTTTTTTTCTTCATAATTAATGGCCGGTTGCTTGCGTCTAGCGCGGGAATTCTGCCAACGTCAAGTAATTTAGTGTTTTTCTCAAGTATTATTCTATGGACAAGAACAAATTAGAGCGTTACAAAATGGCGTAGCCACGTGCAAGCCCGAGAGAAGATACGTGACTGCCCACTGTTAGTCTTGCAGCGCGACTCCATTTCCTTATACAACGTGTTAATGAATAGACGCAAAACTAGAAATAGTTTGTGTAGAATCGAGAGCAGAATCGAATTAAATATCAAAGTTTCAACAATGGTTACATTTTCTCAAAATATTAAATTATATGTTTGTATCATTTAAAATTAACTGAACTCGAAGTCAACCCACCGCACACTCCACACCGTATACTCACCCTACTTAATATCAAACTAGATTCTTTAAATGTATCCTTAAGCACGCTAGCGCTTTCATTCATTGCTGAAATAATAACAAATCGTTTTTGCATGAAAACTTAAAATGCGAATAACTTTAAATTGTTATTAATAATGAAATTATTGTTTCAATTAATTTTTTTTGTTAAAAATCAGTTGGGGTGTATGAGGTTTTGCGCTTATTCATTAACACGTTGTATTTCTCTGAAATTTTCTTCACCATCGTTCCCGCCTCGGCTGTAATGACCAACTTTGCTCACTTGTATCATAATGTAGGTAATATTAGATTATTATGTTGAAGCACCTGTGTGGTCGGGTGTTTCGGTGGTGGATGTTAGGCTGGTTGGAACACAATACCTACTACCTGTTCCATACCCAAAGGCTGAAAACGGGAGCCTATTCATAAGCCTACGCTGTCCGTCCGTCCGTCCGTCCGTCTGTCTGTCTGTCTGTCTGTCTGTATATCCTACCTATTTAGGGCTTAACTTTTGAACCGTAAAAGCTAGACAGTTGTAATTTTAACAGAATGTGCTTTATTATTCAAAATGTCAAAAAGTTAAAAATTTAGGGGGGTCCTCATACAAGAAACTAGTTTTTATCAACCTTTTTTCTTCTCGATCTATCGTAAAAACGGTAATACATACAAGCGTCAATCTTGGTGTGATTATAGAAGAAACTATATGTACTATACTATAACAAAAATTAATAAAAAACGGCCAAGTGTGAGTCGGTTTTGCGCTAAAGGTGCCGGAGAAAACATAACTTTTTTGTAAGTTAATATGTCGTGTGGTAGTGTGGCACGAAAACCGCGGTGCGCGAGTAGCCCGACTCACACTTAATCGGTTTTATTTTGTAATGTACTCAAACCCATGTTTCCACGCGATTTCGACTTGGCTCTCATAGTATGAAATAAATGATACTCGAGAACCTGAATATTGGATGTTTGGACCAGGTCCCATAAAAATTTGCCCATGGTTCTTTTGGATTCAAAACAAGCTGAGGGATTTTTTACTAGACATAAGAAGAGGATAGCCAAATAATTGACAAAATTTTCTTTACGAGATAATCGATTTTATACATTTTTTTTCTTACTCTACTTACGCAATGGCTACGGAACCCTATCATGGGCGAGTCCGACATGCTCTTGGCCTGTATTTAAAGTTTCCATAATGATCGTCAGACCATGCACTAAGAGCTTAATCATATTGGAACTTTAATTAATACCCGCCATTAATCAGTGCAACCTCCTAAGTATCTATTAAACTACGCTCTGAAAATCAATTTGTCTCTTCCAGGTTTTATTGGAAGGTTTGAAGTTTCTTCCGGTAACGAAATAACCTTTGCCCAGTAAAGTATGAGTAATATTTTTTTACTTAATAAAGCAATTTTTAAATGAAAACTACTAAGATTGTGATTTATATTAAAAATTAGAAAAAAAAAATTTGCTTTATTTAATCTCAATGAGAATAAGACATTGAAAACTCTAGCTCCTAATCTAGATGCCCAAACCCTAGGAGGTAGTGCCTTCCCAAACAATCATTAAATCGAAACTTTTATACAGAACTTTTTTGAACAAAAGCAGTATTTATAGAAACGAATAAAACATGCAATATCTATATTTTGTTAGTATATATATAAAAGTTAAATAGCTTTAGATTTGTGTGTGTGCATGTGTGTGGTGTGTGTGTGTGTGTGTGTGTGTGTGTGTGTGTGTGTGTGTATGTGTGTGTGTGTGTGCGCGTGCGTGCGTGAGTGTATGCTTGTGTTCGTGAGTTTACCTAGCCCTGCGACGGATATTAATTGTATTGCTTTGTAAATTAATATTAATTTGATTAATTAATATTATAAACAACTCCTTTAAATATTACTAGTGTTTTGTTACCCGAGAATTGAAGAACAATTTTTAAATGCAAATTAAAAGAGGTTCATAGCTCGACCTACACTTAATATCATTGGATTTTTTACACACACATACATACATAAAATCGGGGTGGTCAGAAACATTGCTACAACTACCAACTTTTCTGTTGAAGAATGAAGTTGTAGCCATGTTCACATTTAGCGATTTACATTTCAGGATGGAATAACGTATCAAGTGGTGAGAGGCGCGCTCCATACAAACGAAGTCTGGTTATATTTTCAATACTAATCAATTAAGAGGATATGTTAACAAAATAGGATTCTTCAAAGCATCATATATCATGAAGCCCTAACATTAGGAGTATGATTTGCGGATATGTGTATATTGAACCTATAAGTAAAGTTTTGATTAGAGCCAAAACACGATTAAGAGACATTTTCTCGATAGAAAAATAAGCCAAAGTAGCCTCCGTCTTTATCGATAAACGCTTGGAACTGCTAAACGGTGAATAATAGAAACACGAGACATGATTAAAAAAAAAGAGATTGATATTTTATAAAGTTTGATTAGAGCAGAAATGAACTTACATAAATAGTATAATCACAATTAAATAAAGTTTGTTTTACGCTTACGTCGTTTCAGGCCCGCGCGCCGCCCCATCTCTTTCTCTCGCATCAGGCAGTAATACAAGCTATCACACGCCCATTTCGCTTCAATTATTTTTCGACATAGGCCCTTAAAGACAATGACATTTTTCAGAAACAATCTAAAAACTAATCTCTATGCTTGTATGTTCTAAGATTTTCGTTAAATTGAATAGTTTTAAAGTTACAGTGCCTCAAAGATTTCCATACCAAAATTAATCCTAGCATTGAAACTATATTTTAACGAAAATCTGACAACATAAAGCATAGAGATTAGTTTTTAGATTGTTTCTGAAAAATGTAATTGACTTTAATTGGTTAATATTGAAAATATAACCAGACATCGTTTATATGCAGCGCGCATTACCGTTTTCGGAATAAAACTTCTCTTGATCCCTTAGTCGCCTCGTACGACACCCACGGGAATAATCGAGGTGGTCCATTCTAAGCCTGATTTTAATTTGCCATAGAACACAATACCCAGATTATATTTAAAACAAAATTCTTTTGAAATAATAAGTATTTGCAAACAAGAAACAATACTGTGATTAGATTTCACGGATAATCTTTGAAATTGATACTTGTAAATTAATAAGTATTATTATCTTCTCGACCTCATTTGCTCTTACGAGTCCCTGGTAAACCTTCTTTTGTAGACTTCTGTAAATGTAATTAGATTGAGTTACTCTTTGAAGTAAAGTTTTTCTTCAAATTGCCTCGAGGGCGGTCTCTGCAAGGTACCATGTTCAAATGAAACGTTAAGATTTTCTGTTCATTTGAACTGTGTCTGACTGAAAAATTGTACAGAAGTTCGGCTCCTTGTTGAAATTATTTTGGTGAAATGTAATTTTGGGGACAAGTAAGGTTTGTCAGGGCATTAACCCCAATAAATTTATTTTATATAAGCTTTAGTTTAGGTCTGCGTAGACCTTAAAAAAGTATCCTATGTGTTAATCCAGATCATATTCTATCTGTGTGTCAAATTTCATTAAAATCCATTCAGTGGTTTTTACGTGAAAGAGTAACAAACATCCATTCATACTTACAAACTTTCGCGTTTATAATATTAATAGGATTTATTTCGGTACATTTTTGAAATTTTTTTACAGCCTTTTTAGGCTTGCTTGCAGCGTTTTTTCAACATAGTTTGTAACACAGTTTCGTAAATTATGATCAATGAAAATATAACAAACTAGCAGCCCGTCCCGGCTTCGCACGGGGTAGACAAATAAATTTTAAGACTCATTTTTCTACACCTTCGGTTGCATTGTTCAAATTTTACCAAGGATCCTTAATTTTTTTCAAAATGAAATGTAGCCTATGTCAAATTGGAAGAATGTAGCATTCTATTGGTGAAAGAATTTTTTAAATCGGCCCAGTACTTTTTGAGCCTATTCATTACAAACATACAAACATACAAAAATAGGTACAAATGTTTCCTCTTTATAATATTAGTGTAGATGTAGATAGGTAGGCACACTCGTGTTTCGTGAACGAACTAGATAAGAGTTTTCGATTGTTTTTAAACTGCTATTCTAATTGTTTAGTTTAATTTATACAGGGTCCAACTTAATATGCTGACACTTTTTTAAAGGGATCCATCGTTTGCGATTTCGATGTTGGTGTCATAGAGAAAGTTGTTCAGTTTGATGGTCTGATCATCCCCTTAAAAAAGTGTCAGCATATTAAGAAGAATCCTATACACAACAAAAACCAGCCAACAGCGTGTCGGACTCGCCCATGATAGAGTTCCGTAATCATTGTATAAGTAGTGACTGATGCGAACGCCAGCCGACCTAGATACCTAGTCAGTAGCCTAAACTGTTTAAAAATAGCTTGAAATGAAACGATAGCGCGATTTAATAGTCAGGGTACCAAATAGTCTCAGTCTTTTTTCGTCCAACCCTGAATTTACGTTCAACATAATCTAATAACACCGCATCAAATCAATTTGAATGTTTATGTTATGTTAGTCTATGACATTATGATAGTCTATGTATTATTGTATACATAACTTTAGCTTAAGAATTTATATTGTAATAGTTATTAAGTCGTGTTATGTTTTAGAGTTTCTGGCCGCATCTTCTCTACAGCGACAACACGTTCCGACGCGGTGGTAGCTTTAAAAAAAGATTTGACGTTTGATAAGTGTGCTGCAAGCTCCTATATTGAATAAATTATATTGACTTTGACTTTGACTTTGAGTCGTTTAATTGTTTTTTTCCGAGACTGATTGTGTTACAGCATTCGTTATAATTTTCATTGAAAGTACTTACTAAGACCTATATTGAAGACTACGTTCAGATATTTTACTTTAGTTTTTTTAATGTTAGAGGAGGCGTAAGTCTTATTTGCGGCTTTTAGCGCTCGAAATACAAATATTAATATAACTACTTCATTTGTTCCCTTTTCCAAGACTAGACAAGGTATTTAACGAAACCTCACTCGATTTATTACTAACGCTATTTTTTTCCATCCCTCTATTCGTTGCATGGGGTGTCGAAAAAAAATGTGTTTCTTCTTAACTAGCTCATTTCTGTTAATGGTTAAACTGTTATCTGTCTTCATGCCATATTTCGATTCAATATGTGCAAAATTGAGCGGGTAGGTAATTGAGTAATTAATTAAAAAGTTAACGCTATTTTTTTCCATCCCCCTATTCGTTGCATGGGGTGTCGAAAAAAAATGTGTTTCTTCTTGTCGTCGGTCGCCGATGTGCAATATTTACCGCCGGGTACTACCTATATATTAAAACTTCACCGGCATTCGATACGCTGGCGATGACGTTACGTTTTTAAACTTATGCATCTTCTACAGGCCATTTTCATTTTAAAAATAGAAAATAGAAAAGTATTTATTAAAGCGAAACATAGTACTTGTGGCTTTGACTAATTATTATAAGGACTAGCCTTGCGGTAGCATTTCCCCTCTGCCACGGTATAAGCACAATTGATCTTGTGCATTTACATTCAATTTTTCACCTTATCACTAAACGAGACAGCCTATAATTGCGAAATGATAACTTCGAACTTAGAACGTTTGGGGTTCACACGAGACTACTTTTCATGATTTTTAACATTCAAAATTAGAATCTAAAGTTATGGGGAGTAAAATCCAAAGTTGCGGATTTCATGTTACCTCGCCCCCCGCAAAAAGTGGCAGAAATGTTTGTTAGTAGGATTACACGCGTAACCAGTCCATATAATAATTAGTCAAAGACTTGTGGCTAATAGTAATAGTATAAAAACATAACATAACATGAGTATGAGTCGGTTGTATGGAGAAAAATTTGTAATTTTTTTTGTTGAGCGGCCTGTAATAAAACTTACGTAGGTTTTTAGAGGACCTTTCAAAATACATTAAAAACATCACCTTCATTGCTAGGCCGCATCGGAGCAGTGCTAGAATGTATGGAAGTAATCGCTTTTTAGGGCTAAAATATTTATGTTTTTATACTACTACAAAATTAGACAATACTTCCATAAACGTGACTGCGACTGTAAAAAAAATTACAATACCTTTATTCATACCCATTTAAGTAAATATAAAAACCTTACTATTCTAAAAATTCATTGCGATGGTTTCTGTATAAACGAGTTCATGACGCTTGCGGCATTACCCGTTGGTTGGCCAGGGCAATGCGTTACGCCCTATTTTTGACTTTGAGCGCAGATATCTCGAGACAGAAGCATTATATTGATTTATTTTCTATGGGAGTTTTGTAAAATTTTTTCCAACCCCTCTTTCGTTGTATCGGGGTCGAATAAAATTTTTTCTTCATAACTACGAGTACAACATTTGTGTTTTTGGGTAACTGTTATCTGTCTTCATAGTAAATTTCGATTCAATAGGTGCAAAAATAAGCTATTTATTGAGGCGGGGCATACAAACAGACAGGCAGAATGGACGAAAGTATAAGGGTTCCTTGTTTGACGACGGAAGCCTTAAATTGCAATAAAAAAAAATGTAAGGCCAATATTTTATGAGTATATTAAATAATGCTCAAATTTGGTGCTAATTCTTATGATTTTCGAATTTAATTTCCTTGGATTAGAAGTCACTACAGTGACATAATGAAGGACAAACCAGTCAAAAATAGGTAAACCTACTAAAATGACGTAGTTTAGAGGTGAGGCGGCTCTGAAAGGGCCAAGGTCGTTCAGTTGGGGATACCTCTTAAAAGTAGGTACCTAAGTATTAACCTATTTGTTCTCACTCAACACTAAAACGTTTGTACACGTCATGAATATCTAACCAAATTAGGAAATTATCTTTGATAATTGAGGTTGAAATTTACATGATAATTTCCTGTACAAAGTTCTTAAGCGTTGATAAGATTTTACTACCTCAGGGACAAAGTAATAAGCTTGTAATAGCATGTTAATTACTAATAAACACGCTATGCTTTGAATTTTTGGAAAATGCTGCTATTTTTAAAGTGCAACTGGGCGTAGCAATGATTTTTCCTAGGGCCAGGCTCAGGCTAGGTCGCTGCAATTAAATCTAAAACCTGGAGCGAGCGAAGCAAGCTCAGGTTTTTACGACCTGAAATCTGGATCGAGCTTTGACTAATTATTATAAGGACTAGCCTTGCGGTAGCATTTCCCCTCTGCCACGTTATAAGCACAATTGATCTTGTGCATTTACATTCAATTTTACACCTTATCACTAAACGAGACAGCCTATAATTGCGAAATAATAACTTCGAACTTAGAACGTTTGGGGTTCACACGAGACTACTTTTCATGATTTTTAACATTCAAAATTAGAATCTAAAGTTATGGGGAATAAAATCCAAAGTTGCGGATTTCATGTTACCTCGCCCCCCGCAAAAAGTGGCAGAAAAATTTGTTAGTAGAATTACACGCGTATCCAGTCCACATATAAATAGTCAAAGGGACCGAGTGAAGCGAGCTCGAGATTTTACAGAAATATACCTAACCGACTTTACTAACCGCCAGTTCCATTCTTTTAAAACTGGTGCAGGCCCAGCGGTCTATCCTAGAGCTCATGTACGATTATGTTTTTAAGTCAAATCATAAGCTACCAACAAAAAAAGTTTCATCAAAACCGGTTCAGTAGTTTTGGCGTGATGCTCGAACAAGGGACACCTAAAAAGCACATCGTAATCTTTTTCTTGTAAATATATTCAATGTACAGACAAATTCTGTTACAGTTTTGTAATAGAAGTGTGTGTTTGTGTGTTGTGTTTTGTGTGTTTGTTGTTGTTTTGAATTAGTTACATATTTATTTATACCTAAACCCTATTTTCGAGAGTATTCCAAAGCAGGAAAAAGAACTATAAGCTGACACTTTCTTAAGGGGATAACCAGACGATCAAACTGAACAACTTTCTCTAGGGAACAACATTGAAATCGCGAATAAAAAATCATTCTTCTTCACATTTGGCACGAGTAGGTTTGCAGTTTTGTTTCGAACAGATGTTTTTTTTTAAATAAAAAAGGAAATTATAAAGCACAGATGTTTTGTCTTCGCAATTTCGATGTTGGTGCCAAGAGAAAGTTTTTCATTTTGACGATCTGATCATCCCCTTAAAAAAGTGTCAGTCTATTAAGAAGGACCCTATATTTTTCAAGAAAAACATATTTTCCAATAAATCGAAACACAAAATTGAATGCAGATCGTATCGCAGTGTAGATGCTACCCCACATCTGGTCCATTCCAGAATTTAGATAAAAAATGTTCCGACATACGTTTTAAATTGAATTCTTTCATTTATTCTGTTCCATTTAAGTATTCTACGAAATTTCAATCATTGATATATTACAAGAAATTTCGTTTTCAGTCAGCAGAGTGAAAGAATTTAATTTGAACTATAAAAATAACATGGCATTTTTCATTGAAATATAGGATAGAAAAAAAGACAGTACACTTTAAAACAGGACCGACAGTACAATCTACTTCAACTTTATAATTATTTGTTCGTTCGATTACAGTGAACATACTTATTTATGCATACATAATAAAACTAAAACACAAGAAAGGAAATGCAGTTTAAGAACTTACGAGTATTTTTAAAGATGTATGCTCTTAGGTAAAAAAAAATGATCCTATGCATACTAGTGATCAAATTTAGCTATCTATGTAAGTTCCTTTACAACTGCAACGACGCTCATACTCTTGAAATGTCAAGACACACACATAGTACATACACAAAGTTATGACCGTAATCCCCTTCGGGATGTCTTAAACGTTGCTACAACTACAAACTTTCTGTTTAAAAATGTATATACAATTAATAATTCACACATTTAACAATTAAAGTTTCAGGATAGGATGCGTGCCAAGTGGTAAGAGGTAGCAAGCCTTTTGCTCACATAAACACTACATAAGAAACCTTTAATCTCTTAATCTTCTCGTACGACACCCAAGGGAAGAATTGGGGTGGTCCATTCTCCACTGTCCTCTGTAAAGATGAAAACCGATGAAGACTGAAACAAAGATGCAAATACTTTATACAATATTAATTGTCGCTACCGTTGTGATAGTGTCTATGAGCAAAAAGGTTCTCGCAAAATAAATAAGTCGTTAACCGCGACGAAAGGTACTTCATTTATTATTGATTGGTACAATTTTAAAGGAAATAAATAATCCAATGTCTTTTGTTATTATTTGGTACATAAATACTAACAAACATATATCATAAACGCACGACTATAATCTCTTTCGGGGTGATAAGAAAACTTCTGTCTTTTTACCCGACTGTGCCAGAAGGAGGGTTTAAGCGTCTATGGTGTATCAGGGGTCACTTTTAGCATATTTATGATTTCTGTATGGAATGACGTATTAAATGCATAAGGTGGCCTGTCTCACTCCACAGGTCAGGTACGCTTGACGGCCGATCCCCACCGAGGGGTGAATGGCAATAGGTTAGGTATACCTTGTAAACTTCTTTGTCAAATCTCATTAGACTTGCCGCCATTTTTTAAGTAGTCAATGTGAGACTAGAAAACCCTAGCGATGTCACGCTGCCGAGCACGTGAAAGAATGAAAGAGAGAGACTTATGTAAAGGAAGCTTTCATGGCTAATGACTCGGTTCATTTTTGTTTGCACGCGCGCCGTTGTTGGTTGGTAGGTCATTCGCGAATTGTACGATAGGACGGGTGCGAATAACTTTTCACCTTATTGCCGTGCAGAGAGAGTTGCTATTTATTTAAATCTATTTTCGAAGTTATTCTTCTGTACGGGTAGTACTAGTATTTGTTCAGCGGCTATAGTCTTTCATTTACAAGAAACCTTATCCATTAGTAATCTCGTACAATATCCACAAATAGGAGAAAACCACAAGGCTAATACTATCAAAAGAGTTATTAAAACAAGGTAAACACAATTGCGCAGCGAAAATAAAGAGGAATAAATCATAGAAGAGCTTTTTATAGGTGTTTGTTTTTACCAACAGTCCGCGAATATGATAATGCAATGGTTTAATATTTGTATACCAACATTGTTTAGAAATATAATTTATGGATAACTGGCTGGTAATAATTATCTCGTCACAACTAAGTACACACGGCGACACATCAAGCTACGCAAACCAAACACAAACTGGCCGCGCGACGTTATACATTACTCTACCTACGCGCGACCAGCTTATTTTGGTTTTGCGCAGCTTGATGTGTCGCCGTGTGTACATCGATTTTCAAACGAAAACTATTATAAAAATAGAGATATCGATAACTTAACATGTACTCTTAAAGGTGAATGTCTCGCCAACAAGTCGCCGACAACCGCTGCCGACACAGCCGTTTCCACATAACTTGTATCATATCAGGCTGTCCGCGGATGCGATGTGTAGACACAATGAGAGAGGTTAGTCTGGATCGTAGCAGGTCTCAAACTCAAAATATGTTTTCAAAATAATATCACATGGATAGCTTACTGACGTCATTTTTGACTCTTTAGAGAAGATGCGGCCAGAAACTCTACAACAACACTCTTTGGCGAATCTAATGAGGCAAAGGCATAGATTACTGATACTTAGTAACAGATACTTCCTTTTATAAAACTATAAGTTTTCACGCTTGAATCATTTACTGCCAGACGGTAGCGCGAAAGTGTATCTAATGTCGCTTGACTCAGCGTTGTTATTACTTCGTACAGCGCGCGATGCTTGCAACTTTGCCATCTGGAGCGAGTGGCAGAATTCATACAAGCGCATCGCTTACGATGCACGGAAGTGTAGGTACTTATCTCGGTTTCTACGGCCGAGTGAGAGGCCTGGCAAAGGCATGATATAAACAAAAAATTTAAAATTACTTTAGAACTGATTCCTTATATTTACAAATGCAAGTACTCTACGATGCAACCGGTAGGTAAACAGATAGGTACTGCACTTATACGGTTGTTTAAATAACTCGAGAACTTTTGAATTATAGTGGTTGCAGTTGCACTGATTCTTTGAAAACTGTACTGAGGTTGTATTTCATTTCGAGTAATATCCATAACAAGCAGAGAAGCTTTTATATTTTTTATTAGCCTATGTCATTCCACTTTTGGTCAAACGTTTCTTTTCTTCCGTTTCTCTTCCACCCGTTCCTGTTTTAGTCAAACTCTGGCCTTTGGTTGCCAAATTTATATAGATCATGCCGCCATATTTTCGCCTTCGCCGCCTCTTCTTCTCTCTCATCGGCTTCTTCTACTCAGACATCGATGGCCGTTTTCGGAGATCCAGGGCATGAACACAGGTTTTTGCCCTAATTTTTGTTCAGTTGGAATTCAAACGTGTCGAGTTTTTTTTGTGAAGCTTCGGGATTGGAAACGATCGAAGTCAAGGAACGTCAGGTCCGGTCAGTCTTTGGATGGGTGACTGTTTAGTGGTATTTCATCTCGAGCGTTTCCATGCTTCAGAAGGCACGTTAAGCAGTTGGTCTCGGATAGTTTCGTCAGATGGCGTTGTAACTATTCGTTAAGCCAGATCAGAGGCCTATTAAGGTGGCTTGAAAATTCTCTGACATCTAGTCCACTAACTTTCCTCCACTAACACGCACAGGGCCTGCTTGGTGGAGTATGGCCCACTCCCTCTCACCATTATTCGTGAGAAGAGGCCTTTGCCCTGCAGTGGGATTCTACAAGCTATAACTTACTTTTTCAACTTCTTACAATCTGGCGGTGATAACCCCCCATAGCTGTGCGTGTGTTACCTTGACCTATTCAGTTATACTTACTCAATAATGTAAGCATTCAATTTATTCTTATGGCTCAATTTAGCCCGAACTGATTTAAGTAGGTAACTTTCCATTGCTTTTTAGTGAAGGAAAACATAGTAAGAAAACCCTACATGCTGAGTAGAGCATGGTGAGGGTAGCTGCAGGTTTGGGGAGTTTGTTTTGTACATAGTCCATGAAAGTATCCTAGGAATATTCAAGACATAGTCGAACAAATGAAAAACTTGCACGTGATATTACAATGGCACTAACTCGTAACAGTATTGTGGTCAATGGACACTAAGCTAAGCATTTTGGGTACAACATTTTAAAGATTCTCCAACGTGTTAATGAATAAGCGCACACCAACTGATTTATAACAAAATAATAAGATTGAAACAATAATTCCATTATTTTGATACTTAAAATTTAAGGTTAATCGCATTTTAAGTTTTGAGGCAAAAATGATTTCTTATCATTTCAGCAATGAATGAAAGCGTTAATGTGCTCATGGATACATTTTAAGAATCTTGGTTTGGTAGTTTGAGAGTGATTGAGATCGAGTTCAGTAAATTTTAAATTTTACAAACAAATTATTTTTTATTTTGAAAAAAATTACCTATGTAGAAACCATGATAATTCGATTCTGCTCTCGATTCTAAACAAACTACTTTCTAGTTTTGCATGAGCATAAGCATATGCTCACGACTATATTCCCAGGCGGGGTAGTCAGAGACATTCTGAAAACTCAGAACATCCACGTTTCACTAGTAGTACCGAAACTCTGTCCAGTGTGACGGGGAGTGAGCCCGTCGCCACTTTAAATAGACAGTGGGTACAATAAATACATGCCTCGAAATTGAAGCATGCAGGTTTCCTCAAGATATTTTCCTTCACCGAAAAGCCAGTGGTGTAACAAATCGTACATAAATTCCGAAAAACTCATTGGTACGAGTCGGCCTGGACGGGGATTGAACCATCGCCTCCTGCACGGCAGGCAAGGTTTACTCGCCACTGGACCACCACGGCTTATGCTATTCTAGTTTCGCGTTAATTCATTAACACGTTGTATATTATGACAGGTAAGGAACACGAACATAAAACATATTTTTGTCTATCGTGCTCGGCCGTATTAATTTGGGATAAGATGCATCCAAATTCCCAGAACCTATTTTAATATTGAATACACTATTGATTTATACCTATAATTACTTACCTTAAAAAAGACAATCCAATTTTTGTAGGCAAATCGGGGCGGTCTGCTGCCTGAGAAGGAGCATTATGTTTTTAGTGTATGTATGTATGTATGTATGTCCATTTCTTTTATTTTCTTACGCTCTGCAGCCTAAACGGCTGGATGGAGACGTGTCGTTAGATTTGTAAAAATTGTTAAAGTGACAAAGACTATATTATTTTAATATGGCGTCTGCCAATAAAAAAAGAGGAATAATAATTTTTTTTGTAAACAAATACAATATGGGTATCAAATGAAGGTAGGGAATAGCAAATTCCAAATATACATGTATTGATTTACTATAGTACTGTTAAGCTACCATTTTGACATAAGACTAGAAGTATCAAAAAAACGAATCTATTAAGAACTTATGTAAGGTCTTTCTGAATATGCTGACACTTTTTTAAGGGGATGATCAGAACATCAAACAGAAAAACTTTCTCTATGGCACCAAAATCGAAATCGCGAAAAAAAATCTTCTGTAAACAAAACTGCAAACCTACTTGAGCTAAATGTATGGGACAACTGATTTTTTTTTTTCGATTTCGGTGTTGGTCCCATAGAGAGAGTTGTTCAATTTGGTGGTCTGTTCATCCTCTAAAAAGTATTAGCATATTAAGAAGGACCCTGTATATAATTTGCTCAAATAAAGTTGTTATAGCTGATAAATGATTATACAGCTAGTTTTTCTCTATTCAGTTAAGGCGGTGCAGTCGGGTGTTTTGTTTTTCTGAATAATTTATTCTACAACGTCAAAGTCCGTCTTTCCATTGCCATTCGCCAAGATCTATTCCGCTCCTGTCCTTTATTTTGGAGTCGGTGTAATACTTAATACGACAAAATATCTAAATTTGACTCTATCAGAATCTTCTTTCCTTCATTCTATGCAGCAATTGATAACCCGGTTGGTGTGATGTTTACCACGCCGGATTGCCAAACCAGGGTCCCGGGTTCGAATTTCGGTTCGGTTGTAACGTTGTTGTATGGTCTTTGTAATTAAAAGCCTCGTTAGCCTGACTTTGACCGTTATTTATTTAATTCATGACTCCTCTATTGTGTGCGGGTTGAACCTCATCTATCATCACGGAATCGCATTTTTTCACGCCCCATCCTTTTCTGTCGTTCAGGAACGTCATTTGGTAGAGCGAGAAAGATAACGGGAATGCGACAACCCTAAAATGAAAAAATAATGTTGACATTAATTAAATACAACGTGAATAAATGAACATTCGTTGATACGCTATTTGCCAGATATACCAAATAAACTTGTCTATACTCTCAATCAACCTGTAGCTACACCAAACCCCTGCCAAGATAAAACTCGAAGGCTCATTTTCTCTGAGAGCTTGTATTTTGTAACGTCGAGTTCGAACACTTAAAAGAGACTTATCACTCCCCTTCCGAGGGGATATCAAGTGTGCTAAATATATCTAAGGGGTGGTTACAGCGCGGCAACTTTGCGTTACTCTTCGCGTTAGTGATATGTTATGTTACATATAAACCAAAGTTAATTAGGCCACATATGCTGGCAGATTAAGATCGTTATGCTTTATAATGTTTCACAAAGAGATCGAACTGAATTCTATTGTAGTGCCACAAAGGCTTGTATAGATTCAAAGTGCAAGAAGATAGCGACTTGAACAATTTATTTCTTTACATTATTATACTTGATATCGCTACATAAACTTTATGAATAGAGCATGAATATAATAGATTCATCTCTAACAATAATTTAAAAATGGGACACTTGGGAAATAAATCAACTGTCAATGGTATTTTCTGACACGTCAGATATAATGTAGAATCATCATCATCTTCCTAGCTACTGTCCCGCTGGGTCTTCTTTCTGTGTCTCTTTCCTCCACTTTGCCCTATCCTGAAAATCTTCGAAGAAGAGCTTGCAACTATCCCTACAAATGTTCAACAACATGAGAATAATACCACCATCACCAAGTAGAATACCGTGTGGGATTGAGATTTTTTACTTAGCACCGCTCCTGTCTTGCCTGGCCTTGTGTGAAGAGCGCTTCATCTGTATTGTTCCACCTTCAAATCTAACAGACTATGATCCCGTTCTACGTTTTCTACCCCTATATTTAGGCAATGATACATATTCCAGTTCAAGGATCCAAACAAAATATGGTTGCCTGGTACTGGCTAAATTAGCCAAACAGCAAATTATGTTGGTACTTAACGTAAAAGCCCTAAGCCAAATTTTATGTTCTTCTTGATAACTTCGCGTTTCCTCAAGATACATATAAAAATGTAAACAAACTGGCTGAGAGAAGCAAGCAACTCGGTAGAGTCGTCGAGTTGTAACTGTGTAAGGCTGAAAAAAGGTAGGTATTTTAAACATTCTGTTTGTTTAAGAAGTTCTAGATCAGACAGATAGGTTAATGGCCTCTTAAATAAACCGTTTTCAAAGAGACTTGCAAAGTTAATGGGATAGGTCCTAATAACGTTGAATAAAATGTAAAATGTAATTTCTTTTACCTACAAATGAGATGTATAGGTAATAAGCACGTAGATCGCCGCGACCGTAACCCTTTCGAGTCTATTGAATGACGTCATCCTTCAAAATACCGTAAATAATAAAAGAACCACAACCAGTGAACAGTAGAGGATTGCCACAAAGCTTAAAAATATCCGTAAAACCTTGACCTCTCCGAAAATGTAATCAACTAATCACATTCAAGCCTCATTCAAATTTAGATTGTAATCAAATTACGGAGCGACACTGTTTGGACACCGTTTGACTTTAAGAAAGTTTGCTTCTTTTTAAATACGGTCAAACAGACGCGGCCCGCGGTCAAGATCGATCGTCCTGCGACCAATGATTTAAGACCTGAAAGGCATGACATGACGTTTTCACCCACAGATCAGGATCTATGTTCTCGCCTAGTAGACATTGTAAACAAACGTCCCCTACATACCTAGCCGACAACCGTGCGTTACCGCGGTTAAAAAAAACGGCCAAGAGCGTGTCAGACTCGCCCATGAGGTAGTTATTATCTAAAAACCTAATAACTTAAGGAATCTTCAAAATCAATCAATAGCGCGAATTGTATTTTTCATTGAATGTACATTAGAGCTATATTGTAAATACAATTTTTGTTCTGTTTTTGGGTTACTGTTATCTGTCTTCGTGCTTTTCAATTCAATAGGTGCAATAATGAGCGATTAATTGAGGCGTGGCATACAGACAGACAGACAGAATGTACGAAAGTGTAAGGGTTTCTTATTTGACTACGGAACCCTAAAAATGTCTTGGAGAAGGTCGACTATACCCAAAATTAAAATAATGTGAAATTAATTATTCTACTTCGGGAGCAAATACGAGTATCAGGCACTTCAGGTCAATTCACATTGAAAAAGCAAATGCCACCAGCTTTGTCTACGAGTTGAGGGAATATAACGGGTAGGATGGCGCGCTGTCAAGGCGAACTTACATTCTATCCCGTCAAATGAAATTATTTCTTATCTCAGTTAAAAAAAAAATGCAGCAAAAAGTCAGCAAAAGATAAAGTTTATTATGCCAGGTATGTTTTTAACAATCCGAGCTCTACCACTTCTGCTGCTGTCCGTATTCAATACGAGTTGACCCAAATCATTACGACTCTCAGCTGCAAGCTCATAGTAGTTTTTGCTTTCGTTCTATCTGCTGATTCTTGAACTACAAATAATTATGCATTTTTCGAAGCTCTTGACAATCTAGAAATTTCTGTTCTTCTTATAGGCTAAATAGTGAATAAGCACCTTTATTATTACTTATCTAAAATTGATGCATACCAATGTAACCGATGCGATTATTAAAGAAGAGAAGATCTGCAACCGCAGATCGCGATACTTTAGATAGGTTCAAATTTAAAATTAAACACAATAAAAAGATATTGGAAAAATTCTTAAAACTCTGAATGAGTTTTAAGTTTTGGTGTATACTATTTTCGAATATAAATTGAATGTTGTTAAACTATAAAAGAAATCATGAAATCTACGAGTATTATTAAATAATCAAAAATTGTATTCTTAGCTTTATGAAATAGTAGTAAGTAGCACAGATTAACCAACCAATAAGCACAAATAACTTCTGCTTTTCAAACTAATCCGCTGTTTCGGAATTTGAATTTGTAAGAAAAGTCAAAATCAAAGTTACGAATTTTCTTAAGATACTTAGCCCGGCTTGCACCAACACGTATTTAAGTGATAGTTCTGTCTTTCACACTGCTCATACAAATGCCAGTGACACCATCATATTTAAACAAGCCTTATTGTATTATTAACACGTTGTACAAGTTAATAAAATGAAAAAAATCAACAGCAAAGATACGCAAGCACAATGCTTATTTTGACGCATATGTCGAACTTTAGCTATGCAGTTATAAGTTTCTAGGTATTTCGCGAATGAAAATAGCTAAATTAACAAAGTTTTCACTCTTTACGCGAAGCTTTCAGCTCATAACCATGCAAAATCTTCATAACTTTTAAGTACATCATTATACACTCATATACATATAAGAATACCAAACTTTCGTTTTACAACTCGATTGTGAAATATCTTTATGTTTCGTACTGAGTTTCAGCACAAATGGTTTTCTGTAGATATAATATAGATCCAGTATATTTACTGCCAGTTGCACGTACCTTCATTAAAGTTAAACCTCCATTAAATCTCTTGCTGTCACTTTTTGTCTTGTTGACGTAGTAAAAGCTAGCAAGATATTTAATTGAGGATTAACTTTAATGACGTTCATTAACGTGCAACTGACCATTAGACTCGTATTTAACGAGTTTTCTAGTGCAGCTAGAAGTAGGTCCGTCCACCTATTGAATGTCTTATGGTCAGTTGCACGTACGTTCATTAAAGTTAATCCACCATTAAATCTCTTGCTAGCTTTTACTACGTCAACAAGACAAAAAGTGACAGCAAGAGATTTAATGGAGGATTAACTTTAATGAACGTACGTGCAACTGATAGTAAGATTAAATGCGTCCAAGCAACTCCCTTTGCCCCTTGCGGGATTCGAACGTGTGAATCACGATTCTACAGGCAGATTCACTACCAACTGAGCTACGTATACTTCCCACTGCAGGCCACAGGTCAATACTCAATACTCAATACTCAATATTTTATTGCATTCCATAATGTACAACAAGGTGTTAACTTATAAGCTAAGAGATCATTATGGACCCTGTAGGGCACAGCAACATTACAAATAAGTAGGTAACTTATGTGGGCATATCATTAGAAATAAATATAGTAGGTACATAGCATAGCTCTTAAAAGTAGGTAAACAATGTTAATATCACAATCATGGCACAAAGTTTTTTATATTAAGGTAGGAGCAAATTTTATATCTACATAATTATTAAATTAATGAGTTTACTACATTTTTGTTAATGGATGCATTTTGTGTTTCCTAATGGTTTCATCATTTAGGAATTCGTCGAGACTATAGTAACACTTCTCTAGTAACAATTCTTTTAGATTTTTTATAAAATTAACGTCTTTAGTTACTTGCTTCAATTGCTCAGGTAATTTGTTGTATATCTTAATAGACATAACAAATGGGCTTGACGAATGAATTGTTAGTTGCGATGTTGGCAGCATTAATCTGTTCTTGTGTCTGAAAGAGTAATTTGTTGGTACGTCTTCGCGCTTTGTATAGAAATGTGGGTACTTTCGAACGAATTTGCAAATCTCAAGGATGTAAATTGAGGTTAGGGTAAGTATCTTAAGTTCTTTAAAAAAGGGTTTACAACTTTCTATTTCATCTATGTTGACTATTATTCTGATAAGTTTCTTTTGTAAAGTAAATATGGCAGGCGCGTCGGTACTATTTCCCCATAATATTACACCGTAGTTGAGCCACGAATAGGCGTAAGCGTAGTAGGTAACGATAGCTGTCTGTACGTCTGTAGTTTTTTTAACTTCTCGGAGCGCGTATGTGAATTTTGAAAGTTTAGATCTAAGTTTTTGGATGTGTGCTTTCCAATTTATGTGAGTATCAATTACTAAGCCGAGCAGTGTGAAGTCATTGACAACTTCTAAATTTGTACCATTAAATTCTATATTTATGTTTAGGGGTTTTCTTTGATATGGGTGGAAAGTAATTACTTTTGTTTTCGTAAAGTTTATTTCTAGGTTATGCTCGTTCATCCAGTTTTTTGTTTTTTGTAAGATAGAATTGAGTTTATTGTTGAGGTTTAGGCTGTTTTGACAAGAAGTAAGTAGGGAAATGTCATCTGCAAACAAGACACAAGGCTCTTCCATTATTTTTGGGAGGTCGTTAATGTAAATTAGAAATAGTAGACATCCTATAACACTTCCTTGAGGAATTGATGCGTTTATAATTTTGACATCAGAGCGAACATAGTTTATTTCGTTTGAACATGAATTAAAATATTCTACTTCTACA
Organism: Agonopterix alstromeriana; assembly: GCA_963924505.1. Taxonomy (NCBI): domain Eukaryota; kingdom Metazoa; phylum Arthropoda; class Insecta; order Lepidoptera; family Depressariidae; genus Agonopterix; species Agonopterix alstromeriana. The sequence goes on from OZ004670.1 coordinate 7,307,216, forward strand.
ATTTGTTCTCTATTTTTTAAGTATGATTCAAACCATTTGTGACTTATTCCACTAATTCCAATTCCATACAATTTATTTAGAAGAATTTTATACTGAACTTTATCATAGGCCTTGGTCATATCCAATAGTAACCCAATAGCATATTTTTTATCGTTGATTGTATTAAGAACTTCCTGCATATATTTATAAACCGCTAAAATTGTGGATCGATTCTTCCGAAATCCATTTTGGTTTTCATCAAAAATATTGAATTTTTCACAGAAGGTGTACACACGATCATACATGGCTTTTTCAAAAATTTTAGAAGCTGTTGGTAAAAGGGCAATAGGACGATAGTTATTTGGATCCGTTTTAGAATTTTTCTTATGAATTGGTTTTATTATTGCTTTTTTTAATAGTTCTGGAAATTCACCTGTGGTAAAGGATTGGTTTATTAGTAAAGTAAATGGTAAAGCTAGTTCATCAGCGCATTGTTTTAGTAAACTCGGTGGAAGTTCATCTATCCCGTGACTTTTTTTGTTCTGTAGGTTTTTTAATATTTTGTGGATTTCATTGTAATCTACTGGGTTTAGGAATATTGAGTTTTCAGTTGGATGGAGGACTGGGTGACCCTGCGCAGAAGGACAACCTTTTATGCCTCCTTGTTGTATACCTACTGAAGAGAAGAAGTTATTAAATGTATTGGCTACTTCTTTTGGCTCAGATATTATAGTGTTCTGTATTTGCAGAGAAATATTATTTTTATCTTTTTTTATCAGTTTGTTTGTACGTTCATTTATGATATTCCACATAGTTTTCACTTTATTCGACGATTTTTTTATTCTACTTATGTACTGAAGTTTTTTCGATGTATTTACTACTCTTTTTAGTATTTTTTCATATTCTTTATAATACTTAGTTATTATATGATTATCTGATTTAAGTGCAAGTGTTTTTAGTAGTCTTTTATTTTGGCATGAACGTTTAATACCAATAGTTAACCATGGTTTTTTGAAATGTGTTTTCATTTTTATCTTCTGTTTTGGTATACATTCATTCAAAATTATATTTAATGTATTGTGAAATGCTTCGTAGTTTTCATTTATATTTTTATTTTTAGTTATAATGGCACACCAATTAGTATTATTCACTTCTGTTTTAAATTTTTTTACATTAGTATTATTATAAATTCTTTTTACTGTATACCAGATCGGTTGTTTTGTTTGTTGTTGTTGTTTTATTTTAGTTTGTATAATTGTTCCGTGGTGATCTGAGAACCCCAGGTTATCTACTTTAGTATGCACTTCATTGTCGTAAAAATTGGTAAAGATTAAATCTAAACAAGTGGATGTAGTTCGGGTGACATGCGTAGGTTCTTGAATATGTTGATAAAACTTATGTTCAGACATTAAATCTAGAAATTGCTTTGTTTCCAGTTTATTTTTTAAAATATCTATGTTAAAGTCGCCTCCTATAATGACATTATATTTAGAATATTTACAATTTATGTAACTTAAAATTTGTTTCAGCTTACTATAAAATACATCTTTTTTTTCCCTATTCCAATACATAACAACAAGTAAAATATTTTCATTGGGTAGTTCAGTCGCACACACTTCTAATACATATTCGATAGACATATCGGTGATATCTATTTTGTTTTTGCTTTCAATATTATCTTGTAATAATATACAGACACCACCACCGCCTCGAGTTTTTCTACAAAAGTTTGTAGCAAACTTGTAGCCACTAAAATGTAACAAGTCTAATTTTTCTTGTGTTAACCAAGATTCAGAAATGCATATTGCTTGATATCCTGGTGAGTTATCTGTTATAAATTCTTCTAATAAGTGATGTTTATTGTTGAGACTTTGAAAATTTTGAAATAATATCTTGAATTGTTGATCAATTGTTTCGAAAGGAATTAATTTCTCTTTCTTCGTGTCTGTTTGGTGTGCTGCTGTGATTATTTATGTTAGGGAAAGAAATCTCATATGCTTCGTTTTTCTTAATTATTTTTCCTTCTATATACAGCTCATTATTTCGTATGACTGCATGTAGGCCTTTTTTTCGTGCTGCAAGCATTTCGTCGCGCATAACCTGCCTATCTCTTCTTGCGTTCTGGTCTAAAAAATCGGAAATTGATAATCCAGTCCCTTGGAAGTAATCTCTATTTTCTAACAAGTATCTAGTCATTCTTTTGGTAATCAGTTCGATTACTAGTGGCCGGGTATTGTTTTTGAACTTTCCAATTCTGTATGTTTCTTCTATGTATCCTGACAGATCTACATTGCATATGTCACGAAATATATCAACCAGTCTATTGTGTAGGTGGTACTCAGGCTCTTTATTGTATTCAACGAGGCCATAAATAACTATTTTCTTCATATTGCTTTCAGGGGTATAGTTAATTCCGGTGGTTGTAATTTTTCTTTCTAGTTGTTTTATTTCCATTTTAAGCTTTTCATTTTCCCTTTTCATGTCTTCTATTTCAGAATTTATTAGTCCTATGTCTTCTTTTCTTTGTTCATTCTGTTCAAATAAGGTGCATGTTTCTTCCTTTATTTGTTTTATTGCTTTATTAATCTCAATTTGTATGGTGTTCTGAAGCTCGGAAATGATTGATTTGTTGTTCTCTTTTAAGCGTAAACTTATAATTTCACTTATGTTTTGCAGTGTTAGTTCGGTTTCGTAATTTGTTTTAAGGGTACTTTCAACTTTTTCTGGGTTGATTGTATCACCGAGTATACTCAGGTCATCGGAGCTTGACGTAGTATCGTTTAAAATAATTCCTGTTTGCTTGGTTATAATATTGCTTTTTCCTGTCTGTGGAGCTTGCTGTTGGGCTATCTCACGGTCTCGTAGACGCATAGGGGAATCCGTGTTACCTATTTTTGATATTTTACAACAAGATTGACATTTCCATTTCTTCTTATGCTCGGATGTCATTGTATTGTAAAAACGTTTGCTAGGGACATTTGCGCATTCTAAATCGTAGGTATTAATACATTGCAAGCAGGTAAGGTATTCTCTATTAGGTAGGCTTTGGTGACATTTTGTGCATAACTTCTTCGATGCCATCTTTAGATGTTAATAATATAAATTTTGTAAGCTGAATATCTCGTTAATTAATTATAGCGCCCTCTAATGTCGGATAGCCTGTCTAACTCAATATTTGTTTCCGTTCAAAAATTATTGAGGTTGGTCGTATACGAGCTATTTTCGCTACTCGGTGATAGATGGCACTGTCATCAGATTTGGATGACACCAATTTCAAATATTTTTCGTTTAAAATTATAAAATGGTAAATGTAAAGTATATTGCAAATCGTACCTTACTTTCTTGTTTACGTTTTGAAAGGCTTCTGATAAACATTTGTTTGTTTATCTCATTAAGATAACACATGCATCCAGCTGACTGGTTTTGAATTATGCCAACGACCGTTTGCCATTTGCTTATTTGTTGTTTTCTCGCCAGTTCTTGCTTTTTTCTTATGCACTGTAGATATTTCCGATACAGGTTTTTAACCACTAAACTCTTTTAACTGTTTTTCGCAATTACAGTAAGAAATCTATTTTTAAGAAATAAAAATATACGGACTCGATGTTGTTTACGCGCCGGTCGCGCCCTCTCTCCTCCTCATAGTCGGGGAAATCTACGGATTTTTGTATGGAGTAGGTTGCATTAATTGCACTTTTGGTGAAAATTTGGAATATAGTAGATACATACCTGAAAAACATAAATTCTCAATAATCCCAGATTTTTTATGTTGTATTATTGAATAATTAAGACATTTACAAAACATTAAATTTAGGTATGAACAAAAACTGGAAAACTGGTGATTTTGTACAGGATGGCTTCGTTCAATACGTTTTACTTATAACAATAATAATCCGCGGTTAATATAGTTAATTTGGGTAGATATTTAATATTTTGTAAGTCTTCAAAAATTATAACCTCAAAACAAAATTATTTACTGTTTGTTTTTACACATTAAATTTGCCTTTTGATAATTAACTGTCTCTATTGCTGGTATGCTGGTCGAAATATTTTTAGAAATAAGCTTGCCATTTGTACATTAATATCGATTTTAAGGTATTTCTCAGGTTCCTGAGCCTATATAACCACGAAATCTCGACAAAAGTGTTATAAACTAAGAGTAATATTATTTCAAATACAATTTACTAAAGTGTCTTTAATGAAATCTCAAACCTTATTTTTCCTAGGCTATCACAAATAAGGGTTACGACGCAGGCCAAGAATGAATTGGTAGAGGTACAAACCTTTATTCAGCATAAATTTCCCAAAATTGCCATCCACTTCCAAATATAATAAAAATCGCATTCATTCTCCAGACCGAGAACGATGCAAACTGAAATGTGAGTATCCTAGTGGAATATAAATATAAATAACAGCAACGGGGGCAGGATTGTCCGCCGATGCAATTTCCTCTTCCGTAAGACGGAGCGGATTCCATCTCCCAACTAAAGGAAGCCCGCCGGAACGAAATTTACATTCTATCGGTTTACGCGACCTCTATACCTACCTCCTCTAGACTCTAAGAAAACAGGCGCTCTCGTACTAAGTCAACATTTTTATTACGAATCGACAAAGTCCTTTTTCCTTTGCTTTTGATTCAAGTACAAATTGTTTTCCCTTTATAATGTAAATTGACTTCCGGCTTTGTAGAAGTTTTCATCTCGGCCATATTATGCCAGTATGATAATTTTTCGAACAAATGGTAGTAGAAAATAAAGGCAGTAATATCAAACGATTTAAGTTATATTAAAAAAATATGAAACACAGGTAATCTACATGATACAACTATCACAAAAATTTCATAAATACCTTTATTAGAAAAGCAGTCAAGTACGTACGCTGAACATTTTTAAGTACATAACAATTTAAGGGTGCTAACCACATATACAGGGTCCTTCTTAATGTGCTGACACCAACTTTCTCTATAGAACCAACATAGAAATCGAGAAAAAAAATCAGTTGTCCCATACAGCTCGAGAAGGTTTGCAGTTTTGTATGGAACAGCTGATATTTTTTTCGCGATTTCGATGTTGGTGCCATAGAGAAATCTGTTCAGTTTGACGGTTTGATAGTGTATTTAAACCTTAAAAAAGTGTCAGCATATTAAGAAAGACCCTATATGAAAATGAAAATGAAATGAAAAATATTTATTTTCTCTCTTCACAAAGGTGAAGCAACTGTAACACAATAGGATAGGATTGAATGGTTTTCTAAACCTTTGTGAGAGACTGATGCCCGAACTAGGAGTACTCTTCTGACGGATCACCAGGCTCCCACCACTGATCGCTAGGATTAAATCTGGTATCTATTCTATTCATAGTATTTAAGGAGAAAAAATATAATTATAAAATCTTCTTCAACTAAGATTAACAACAAAGTAAGGTAATATAAGTGTGTGTTGTGTTGTAGAGGTGTGTGTGTGTGTATGCACTGTGGTATGCTCTCACTCATTCTTACCCTCATGAATCTGATGGAACAGACAACAGATACGATCAGAGGTGAGGTAGAAGTGGGTATAACCGGCAGTACACGGTGAGGACATCAAAGATTCCCTGAATAATTCCTTCAGTCATGCAATTCTGATGCGTTTGTGAAGTCATACTAGAATTGGGTACGCGCGGCGGACTAGTGCCTATACTATCGCCTTGAGAATAGGCCTGTTCTCTGCAGCGGGACTTATAATATAGGCTAATGTTTATGATCATGACGGTCTACTTACGGTACAAAAGATATCACAATAACACTCTCTTCTTCTTCCTGCCCTTATCCCATTAATTGGGGTCACAATAACACATTCTTAGAAATACATGGCCTGAAAACTTCAATCAGCACACGTCTCGTCTCACTGCCGGAATCATGCCTCCTCTCTCGAATAAGTATGATATACATATACATATCTCAAAATTAATATACAAAACCAAGTTATACACTTGCTCCAAGATTACTCTATAAAGTAGGTACTTCAATTCCCAGAGGTTGTAGATAAATATTAACATTGTCAACCCTTCTTAATAGCATACCCTACAAGTAACTCACAGTGATGAGAGTAAGCCATACAGGATCAAGTAATTTGCATAGCTGTTACTGCTGCCATATACAGGGTGTAGTTGACAGTTGGTTGGGCTATTACAAGCAAGGGTCGTTATGTAACACTGCGACCATCGCTGGTCCATTGTGTTCGCCCCAAGCTCACCTATATTTTACACATATCTCCGAACTTATATTGTATTTTCGTTTCATTCTCGGGTATGCAGGTTTCGTCACGATGTTTTCCTTCACCCGCGAGCTAGTGATAATGATAAAAACAACCGTACATAAATTCTGTAGAACTTAGTGGTACGGGTCAGGAATCGAACCGCCGCCTCATGATTGAGTCGCTAGCTCTTTTCCGTATTTACTATTATCACTCTCTAAAGGCTACAGGGTGTACAAGCAAGTAGTAATATTTGAAGAGGTGGCAGCCCATCAAAATGAACAACTTTCACTAACTTATGAAGCCAACTTGAAAATCGCGGAAAAAATATGCCTCATAACATTTGAGTCGGGTATGTAAGTATTGCAGTTTCGAATAGAACAACAGATTTCATTTTTTGTGTTTTCGATGTTGGCTCCAAACAGAAATTTGTTTAGTTTGATGGTTTTGGAACTTTTTGGATAGATTTACACCCTGTATATGTTTCCTTGTTTATCTTGTAACGCGAAGAGATGGATTCAATCCGTGTAATAGAATCGGCACAGAATACGACAAGAGGTTTACACAATCAAAATATCGCTTTGTCTACCTATATTATGCAGGGTAAGCTTTTAAACTTAATTCATGACGATGATTTTAACTCCATAACCGTTTGATAACTCTCACATAATGCATTCTATAGGGTTCCGTAACCACAGGGTGCCAACAGGCCCCTTTTACTAACCCTACGCCGTCCGTCCGTCCATCCGTTCTACCTTTAAAGGGCTGAATCTTTTAAACCGTAATAGTTAGCAACTTGAAATTTTTACAGAATATATGTCTTATTATTTTGCTAACAAATAATTTAAAAAACATGTTCGCAAGGCGGCACGACCTTTGACTATTTATATGTGGACTGGTTACGCGTGTAATTCTACTAACAAACATTTCTGCCACTTTTTGCGGGGGGCGAGGTAACATTAAATCCGCAACTTTGGATTTTATTCTCCATAATAGATTCTAATTTTGAATTTTAAAATTCATGAAAAGTAGTCTCGTGTGAACCCCAAACGTTCTAAGTTCGAAGTTATTATTTCGCTATTATAGGCTGTATCGTTTAGTGATAAGGTGTAAAATTTAATGTAAATGCACAAGATCAATTGTTCTTATACCGTGGCAGAGGGGAAATGCTACCGCAAGGCAAGTCCTTATAATAATTAGTCAAAGGGCACGACAAACAAATATCATGCGAGGCATGCGGGTAGGAGCGCGGGCGACTGAAAGAAAATCAATCGATTAACGCAGTGAAGTACGGCGATATCGCCAGACTTGAATGAGAGAACGTATTGAAGTGTATAGTTCATTTCAAATAAGGACGAAAAGATTTTCCGATTCCTATATAGCTTTCTGACCAATTCTGAAAAATATAATTTATTAATGAGAAATATATACTATCGGATATATCTTGGACGTTACTAAAGCTGTTCTAAGTATAAGAGATAGGAAGTGTTTCAAATATCTGTTTCTGTAATTCAAATAGCCTAAAAATTTAGTTGCTATTTGGAAGTGAGTATAGTATCAAGGTAGTACGAATAGTATCGACATAATAGTTCAATATGTGTGATACGCCCTTGGCCGGTTTTATTTTCTAAGGTCTGCCATACACACGGAATTCCTTGGAATTCGTAATCCTGATTCGGAATTCCGTATGCATATGGCGGTCCAAACGGCACATGGCTATCCAACGATACTTTACTCTATGAGGTTAGTAAATCAATTTTTTTTGTCCTCCTTTTTGTTGTACGAGAAAGAAAAAGTCCTTTTATTTCTAATGGAACGAAGAACGAGTCCGAGCACAACGCATTCTCATAACTCTAAAATAGCAATTTAACTATCTTCAACACAATTTACTATCCATACTCTCCGCTCCATCAAACCCACGTATCCCAAACTCAACTATGCATATCCACTTATCAGAATAATTGAGGATCAACTATAAGTCCTTTGGCTCATGACTTTCGGACGCACACTCAAGTTGCTCAAACTGATAGCATCGTCCCTTGGTCGTTAAATTCTCTAACTTCAGTGATATACTTACCTCATTATTTGGGAGCACCTATTGTTGATGGGATGATAGTGGGTACCAACCACAGTATTAAATTTATTTAGTGTAACCACAGAATAAATACTAGTACCTAGTAAAGAAGAATCACTTCGAAAACAAATTTAAATAAACAGTGACTCTCTCTAGCAATAAGATGCCTATCCTACCTATCGCACCATATTCGCACCTTTCGTTTATATCGTACAATTCGCGAATAACCTACCAACCGTCACAACGGCGCGCGCGCAGGCCAACAAAAATGAACCGAGTCATTAGACATGAAAACTTCTTCCCCTCTGCCTACAGCCTCTGCCTACAAACTACACAAAACAAGAAGAACATACAAAAATTCTAAAAAAGGTTCATTTGGAGTCAGGAATACCTAAAAAAAATATCTTCAATGTAAAGACACATTAGAGCATATAGCAATGGAGTTGTTAACGACGGGCGTACCCCTTTGCCAAAGTACGTGGACATTTTTGTCCATGCGCGTTATATAAAACTAGTTCACGATCGTCCGCTACCATCCGGTATTGTTTCGTGTCGTAAGACATTGCTCCCAGGAACATTTTTCAATGAAAAAGGCTATCTGCCACTTCAAATCTGCATGAACATGACGTTTCCTATCATATGTGAGTATTCTTATTAAATATTAAGTCTTTATTTAAGTACAATCTGCAAATAAACAAAAAGCCGTTGCGAAAAGAAAACGATAGAAAGATACAGTAGTACAGAGGTAGCTCGCATGCAGTACAATTCGTTTGGTTTATGGTGTCGCTTTTAGATGTGTTTGTTTGTATCAGTATGAATCGTTATGTCTGTGCGTGTATTCAATTTAACGTGGTGTGTTGTACGGTCTACCTCGCCCCCCGCTAAAAGTTGCAGAACAATTTGTGCCATGACATCTCCATTGCTAGATGCTCTAAGGCACATACACTTCTATTATAGTTTTATAATAGTTTAGTTCCACATTTTTATTTCGTTTTTCTACCCATGTTCCATAGGAAAAGTTATTAAGTTTCATTGTCTGAATACACCCTTACATTTTGTTTTAATCAAAAACTATAGGTGTATAATACCTAGAAAGTAACGAATACCCAGCAACCCTTGATTATAATGAATCCTCACAATATACGATTAAGTAAATACGCTGTTTAATACCACTACGATTTCAATTTTCCAAGCGTCGTTCAAAGTTGAGACTAGGGTTTGATTGTTTTTAATTAACCTATACTCGTGCGTAGATAGATACTAGTATTTATTCTGTGCTCGTGCTAACGTACAAGTATCGCCACAATTTTAGGATCAATTTACTTATAATTAACTATGTAGGAAGCTTTGAATAATGGCGAGTGTTTGTGGAACACCAACAATTTATATTTTTTATACTTTAGAACCAGCTTTTGTCCGCTACTTCGATGTATGTTTTTTTATCTTGATGATTGTGCGAGACCGACTCACACTTGGCCGGTTTTTATTATTTGGTGTTATACTGTAGAGTATGTTCTATAATCATACCAAGTTTGACGCTTGTATGTATTACCGTTTTTTCGATAAAGCGAGAAGAAAAAACCCCCAACGCCAAAAACAAACATTTAAAAAGTAAAAAATAATTCGTTCACATATTATTTTTCATGTAAGCAAATGTATGTTTTACTTCTTATCTCTCTTTAAGATATTTTAGGTAAATTAATGCGTAGGGGACTGCTATGAAATGACCACCGAATAAACGAACAATCGGAATAAACTTCTCTTAAAGAGAGTTAAGAAGTATTTTTTACTTTTTAAATGTTTGTTCTTGGCGTTGAGGGTTTTTTCTTCTCGCTCTATCGTTGCGGGTTTTTTAAATTTGCAATTTAATGTTATTTCATAATTTTTAAAGTTACATGAAAATACTGAACTGATTTTCATGAATCAAAGCTACGAACACTTTCATAGATATTTGCAAAAGTTACGACCCTAAATAGGTAGGACTCACAGACAGACCGTTTTCACCCTTTGGGTACGGAACCCTAAAAATTGTTTTTCTCTGTTTTTTATTTCTTGCCAAATTTCCATATTATAGGTGCAATAATGGAAATGGATAAATGGAAAACAGACAGAATGGACGAACGTTTAAAGGTTCCTTGTTTAACTAGGCAACCCTAAAAAGAGAGTTGATTATCGGGAAGTGCTAAAAAGAAAATCTGATTAGTATAATTTCGAGGCACTTAGGGGAAAACTAGGAAAGGTCAGTCGGAACGGGTGGAATTAAAAGGTTTCCATTTTTATCCTTATTCTGCTGCGATAATTAGACACTTGACTGACGGCTAAAGGTTTCGGGGTCTCGTGTCTTATAGCTAAAGTTGTTCCAAATATTCGGGTAATATGTATATTTTTTTACTACTTATGGGTTTGCTTTTGACCTCAATCCAGTCCTTAGGACATAGATGGGGTCGAAGATGTAGCGAACTTACCCAGAAGAAGCCTATTCTCTCGTACTAAAAGAAATTCGGGTTGTAACAACTTGGAAATACTGACGCAGGCAGGGCATTCCACTCCTTGGCTGTGCGCATTATAAAAGATTATGAAAGGAGCTTGGTGCGGATTTACCAATTCTGCTCGTTAGCGGTTGATTGAGAGACGATTTTGATTTGTTTTAGTTTGTACAGGGATCTTCTTAATATGCTGACACTTTTTAAGGGGAAGATCAAACCATCAAACTGAAAAAAAATCCTCTATGGAACTAAAATCGAAATCGAGAAAAAAAAATCTGCTGTCCCATACGTTTGGCAGTTTTTTTTGCATTTTTGTATGGAACAGATGTTTTTTTTTCGCGTTTTCAATATTGGTGGCATAGAGAAAGTTGTTCAGATTGACGGTCTGATCATCCCCTTAAAAAAGTGCAGCATTTTAATAAGGACCCTATATGCTCAGTACTTTATTCCCCGAAGGGGTAGTCAGCTATATTCTGAAAATTCAGAACATCCTCATGTCATTAGTTACACCGAATCTCTCTCCAGAGTGACGGGTAGTGAGCCCGTCGCCACTTAAACGGACAGTGGGTGCAATACACTATGTTTTTCTTCACCTAAAATCCAGTGGTGTTACAAATCGTACATACATTGGTAGGTACGATTCGGATTGTTCGAGGATCAAGTGCTTCATTTATAAAAGCTTGCTGGCGTACCCAGTAAAGAATAACTTAGGGCTATGGCCCACGACGCCTTACACGCGCGTTTGCACGACTGTATCGCGTCTGCATCGCTACAAAATGTCGTCGTGGGCGATGGCCCTATCCTATATATTCGTATGAAGATTCCTCTGCATAGTTTATTCGGTCGTTCGATCGTGTTCTCATTTATAACATTGAGAATGTACGGCCGGACGACTTAATAGACATTGTTCACAACGCGTCATGGGCGTTTTTAATAAGATTATTGTGGATATTTTAAAAAGACCACAACACATTGTGAACTGTTTTTTCGCGTCAACGTTTCAATGAGCATTTTCGTTCTTTGAGCCTAACATTATATACCTTCCTAATGGATCAGTAAATCTATTAGGACAGGACGACAGAAAAACGCATATAAATTGTAATTCGATATGTACAGAGCTACGAAACAGTTAAGGAATGCGTGAGGGAGCAAAAACATTCAGTCATCAATTCTCTGTTGACGTTCAAAAGGGCCCATTAAGCTTTTCCGTTGAGGAAACCGTTCCATTTGTTATAAAAATAGCCGTATTTTCGCTTACCCACTAGTTTTTATTAGTATGAGAGTTGAGTACTTTTTCGTGGTTTTTAAACCGACTTCAAAAAAGAAGGAGATTCTATGCTCGGCTGTATTTTCACCGATATTTTTTTGGGTTTCGTTTCAACGAACGGGACCCTATTACACTGAGAAAAAAATGCTACGCACACGTAGCCTGTCGCAGCTTACGTACCACGTAGCTTACGACGCGATACTGATTACGAGTGTTGCATCAGTATTTAAGATGTCCCTTAAAAAGTGTCAGCATATTATGTTGGAACCTGTATAGCTACGTCTTTCATTTGAGCGTCCCACGGGCTCCGCTCTAAGAGTAAAGTACTCCATGAAGCATTATTTTCAAATGATGTGACCGTTAGCGATGTAAACGAGCTAAGCACCACTGCAGAGCAAAGGTCTACTGTCACGAGTAAAGGTTTATATTGAAAGCTTTTGGTAACATTTACGACTAGCTAACATTAACAGAAGCGCACCTTAAATTGCCCCATTCAGTACTTTGACGATACAGTGAACGAGTGCTTCCTCTGCAATAGTGAACCCCGAATATCCGTTAGATTCGTTTGCCGTCTAGCTTAACGGAAATCGGTAGAGCTTAACCAAGGGTTGAATTTAGAGCGAGATTAAATTTATAACCAACGTTTACGACACACGCAAGCTCGTAAGAAGAAGGCTTGAGTTATGGCGTCATTTAGCCCCGTAGGATCGGTGAAGTATGAAAGTGATCATCGTAAAGACGGTTCCTAACGGGCTGAAAGCCTGTTGGCACGTGAAATATTAAAACCTGGAAGCTTAATTGGTTGCAGCGCCCCGTAAATTTTAAGCCGCTTGTAGTCAACGCAGTGAAGGATCGCAAAATATTTAACGCTTTCGAGATACTGACAGTGAGATCAGTCGAGCAGAGCGCAAACTTCTCCACCTCTATGATTTAGTAACAGAGTACCTATACAACGTGTTAATGAATTAACGCAAAACTAGAAAATAGTTTTTCTTTTTCGATTTCAATGTTGGTCCAATACTGAAACTTGTTCAGTTTGATGGTATTATGTATGCTGTTTAATATGTAACGCATTTAAAACTCCTTGTATATACCGCCATCAACCCAACTGAAGAATTTGCGTAGTACGTAACGCATCCCTGTATAACTCGCATCTTACGGCATAGATACCTATACTGCGGAGTACTATAAACTAGGTACACACAGTAAGTAAATACCCATTACGATAGGTTATCCCTAAGTTCAACCTCTGAAGGGATAAAAGGGGTCAACGGCGAAACCGCACTCGGGTCCATAAGTTGGCAAAGCCGCACTGTTGGTTCAAATGGTTAAATAGTTACAAAAGACGACAGTAAATCTGATGTTTGACGTTTAAGTCAAATACCAAGTATAGAGTATTTTAATAGTTACACCGGTTTCGCGTTCAGAACACAAAGTGGGTTTATTTCGCGGTTCTGGACAAATACACACTGACAGTGACTTTGGAGTGAGTTTGATTAGAGTAGACTGAACAAGCGAAGATGGATAAGCGTATAAAAAGAAATGCATTCAGCATTCGTTTATATTCTGAAACCAATCTTATTGTTATTATCTAAGTACTTATCGCAAAAACGTATCGGATAAAAATTATTTACTGCCAACAATTTTAATTAGGCTATCTTAGGGTAAGCGCATAAGTAGGGCGGGCCGTATTGGGGCTCGGCGGGCCGGGCCGCATCACAACGGAAAATGTTAACACACACGGATTGTTGGTTTGCCGTAATGCTGACAGACTTTGTAAAAAAATCCGCACACTACACCAGGCCGCATCGCACTGACGGAAATCCGCGAACAAAACATACGCATTGGTCCATCCTGATGTAGCCGCCGGGAGACATAGGGGCCCGTAGCATAGTGTAATAAAATTAATAGTGGTGAAGCTTAGCGGTCGCGGCAGGTCCACGCTCGCGCGGTGTGCGGGCGGCGAGGGACGGGCGGGACGTACCCTAACTGAACTGCCTGTTAGGGTACGCGCGCAGACAGCGGGGGCCGGGACGCGCTCCCGGCCCCCGCACACCTCACACTATTGGCCTGTCGCGACCGCTGAGCTTTTATTGTATAAAATTTCAATTAGATTTAAGGCTGTATTTTCGTTCGTGACGTCATCATTTGACGTACAATGGAAATAATCTGAAACAAGTAGAGTTTCGCAGTTGTCAGAGGATGTCAAGACATTGAATTTGTTCGCTATTTTGTATGGTAATCACACGACATGACTGACTCACGACTGACTTTCATGCCTGTTTCATTGTTACTGAAATGTTGGCAAAAATATTGTGTGTTTCCTACTCGTATTTCAAAAATATGATTCGTTATTTTCGTAAAATTTTCTTTTTTCGTAATCTATACCTTCTAAAAATGTTCCTAAATTTACCCCATTTTTAGCACTATTTCGACAAACATGTCAACAATGTCCGGATTTTAAGCGATTGACAAATAATAAAAAAAAAAAAGTAATAAATTAAGGGAGTTCCCCATTCAAGAAACTAGTTTTAGTCAATTTTCTTTTCTTTTCGCTCTATCATTGGTAATACATGAAAGCGTCAAACTTGGTACTATTATAGTCCAAACTCTACATTACAAAACAAATAATAAAAACCGATCAAGTGTGTGTCGGGATTGCGCTAATGATCCCGGAAAAAACACAATTTTTGGTGATATTGTAGATATGTTGGTACGGAATCCTCCATGCGCGAGTCCGACTCGCACTTGGCCGGTTTTTCTATATTGTATGAAATTAAAGCTAAGTGTCCACGGTGTGCCTATGTTGCGGGTTCCAATTTCTTGTTATTTTCTAGCACAGTATGGATAAATAATCTGAAATAAATAATTTTTAATTTAATTTCATTTAATAGCATATGTCACGACTATATTCCTCAGAACATCCACGTTTCACTAGTACCAAAACTCTGTCAGTGTGACGGGAAGTGAGCCCGTTGCCACTTACGTCGTCGTCGTCGTTGTTTTACTTGTTTACATGAAATAAAATAAATTTATTTCTTTACTTATTTAGTGTCTGCTATGTTATAGCGTGTACGGATGAACCTACATTGAAAACCCTCGCTAAAACAACAAATGCTTGACTACAGAACAAAGTACCGTTCATAACGGAGAACAATTTAACAAGTTAGTGTGTGCAGGCAATTGGAATTAGCACAATGTGTTTTGAAACAACAAACTCTAGCTTCAACGTGTTTAAAATTAAGCATGTTCTATGAGCCAACTGTTTTATTAAACTGCTATTGATCTGACATACCTAATTCTAGTTCTAATGTAGATCACAAATTCGGTATGTCAAGTTTTTTTTTGTCTTTATTTTATATTTTTTATTGCGATTCATCGACATTATCAATATAAATTTAATTTTTAACTGTTATCTCTAAATGGTAAAAGTGATCGCGAGAAAATAATTCGAACTGCAAGGAGAAAAATCATTCCTTAGTTTAAAAAAATAAAATCACCTTACATTCTCTTTCTAACCCTATGCTGGAAACAGAAACGGCAACATCAAATGTCAAATTCTGACATTGTGAATATATTTTTTTTCCTTATGGCCAGCTATTTTTAATTAATTTCAAGTTTACCAAGGAGTTTACCGAAAATATCTGTAATCCTTTCATTTTACAATCTCTGACATAGGAAATATTGTAATTGAGACAATTATCTGGAAATGGTTTTCGATGACCGTGACAAGTAAATAAACATACATACATACATACATATCTACGTTCGAAAAACATAACCCTCCTTCTGGCGCAGTCGGGTAATTAAGTAATTTTGAATACGATTTATCCGAAATACTTTTTGACTTTAACTGTACTAAATTGAAACCAGTATGGAAATATCGTAAAAATATATTTTAATAAAATTAATCGAGTGATAATAAAATCGGATGGATTAAGTTGGGATGGGGCCAGCTGTGAACGGGGAGAGATGGCATTAACCAAAAAAAAAACGAATTAAGCCTCAAATAAACACCCTTTTCTGTGGCTTAGTAAATGATTAATATCATGTTGGATAAAAATTATAATTCACAGTTTCACTATATTGTTTATTCGTTCATAGTCACCATCGTAGTTTGATATTCCCCACCAAGTTAACCCATTACTCATTCTCTCCAAGAAATTTCTGTGTACCTAACCAAATTTATCAGCAACGACTATTAATTACTACCGAATTCAAGAACAACTTACCAAAGACAATCTGATTCAAATGTGAAATCAAATAACGAAGATTGGTATTTACTTAAGCCGCTTTCGTTATCGCCACCGAGTGGCTCTCTAAAAGCGAAATCCTTGGACTAAACACTTAGATCAAAGCGGAGAGAGCTTACCGACTGACCAGCCCCCCTAGACAAAGTGACATTCTATTGGCGTTGAGCGATCGAAGCATTTTGACGATCGCTAATGTCAAATCCATACATTCAGTCATTTTCTACTAGCGTCAACGCCAATAGAATGTCACTTTGTCTAGGGGGGCTGGACAGGTAACGGTTACACCAGTGGTGGACTTGTAAAAATGACCAAATAATGTAGTAGTAAAAACTCTAGCTCACTTCGCTCGTTCCTGGTTTTTTAGGGTTCCGTAGTCAAACAAGGAACCTTTATACTTTCTTCCATTCTGTCTGTATGCTCCACCTCAATAACTCGCTCATTTTTGCACCTACGGAATTGAAATTTGTTATGAAGACAGATAACTGTAATCAAAAAACAGAAATGTGAAAAAAACAAAATTTTTGACTCCCCCTCCCATACAACGAAAGAGGGGTTGAAAAAAAATGTTTTTAATAAATCGAGTGAGGTGTCGTTGAATAAGTCTTGTCCAATGGAACAAAACTCCCCTAATAATATTTAATTTTTAATTATAATGCTTCTGTCTCGAGATATCTGCGCTCAAAGTCAAAAATAGGGCGCATCTGAAAATGTTATGAAATATAGCTTAAGATAATACTCTCAGTTAAAATTATAACGGATGCTGCAGTTCAACCAGTTTCGGAAAAAACCAGTAAAATAGATTTGTTCTCTAATGACAAACTAGATGTGGTTGCACGAAAATAATTCGCGATATCATTGTGTCTCAAAAATGTATCTTAGGTAAGATAAACAGCTTAAAAACTTTTCTTCTTTTTCTACTTACACAATGGCTTCGGAACCGCCCATAATAGATGGGCGAGTCCGACACGCTCTTGGCCGGTTTTAATGTTTACCCGCGACTTCGTGCGCCAAAATTAAATACCAGATTTTAAGTCAAATCATAACATCCATCGAACAAACCCCCCCTCCCTTCCGGCCTCTTCAGTTTTGCCGCCCTGGGCCTCCGACGGGCTTAATCCGCCCCTGGGTTACAAAGCTCGTAAGGGAGTGTGCATCTATGCTCGACAAGTGATTTTCCATCCTTTAGTGAAGTTAGACTGTAAACTGTACGGTTTATAGTTGCTTGAAGTATCACGGAAATAGGTTCATGATGCCGTTACTTGTAAAACAATTTACACTGCAGTGAATATCATGGGCAGGCGCTTGAAACTGTTATAGAAGTTAAACAACATTATCTTGTGCACGCCCTTGAATGGTTATTTTTAAGCGCTTCCTTATGTTGGAAGGTATGGTGAGCATAGGTATATCAGAGGCGACATTCGTGAACCTAGAGGCCAATCTTGAAAATACTGTGACAAGAAACAACATACCTTCAATAGATTCGAAATAACGTACAGTAGCACCAGGTTTATAAGTCTAACTAACATCGAATTCAGAAGTTGGCGCCTAACTTGCCGCTTCAGAACCGCACTGGGAAAGTGTGGTGAAGTAGGTACATGGCCCCCTTCCTCCTATTGGCTATGTGCGAAGTGGGTCTTGGGATCTGTCAAGTGGTAGAAATTTGAACTATTTTTGGCGAAGCTGTGTCTGATTTGCTTGAATCCATTGACTTACCAACTACTGGACGCAAAGTCCGCGCTCAAAAGTGTCCAAACCAAAAGAGCATCAAAACGTAAAAAGAGAACCAATTAGGCGGCAGTCTTCGTTGGATCGGCCGACTACGCGCACGCGAGGGCGCGGCCCGCGGCGTGCTCCTTACCCCGATGGGGGAGTGGGATGGAAAATAATTTCAGCATTTTCAATGTTTTTAGTTGGTTTATATTACTACACGTACTTAGGTTTGTATAGTTTAGTCTCGGACACTTTTTTCGAGAAATTTGTACTATACCGGACGTCCATAGTATTATGTGTCAATGCTTAAATATATACAAATCCGCACACTCATTCAATACTCAAATATTCAAAACTACTAAGACTAATAACTTAAAATTTGGCAGAAATGTTTTAAAACCATCTAGAAGTTACACAAAAAAAATTTGCGCATTTGTGCAAAGCTGTTGAAACTGGGGTGAAAGTTTGTATGAGAATTTAGTAACAACGAATGGGAATTACAGCTAGTTTGGTACTGTAATATTTTTTATTTCGACAATATTACTCTTTAATGTAATTTTATTACTTTATTTTAATAAGAGCGTTTACCCGCGACTTCAACCGCACAAATTATATACCAAATTTTAAGTCTGATCATAAGCTACCAAACAAAAAACTTTCATCAAAATCGGTTTAGTACTTGTAATAGTTTTTAATTCTAATTTTCAACGCGTGGTGCCATTACAAACAAACAAACAAACATACAGCCAAAAATTCTAAAAAAGGTTGATTTGGAGTCCGCCGGGATACCTAAAACCATACCTATCGTATGCTTTTTCATGTAAATATCTTCAATGTACAGACACACTTCTGTTACAGTTTTATAAAACTATTATAATAGTAAAAAAATATTGTTAATATAAAATAACAAACTTTATCTTAAGATTTTGTAAAAAAATAATTGACAGTGCCGTAGTACGGTAGATGGCGCTAGTGTCGTGCACGTAGATAGCTAATATTACCCATAGTTAGAAAAGTGTGCACTTTCAAGATAACTAATAAAGTTTTTGTTCAACAGTGACCGGTATGGAGGAGATGTGGGTGGAACTGCGAGCTCCTCGGTTCGTCGTCCACCATCACAGCGCAACTTTAAGATGCGAGACTAACTTCCATCAGGAGGACCTTTATAAGGTAACAAACATGTTTAGAAAAAAAAAAAATTACTTCACAAGGTGTTCAACTCTCAGCTAGAACTATCTTTTAAAATTACTTATTACTTACTGATTTTTTATGCATGTTTGTTCTGTTTTGCTTCTGGTTACCTGTGTGAAGTTAGCGGCCAAAAAGTTAGCGGCCAATTTCGAATATTAACCGACCGAATTCGGAAGGTCATTGATTTTTTTTCCTGATTGAATTGATTTTTCTACTACTAGATCTGATTAAACCACTATCAGACCTAAAATTCCTGTTAAAATTTAATGTTTTTGGTGAACCTACGTTTTTGTAATGTTTTTTTACTTCAATTTGTATTGTATCTTGTCCTTGTGTTTTATATTACCTGTGGTAGCCTGTAAGTAGATGAACACAATTTTTGTCTAATTTTATGTAGTCTCTTGAGTTTGCAATGTGATTCATCTGTTGGTAACCCAAATAAATAAATTAAATTAAATTAAATATTTACCCGATATCTATCAAAGCTAAGTTAAAAGGAGAGAACATTTTTTTCAACTTTTCATACAAATCGCAATTATCTCAGGCAGAGACAACGGAACGCCACCTGCTGCGATCCTTACAAACCTCTCTAGCTTCCTCCACGTTCATTAATATTAAATTAAAAGTTCTCTACTTACTTATACAAGGTGTAAACATACCGGGTGCTTCAGACCATCAAACTGAACAACTTTTAGTATGGGACAAACTTCCAAAACTCGAAATAAATCTGCTGTTTCATACATCTTGGTTGAGTACATTATCTATAGAACAGTTTATAATTTTTTCGCGATTTCCATTTTGGCTCCATAGTGAATGTAGTTCAGTTCGATACGGCCTGAAGCACACTGTTCGATATGTAAAACCTATAATTTTACACCATGTATAATGTTTGTTCAGTTATTGATTCTGTAGTAACGGTTTTCAGATTTTGCGTTATTTAATTACACATTGTATATTTCGTGTTTGGGATTCTCATATTAGATTTCGCGAAAGCCAATTTCGAAAGGACTAAACGCGGAATTTCACATTTAGATGCGGAGATTCGAAAGCATTCCAACATATTTGCATTTTTCGGATTGTAAAAATGCATAGGATTATTCAAATTTTGAATCTCGCTAATAAATTAGTGAACTAACAGAGGGATTTGCATAAAACTACTGTTGTTTTGAATGCACTCGTAGCATAGTTTTTGATATATGTGATTGTTGATATTTGTGCCAGAGTGAGGTGTGAATTTGTTCAAGGCAACTTGAAAATAACCTGACCATAATTGATCTTTACCAATCAATTAATGAATTAATGAAATATATTCTTATTTGCCCCAAACACAGAAAAAAGAAACAAAAAAACGGTAATGATACAAATAAGGCGGTCTTATCTCTAAAAAGCGATTTGTTCCAGACAACCTGTAGCTTGATGTGCGTGATAAATAGAAAGAGTTGTCGCGCATTCGCTAAGCACGTTGTCATACTAACCCAGGTTTGACCCGGAACTAATTAAGATTTTGTTTTTCGGTATTTCATTTAAGAGCCAATCATAGCCTAGAACAATAAAAAATTTAAAAAAATCACTTCAGCATACGCCTCAAATTTAAAATGTAGTATTTATCTCGTTCACAAAAACCTGACGGTAAAATTGTTTTTCCTCCTTTTTAAGGCTTTCTATTATACACACTTAAAACACGGAGTAAATATTTGTATCTACTTAGGCCGGATTCGACCAAATGCGAGTAAATTTTATTCATAGATTAAGCCCGTTCTTTTCATGTTACTTGTGATGATTTAATTTTAAAACCACAAGTGACGTATAAACCTAACAAATTAAAAATGGATAACCTTACATTGCAATAAGAACGTATACAACGACCTCTTTCTTTTGGTATTATTCGGATAAATCAAAGTTTAGTCGAATCCGGAGCCTTTGAATTCTTTGAAAAATACATTAGTATTTTCTAATAAATAATTAATTTTTAAATTACTACAGCGATTTATTGCTCAAAAGTCTAATCTATTGTTTAATATTGTTTAATCTAATTAAAATGAGTGCATTGGTATTAATATTACTCGTATTATGTTAAAGCCTTCTGGGACGTACAATTTTGATTTCTATGTTGCGTAGATATTTTTTATGTAATGTTCTCAGATAGTCTAGTTGTCACAAAATGGTGCCGGTTACAGTTTAAAAGTCCTACTCATAATTACTTCCCACCCCTCCTAACAAAACTCCTTAAAATGACTGGGCTATACTTCCGCCGACCGCAGGCCTACTTATGGACCAGTCTGACCCTTATTATTGAGGCCTTTATTCTGCTGTAGGATCCCACGGGTTATAATATACTAAGTTAGTTTAGTTATAAGTCCATTTTAATTTCGAAAACAACTAAGTATTATATATTCATTGTAAACTTTAAACAAAGTTACAAACAACAATTATAATTTAAGTTCACCCGTAGATATTGCTTTATTCATCACCCAATTAACTTAACAATAACGATTTGATAATCACCGTCTGATGTCTCTAACTTTTGTTATTATAATTCGTGTTTGACGTCTGCTGGGGAAGAGAGAGACCTAAAACTTCCCCGCTATGATCTTCAAAACCCTCTCAAATCTCATAATGATTATATTATGATTACTTTAAAAATTAAAAAAAAATGAATTCTTTGGATTTTATTAATGTAGTGTAGAGTAATATAAGATGCTTTATTATTATTTATAACTAATACTAATAACATGGTCACGTGGTTTCGGCTGCTAAATTTTTGTTTATTTATTTATTCCATGGCGTTGTAACTATTCTTTAAGCCAGGTCAGAGGCCTATTAAGGCGGCTTGAAAATTCTCTGACAGCAAGTTGACCACTAACTTGCCTCCACCAACACGCACTGGGCCCGCGTGGTATGGCACACTCTCTTTCACCCTTATTCGTGAGAGGAGGCCTTTGCCCTGCAGTGGGATTCTACAGGCTATAACTTACTTACTTACTTACTTATTTCATATAAAGGAACATACAATAACAATCATGATTTGTGTCATTAAACATTAAACTGTTTATCGCTGCACACTCGTCTTAGGTTACTTACATAAAACTACTAACATTTGACCGTAGTCGTAGACCATGTCGAATCTATTTCCGAATTATAAAATCACGGTTTATTAAATTCCGATTTTTAAGTCTTTAGTTCAAAAATTCATGTTTTATTCTCAAGGTGGTGTTCTTCAAAAATGGACAGCGGATACTTAAGTACGTCCGGGAACGGGACCCGCCTTTTGAAAAATTGAACATAACAGGCGCCGAAATCAATGTAAGTACTATTCACTCCTAACCCGATCAAAATTGAACCGTATTGCACAGAAATCAAAGCTCAGGCTAGCCTAAACCAAATCAAAGTCGATTAAGTTAGTTGTTAGACACATAAACCTGTTCAAAGTGGACCTTATGACGTTCGACATAGAGAAACAAAAACTAAACTGCGCTGGACTGGACATCGGGTGCAGATGCTGTGGCAATGAAGTCTGAATTGGAATTGAGCAGTCAACGAAAGTTCGAAATGGAACAAAAAAGTTCATATCGGAACACAGAATATGTATGTATACATATGTATGTATACATCCAACTCAATATGCTGACAGTTTTTAAGAGGATGATCAGACCATCAAACTGAACAACTTTCTCTATGGGACCAATGTCGAAATCGCGAAAAAGAAATCAGCTGTCCCACTGTACAATTGGGTCAAGTAAGATTTCAGTTTAGTATGGAACAGCTGATTTTATTTTCGCGATTTCGACAGTAGTCCCATAGATAAAGTTGTTCAATTTGATGGTCTGATCATCCTCTTAAAAAAGTGTCAGCATATTACGAAGGACCCTATATTATACATATTATTAACAACTTTAGTAAGCGCGCTGGTAACAATATGTAACAAAACACTTCAGTCCTAAAGTATTCCTATACCTTATTTCTAGCACTTGGGTGTAGACTTGTTGAAGCTATAATGCGGAGACAGACTAGGACGGACGGTCTAATTCAAGGTATCCCAACATGGGGTTTGCGAGTACGTCCAGTGGGGTCCGCGGACAAAACCATCGAAAATAAAAATAGCCTACGCAAGGCGTACCAAGCGCTTGATGACAATATTTCTATTTTCAAGGGTTTAGTGACGTTCATCGTTTGCATATAGCTGCCACCATGCGATTGTTTGATTTATTCGTCGGTGTTACGTTGCGGAGATGTATGGAAACTCAATGACATGCCATGTAGCAATTAGTTTTTTCGAACTTATGGGTAATACCGACTGCTCTCAAACGGTGTAGGAAAGCATCGTAAAGAAATATGCATTCTTTGAAGCAGAAATTCCTATTCGTATGTGAAGTCTACCAATTTGCATTGGTAACTCGTGGTGAACTAACGCCCCTACAACCTCTCTCCTTGAGGGTAGGCCTGTGTCCTGCAGTGGGACTTTTTATAGGCTGTCGATGATACACTTATCCTAACTACTATAGTTATCAATCAGGGTACAAAAATAGCAAGTCGTAAGCAGTTGATAGCGGCGGCCCGCCGACTGATAATGAATTTAAATTCACAACTGCGCAAAGTAGAAATGCGGTGATTTCTTCCCCAAAACTAACCCTCAAAATCAAAATCAACCTTTAAAACTTTGAAACTTCTGCGTTAAATAGTTTTAGAGAAAACGATCCCTTGATAGATGAAAGAACGGACAAACACCGAAGTTATTCAATAAGTGTTGCGTTTTTCCAATTTTGGAAACTCTAAAATAAATTATCTTTGATCTTAAAAGGATAAGACGTTTAATCTGATTCGTCGGAACATGGTCTGGACATCTAATCTTAGGCTAAAGGTGTATGCACACCGAACCCGCCTACCAGCCGCGGACACAGCCGTATCTATAATGTTGAATTTTCGGGCTGTATCAATGACGGCGGCTTATCTGCGGGTTCCACGCCTAAGAGTTTCGTTGTATTATTGTAGACATAATTTTTTTAGGTGTCCGTGTATCTGCAGTTTGTTATTGTGATTACTGCACCTCACGCCCGTAGCACAGTATAAAAAAGAGTATCTTATACTACATATTATGTTTTCAAAATAAAGTGAATATAATCTCGGGAAGAAGGATAAAAACTCATTTTGACTAGACCTTCCTGTTTAATACAAAATTGGACCAAGAAATGTTACAAATTAGGTATTTTGTATTTGCCCTATTTGCCTAAGTTTTTACCTTTTTGCCCAGTTGGATTAAAACCCTCGAACATAGAGATGTCTATGACAACACATAGAGATGGGACGAGGGTTTAAAGTGACGTTATCTTGTCACTTTCTGTCCATTGTAGGCAGTGTCCGGGGTCTGCCCGTAGTTTACGCTACGCTGCGCTCCAGTCGGTGTGCATTGGCCCTAATATTTTTATTTGGAAGCGGAATTTATCATCAGCGTTTTATATATTTTTCGTTTTAATTTATTATGCGGTAGAAACTTTTACAAAAATTCAGAAATCATGATGACATTGTTCAAATCAAGCGGAAAAATTTAGTCTTTGAAAAGAAAAATGTATCTTTTAATACAAACTTTTCTTCAAGCAATATTTTATTAATCCTCTTTCAAATTACGAAAGTCCTACATAGAATTAGGTGAGCAACATGATGGAATTCTCTAAGTTAAGAGGAACTTCTTAATTATACAAAGTGTTCCAACTTTCGGAAAGTTGCTATGAAGTTGCTTTAGCAACAATATAGGCCGTTATGCCACGTGGATTCATCTTGGACAGAATGACCCTATAGACTTTTTCTTTTGATCTATCGGACAAACATTTTATTTCCAAAAAATGTTTTATGGCTTCTGGTATAATACAATCCTCATCAACCTATTATTCGTCCTACTGCAGGGTACAGGCTTACCTTCAGGGAGGATGTATAGGTGTTAGTCCACCACGCGTGCCCAATGCAGATCGCTAGACTTCACATACGTATCCGAATTTCTTTTTTTCTTCTGCGTATGCAGGTTTCCTCACGATGTTTTATCATTATTAATCTAGTTTGCTATCCTTTTTTATCTTGTGGCTTAGAGAGTAGAGTGGCTCTATCCATTTCATTGTACGAGGCGACTAAGGTTTCTTTTGTCGTGTTTTATGGGCAAATAAAAAGTTGGATATCTATCACAACTCTTAACACGTCATGCCGTCCTGATCTCATACAAAAAAGAGAAACAGGGCTATGTCCCATGTACCTCATATACCAATTTAAATCGCAATTGCTCAATTTGAGATAAGAAAATAATTTAAAATTGGACACCAATGCCAGTGCACAGTTTTGAATATTTTGGATACTCCAGGTCTAGTATTCTTTGAAATAGATATTCAATGTGGAATACCTTGCTTTAATAGGTGGTTGTAAGTTATCGAAGCGTTTGACCACCCTCAAAGGGATAACTGTCTTGAGCACGCCTTCACCACTGGGTGCGAAAACGATAAAAGATTATTGTAAAAGACAAAATGACTACAATAAATTCTAGACCTTTTTGTTGCGTAAATGGGCTGTAGTTGTTCATTTCATACAGTCATGTATTGAGACGACAGTTACAGAATGAATACAAATTGAACGGACCTAAATATTGTTTGTGAAAGCTTGTCTTTTTAGGACGCTAACAGCCTACTTTTTTATTTACATGTTGTATAATATTTTAATACATAAACTCACGACCATTTACTTTTCTACAATAACCAGCCTGACTAAATAGTCATAATTAAGTAATAATGATACGTCATAATATTACGTATAAGTACCCCTATATCCATATGATATGGTATGGTAAGATATAATTATACGGTTTAATGGACTAATTAAC
This sequence comes from Agonopterix alstromeriana, assembly GCA_963924505.1. Lineage (NCBI taxonomy): Eukaryota > Metazoa > Arthropoda > Insecta > Lepidoptera > Depressariidae > Agonopterix > Agonopterix alstromeriana. The sequence goes on from OZ004670.1 coordinate 7,333,264, forward strand.
GTTTGGAATGGGTTGTGCGTACGATAGAGTGGACACACTTCCAAATAGAAAATACATCTATTTATCTTTACAATAATGGTAAACACATAATTATTAGGACGGGGCACAGGACGGAGAGGGCCGAGACGCAACGCATTAACAGATTTTTAGTTTGACGTAATACTGATGACGTAAAAAGTTCCTCTTGGTATACAGGGTATAAGGAAAAGTTTCAGTAACCTTTAAGTTTAAGTAACGGGGGACGACCGCTGTTCACGTCCGCAGGAAGCACCTCTAATACCCTGCACGTGTCCCCTGGGTGGTGCTAATCGAACAGCAAACTTAGGGCGCTTTTGTAGGCACCTTCAAATCTCACACTACGCTGATAATGCATCGACAAAATTCCTCAAAAGGTCCTTCTAAGGACCATGGAACAAAAGATGTTGGACCTTCAGTTCGCATCTGCCAGCTTAATATAGAGGGCATTAGCATGGCCAAATGTGACTACCTGCATAAGATACTGCAGAACTACAACATTGACATAGTCTGCATCCAAGAAACACACACACGAGACGAACAGGACCTTGCCAACAGAGGATGTATACCCGGATACACACTGATCAAAGCCGTTTACCACGCCAAGTATGGAATAGCAACCTATGCAAAGTCTGGCCTCACTGGAGTGCATACCATAGCCGCTGACGTACAAGACGATATTTTTAGGGTCGTGGTTCAGGTGAACGACGTAAAAATCACCAACGTGTATAAGCCTCCACGAACTGCCTGGCCACCAATTGTGCTGCCCACATTCTGCCATCCCAGCATATACACCGGAGACTTTAACAGTCACCATACCACCTGGCGGTATAGCACCACCGATGATAATGGCGCTAAACTATCGGAATGGTCCGAACAGGCAGGCTTGCACCTTATTTTCGACGCCAAGGATAAAGGGACCTTCCACTCTGCGCGATGGGGAAAGGATTATAACCCAGATCTGACATTTGTTACTAGAGATTCAGGTCAGCAGCCACTCAACATCTCACGGCTAGTTCTTGATGGTTTCCCTAACAGCCAACACAGGCCAGTTATCCTGGAAGTCGGGATTAAGATCCCCTTAACCAACTCCATGCCTCTGCCTCGTTGGAATTTCCAAAAGGCCAATTGGGAGCTTTTCAGTCAAAATCTCGACAAGTATCTGGAAGCTGCAGGACTCTGCCCGGTACCAAAGCAATATACAAAATTCGCTAAACTCACTATGAAAGCGGCAAAAGATAGCATCCCACGAGGGTATAGAAAGGAATATATCCCTGGCTGGAATTCTGAGAGCGATTTACTATATGCAGAATATCAGCAAACAGGAGACCACGATATCGGTTCCCAGCTCCTTCTGTCGTTAGACAGACACAGACAGGAGAAATGGAAAGCTACCGTTAAAGATATGGACTTCAAGAAATCCAGCAGGAGGGCATGGCGCGTTCTCAACAACCTAACTGGAAAGAAGACATCTAAAAAGACTTGTACCAAACTGCATCCAGATGCTATCGCCAACAGGATGGTTGAGGTCACGCGGGCAAAGCGGGACAAACGACACTCAAAAATGGTGAAAAAACAACTTACCCACTTAAGACGAACCACAGTAGATAACAAGGAGCTATCAAGACCATTCACGGCCCCAGAGGTAGAAATCGCGATCAAGCTTCTAAAACATGGCAAGGCAGCAGGACCTGATAATATGTTTAATGAATTCATTACTAACATGGGCCCCATAGCAATCGATTGGCTTGCGGCAATGTATAGCAGTATACTTGCCAAGAACCAGCTGCCCAATGAATTCAAATTGTCAAAGGTGGTCGCCCTACTAAAGCCTGGAAAAACAGATGATAAACCCGAAAACTACAGGCCTATTGCTCTCCTTAGCTGCACTTATAAACTTCTGGAACGTCTTATACTGACTAGAATAGCTCCTTTTATCGAGGCAGTAACACCCCCGGAGCAGGCCGGTTTCAGATGCGGTCGCAGCTGCACGGACCAAGTTCTGGCCCTCACCACACACATCGAGCACGGCTTCCAGAAACAGCTTAAATCAACGGCTGTCTTTGTTGACCTGACCGCCGCTTACGATACCGTATGGAGAACGGGCCTTGTGTTCAAGCTAATGTGGGCCGTCCCAAACAGGGCGATGGTAGACCTTGTCTCCAACATGCTGAGTGAGAGGCGGTTCGAGGTCTTTCTTGCTGATGTGAAAAGCAGGAAAAGAAAGCTGAACAACGGGCTACCGCAAGGTTCCGTCCTGGCACCTCCTCTTTTCAACCTCTATATCCAAGACTTGCCCGAAACGACAGCTCGTAAGTTCATCTATGCGGATGACATTGCACTGGTGGCACAGAGCCGGGACTTCAGCGTGGGAGAGGACATCCTATCGTCGGACCTCAGGAAACTTTCTAACTACTTCACACAATGGAGACTAATACCAAGCGCCAGTAAAACGGAAGTTTCCTGTTTTCATCTGAACAACCGTCTTGCCAAGTACGAGCCGGCTGTCATATTCAGAGATGAAAGACTTAGGTACAACCCCTGTCCGAAGTACTTGGGAGTCACGTTGGACAGGTCGCTCACGTATAAAGAACACCTCACTAAACTGTCACATAAGATCTCGACACGTAACAACATCATTCACAAACTGAGCGGCACATCGTGGGGTGCCTCGGCTGACTGCCTTCGAACTTCTGCGATCAGCCTGGTCTATTCGGCAGCGGAATACTGTGCCCCCGTCTGGCTAGAGAGCGCGCATGTGCAAGCGATAGACGCCAGGCTGAACGACACCATGAGGCGCGTGTCCGGGACGGTAAAGTCGACGCCCACGCACTGGCTGCCGGTGCTGAGTCACATCGCGCCGCCGAACCTCCGAAGACAACGTTCACTCAAGAGAGAGGCTGACCGCCTGGCGCCGCGACGGCATCTGCCCATCCACGAGGAGTTTTTCAGCCCGCCCCCACAGAGGCTCAAGTCTCGGCACCCGGCCTGCGTCACCGCGAGCATACTTAGAAGCGACGACTTTAATCTGGAGCGGCGCTGGAAGGACGAGTGGAAGAGCAAAACTGATGGGTCGCCTGAGGAAAACGTGGACCCCACTGTCAAGCCTAAGGGATTCCACCTGCCGCGCAGGGACTGGTGTCGCCTCAACAGGCTAAGGACCGGCCACGGCAGGTGCAACTACCTCCGACACAAATGGGGCTGGACGGAGTCTCCCTTGTGTGACTGCGGGATCGAAGACCAGACGATGCAACACATAATACAACGGTGCCCCCTTCGAGCTTACCCGGGCATTCCTGAGGACCTGACTCACCTGACACCTGAGGCCCTTCGATGGCTTCAGACGCTGGATGTAGACTTATGACCTTATGCCTACAAACCAAATTCGCCATACGCATAAATAAAAGTAACCTTTAAACGATATACTCTAATTTGATGATGTTGCTCTGACAGGTTTGCTCCCATAGTAAATGTGGTTCAGTTTGATGGGTAGAGTATGTGGTTTAAAGGTTAATTATACTTTTCTTTACACCCTGTATATCACACTACGACGAGCCGCATCGGCCGCCGCGCCATAACGAGACTCGCTCGCTCCGGCCCGCCCCGATGCGCTTCGTCGTGATATGGTTTTATACCGTCCGAATACATACAATACAAACCATAAGTAAAACCTAATGTTATACATTTCTAAATAATGTCATTTTCCAGAAAGTAGGTGGCATAGTAATTTAACTTATCTTTTTTTGCAGCTAATGAAATTGACACCCACATCGGTGACACTGGAGAGATTAGATTTCGCGGCGTCGGGGCAGTACGCATGCGAAATCGCTATAGATACGCCTTTATACTCCAAAGTATCACAAATACACGAGTTGAATGTTATTGGTGAGTTGTTTTACAATAATTTTATAATATAAAATAAACTGTTAGAAACCTTACTTCAACCAGAATCCAGAATCAGAATAAATACTAGAACCTACCCAGAAGAATCACTTCGAAAACAGATTTAAATAAAAAGCGAGTACACGGTAATAAGGTGCAAAGTTATTCGCACCCATCCTATCGTACAATTCGCTAATAACCTATCAACCGTCACAACGGTGCACATACAAACTAAAAAGAACCGAGTCATTATACATGAAAGCTTCCTTTTGATACTCTCCCCTCTTTCATTCTTTCACGTGCTGACAGCGTGACATCGCTAGGGTTTTCAAGTCTCGCATTGACTACTCACAAAATGTCGGCAAGTCTAATGAGATTTGACCAAGAATTTTACACGGTATACCTGACCTATTGCCATTCGCCACTCGGTGGGGATCGCCGTCAAGCGTACCTGATCTGTGGAGTCACAGGCCCGGTTCCCGTCATCGTAGTGAGATAAATGATAAACTAGATTTCAAGTCAAGATAAGCTATCAAACAAAAAAAGTTTCATAAAAATCGGTTCAGTGGTTTTTGCGTGATGCTGTTTCAAACAAACAGACCGACAAAAATTCGAATAAAGGTTGATTTGGAGTCAGGAATACCTAAAAACCATATTATAATCTTTTTCTTGTAAATATCTTCAATGTATAGGCACACTTCTGTTACAGTGTTATAATAGTTTAGATTTAAAAAAAAGTTAACTTTAATGGACGTGCGTGCAACTGACCGTTAGACTATCAAACTGAACAACTTTAACTATGGGACCAACACTGAAATTTAAATTATTTGCTGTTCCATACCTTTGTGTCAAGTCTACATTGAGGTATATATTTCTATAGCATAGATTTTTTTTTCTCGATTACAATGTTGATCCCACAGTGAAAGTTGTTCAGTTTGGTGGTCTGAAGAAAATTCAAATTTATACCCTGTGTAGTAACGTTCATTTACATTTTTGGAAAAACAATTTTTTAATTTGATCGTCTTCATTCGTATTAATTTTAAACATGGCAAGAAAAATGCTAAATCGTGCTACATTTGCTACGGATACCGCTACGTCTTCCGTAGCATTCGTAGCACGTAGCATTTTTTTATAAAAACTGAAATCGAATCTTCGCGGATCGTGGGCGACGGTTACGTATTATATTATACTATCTTTATACCCCAATATTATACGAGACTACCTTTCCGGTAAGTATTACCTTGTTTTCTGAAATTACAGTACAGGTTTTATTAGCGAATAGGCATCGTATTGCAACATGGTTTTGTTATTCTGTCGAGATCATTAAATGTTGGTAAATATCTTGGACATTATCACACATATTGTCTAGTCTAAAAATCTGGCGTCCCTTAAATTTAACTCGAGTAGATTTGTAGTTTAGTAAGGAACATCAGATTTTTTCTCTATTTCGATATTGGTTCCAAAGTGAAAGTTGTTCATTTTGATGGTCTAAAATAAACTACCCCCTTAAATGTTTATTTTTATTTTTGTAACACTTTGTTTAGGGTCCTTCTCAATAATTATGACGATTTTTAAGGGGATGATCACACCATCAAACTGAACAACTTTCTCTATAGGACCAATGTCAAAATCGTGAAAAAAATCTGATGTTTCATACAAAACTGCAATCCTACTCTACCCAAATGTATGGGACAACCGATTTTTTTGCGATTTCTATATTAGTCCCATAGAGAAAGGCAAGTTCACTACCAACTATCTCTCGGGCAGTTAATTTACTCTGTTGTATGAACGTAAATACATAGTACTATGTAAAAATATTAAAGGAATTGAAAATCTATTTTCTGCAAAATTGCGAGGTTTTGAGAGGCTGTGCTTGTGTTCGAAACCATGATCTAAGCCCGGAACATTGATGAGGATGTACGCTGTAAGATAGAAAATTGTAGGAAATTTCTATTACCTTCTATTTCGGGCTAGGAAATAAGAACACTGATCAGATTACGTATTAATAATATACGTATAAATATATTACGTATGAAGCGTCGGAGTTTACCTGTACAAAATGTTTACAAATGAACATAATTACCTAATCTAAAACATTTTCATAGAATAAGCCAATGTTTAGAATCATTTACAGAACAACTTCTAACTTCTCAAAATCACAAAATAAATTAAAAACCTTTAATTAAAATGTGTACAAAACGTTTAAAATATTCTTCTCGTTGCTTTAAAATTACTCACATAATTCACTTCAGCAACATGCGTCGTCAACCATCTTAATTAAAAAAAAAAATTGCTTCAGCAACAAGCGTCGTCAAATTTCCTACAAAATACCCTTCAGCAACATGCGTCGTCAAATTTGCTTTAAAATGTTTTTAATTTATAAATTGGTGCAAAGCAATTAGTGTATTGAAAACGAAATTTCCAAAAACATGAGAGCATTAATTGGAGTTACACAATGAGTGTATCGAACATCTCACATAATTGCCATAAAGTTTATATTCCTACGTTAATTAATTTAATTAATACCTACACAGGTACTTACATAACCTCACGACCGTATTCGGGGCTTTCTTTCCTTTTAACTTTAACTAATTTCGACGACGTTGGAGACCGGATTACAAAGTTGAAGTAGAGATGGGCTGGGACATTTGGCTAGAAAGGAAGACGGCCGGAGGACCAAGGCACTATCGGAATGGTGGCCAAGAGAAGGAAGGAGGTCAGTGGGTAGACCACCGATGCGTTAGTCAGACGACATGGATCAGATTGGCACAGGACCGTGAGGAATAAAAAGGAGGCCTATGCCCAGCAGTGGGTTGATGTAGGCTGATTTGATGGATTGATTGAATTTGTTGTCAATTGTAATAAAATTATCAATCTAAAACAAAAGTATAGTGCGTCGACGATAGCTTTGTGATTATGACACATAATTTTGGAGATGTGACATGTCCACTTTCACAGATATAACTGCGAATACTAGTATGGTACTAGCTACCAATATAATAATGGGTAATGATTGGTAACCGTGTTTGATAGGCTTTATTTCCATGGTAATAAGGGTTAGTTTTACACGTAGCATAGAATTAAGTAAATAAAACATGTATTACGGAAAATAGCTAAGTCACTAATATAATAATAGATACGATTCCGTTATTCATGTCACAGGCCTATTTTATAGTGTAAATGCAGTCACGTTGAACCTTGCACGAGCGGCATTCACTGCAGCGTGTTGTTACCTTAGTACTAGTTTTTTTTTAATTATTGCACTTTCTGAAATTATTTGAGCAATCAAAACACTATGAATGTATGCAATTATAATGAATTTTAATTAATATTAAGAACATTAACAATTGGCTTAGTTTAGATTAACATTTAGGCTTTGTTTCATCGCAACCGGTTCACTCAATCAACAGTTGAGTATTTAAAGTCAGAGTGGTCTGCGCGTACGGAGTCTCGGGCACCGCTAGTACAAAATATAATAATCAAACATCGTTTGCATTTTATATGGAGCACACTACCTAGAGGGTTCATCCTCTTAAAAAATGTTCGTGTTTTAACTTGCAATGACAAAAACTAGGATAGTAAAGAAATAAAAGGAAATCTCTCGTGTTTACACGCGTTCGACCGTCACTGCGTGCGTGTAGCGTTATATTGGAAAAACAAATTTGAAATGGATTTCAACCAGAGTTTTCCAGCACATGTCCACTTATTTTTCACACTTGGTGATCAGGAAAATTTATTTCTTTTCAGGAAATAAGTATATATGTGAATAGTTAACGATATTTCGGAATGATTAGGTATCACACCGATCGATTTTATGCAGCTTGGTTCAATCGAATATATTATGACGGCCCGATAGTTCAGGCCTGCCTGTTGTGCCGAGGGCCGCAGGTTCGAATCCCGTAATGGGCCAATATTTGTATGATGAAATTGATATTTGTACTCAAGTCATGGATGTTTGTATATATTTATACATATAAATATACAAGGTGTTACAAAAATACAAAATACATTTAAGGGGGTGGTTTAGACCATCAAGCTGAACAACTTTCACTCCGGGACCAATATCGAAATCGCGAAAAAAATCTGTTGTTCCATACTAAACTACAAATCTACTCGAGTTAAATGTATGGGACAGCTGATTTAGTATTTCGCGATTTCGATGTTGGTCCTATAGTGAAAGTTGTTCAGTTTGATGGTCTAAACAACCCCCTTAAAAGTTTGAAATATTTATTTTTACTTTTGTAACACTTTGTATCGTTTCACTAGCTATATTTCGAGCAACGTTTGCGAATCTGGTTCTCCTGCTAGTTTGGGTATATTCATAAATAAATAGTATATTTCATTACAAGTGTGGAAAGGCTGTCATTGCAAAGAGTTCCGACAAATGTCTACCCGAGCCGAGGCGCAGCCGAAGGCGAGGGTTGACAGTCGGAACAAGTTGCAATGACGGTTCCGCACGTGTACTGAACGACTATTTTTAATACAGTTGCGAAAAAATGAAGCAATTTAATAAAATAATAAAAACACAATAAACTCAACTAAAGCATTTTGTGCAATACAACAACATATACTGAGTTCCGGTGGTGTTCATTCAAAAAAACTAGGGTCGAAATTACTCATTTTGTGCAACAAACAACTAAACTCGCAAAGAACATTTCAGAAAAATGGCGCTAACCGTAGAATATAAGCAGAGTTTTTTTTACTTCACCCATTCTGGTAGGCAAAGGGAACTATGCCCATACAGCCAAGTCTTCAGTAGAAGTTTTTTATTGATATGAAATGAAAATTAAATTTAATGAGATGAAATGAAATGAAACCTAACCAAACTCATTCAATCAAATCATTAAATCTGATATTGAAACAAATTAGTAGCTTCTTTTTAGAAATATACGTATTTGCATGAATCATAAAAACTTATATGATTTTTTTTAGTAAAAACTTCATGGTTGGTTTTCTTTTTAATAGACATTATTTTGACAGTTGGGAAAGAGAACGCACGAGTTCGGGAAAGGTAAAAAAAAAGCACGAGTATGTAATAGCCCACATCCCGAACGCTATACGTCCCTGCAATACGCCACTTTTTGAGCAACTGTATTAAAAAAAAAATTTCGGACATCTAAACAACCTGAAAATGAGTTTGAGGATTTAAACTTTATGCAACGAAAAAAATATACGAATCTTTATTAATAACTTTCGTAACGATACGATCTTTTTATTTTGACAATATACCTGTATGTAAATGTAATGTAAAAAATTTAAAATGGTCTCGCAAACTAACTATTACAAACTGAATTCCACCACTTAAGCGTCCGTGTGTTAGGCTTGCATACGGCTAAATAAAATACGGAACAGTATGGGACTGACGGTTGAAGTTAGATTCTATTGCAGCACAGCGGATTTCCTGGTTTCAAATAAACAAATCGGTTATAAATTTATATTTCGAACTAACTTGTGCCCGTGACTTCGCCCTCATGATGACGGTGTTGTATTTACCGGGATTCAAAGCATTTTAGTTTTTAATTTGTAAAAATATAGGTTCAATTTTTTTCATTTGAAGGTTGAAAAGACAAACTTAACTAAAAATTGGATCTGAGAGAAACGTCCTGAATCGCGAGTATTTCTTTCAGTAATATTTTAAGTACTTCGTCTGTGTTGACATTAAAAAAGTATCCTGTGTTAATCTAGAACATATTCTGTTTGTGTGCCAAATTTCATCCAATTCCGTTTAACCGCTTACGCGTGATTGAGTCACAAAAAATGTCGTCACAAACTTTCACTTTTTAATTATTAGCTTTGGTACTTCAGGTCCGTGCCTTTAATCTTCTTTTATAGTTTTATTATATAACTAATCGCAGTTACGTAATATTTAAAATGTCGAAGTTAGATTTGTAGAGACGTTAATTTAAATAATTAATTATGTTATGTATTTTCGAATCAATTTAAATATTGAAAAATTTAGTCTCGGGTGGGACTTGAACCCGCACTCTTCCAAACTGGGGAATTGCATGTATTCAATTTCGCCACCGAGCCCACTACCCAGAGAATGAAATATTCAAACTATTGCGTCTTAAGGGAACGTTCCCCGGTTCCCGGTTAGCCCGAGACTTAATTTTTCACAAGCACAACATTGCTGTAACGTGTTTAAAATCAGTAATATTTGAAATTATGAATTTTTTTTCCTAAATTTTGCCTTATTTTCAGTTCGACAAAGATTCCGTCCGAAGATAAAGATAAAGCACAAAAAGCTCTCATCAAACGACAACCTAGAAGCGACGTGTCAAAGCGCAGCCGCCTACCCCGCTCCCCACCTCACCTGGTTTATTAATAATATGAAGGTAATCGACAAAATTATAATCTGAAATAGCCACCGTCTTATTTATGAGCTCCCGTCCGTCTTGTCGGTGGGGCAATCTTGATTCTCGCTGTAATCAATATTCCAGTCTTTCCTGCAATAATAAACTCCTGGTCACGACTCCTATCATTTCCTTTACTTTGTTCTTAGTAACGCTGAATTTAATTCTACCCGTTTTTATTTTAATACCTATTCTTAAATGAGCAGTAATCTAAATACTTAATAAGTAGTAAAATAATGTGAATGATTGAATTCATGGATCCTTGAAGTCTATAAAAGGAATAATCTATTTCTAAAATTCGGTTTTTTAAATAGTCAGAAATTGGCGCTCTGCAACTTAATAAAATTATGTTTATGAGAATTAATGCCGCGTTTATTTATTTATGGTAAACTTAACATCGGTAAACAATAACCGAAAAACGTTTTGCTCTCATACCAACTAGGACCAGCTAGCTTACCAAGCATATTAGATAATAATAAAAATCATACTAAAGTCATTGCTTCATGTCACTTCAACTTATTCCGATAGCTGAAGTAATTTTAAACTTAAAGTGGACTCAAGTTGCATTCAAAAGCAGGTCAGCAACAGTATTGAATTGAGCTTCAATTTAAATAAAATTGTCTATATTTCTGTTTTGTATTCAGATCTATAGGTACTCTATTAAATGAGCTATTCTTGAACTATGCTGACGCTCTGTAATAAAAAGCCACTAAGAAATAATTTAAATCTGAAATCCATTAACGTAGGTGGTGTTACGTCATAATACCCATGGTAAATCATTGTCACAACAAAAAAAAAAAAGTCTATACCCAATGTCAAATTAAACCGTTTCAAATATAGGGATTTTCTTAAAATTGTTGGGTGTAAAGTGTCATGGTCTGATCATCCTAAGGTTGTATGGAAAAAATCGCTTTTTAGCGATAAGCGGGCTTATCGCTTATTTGTACCATTACCGTTTTTTTGTTTCTTATTTCTATGTTGTATCGTGTGTTTTGGTGCAAATAAAAGTATATTTCATTCATTCATCCTCTCAAAAACGGTCAGCATATTAAATTGGACCCTGTATCCTTCTAGTTTGGCATAACAAGTAGAACATGGGTACCTACTTATATCATAAATCAATAGTGTCCTATCCAATGACCAATTGTAACATGTTTGAAGTACGCATTGGTCCTACCTATTTGGTAGTTCAAGGTTAAGCCATCCTGTTCTAATTCGATTATTCGTTTGATCAAACCCATACAGAACAGTAAATAGGAACCTAGTTTCAACGTTTTCATTGATACGAACTTTGATACAAGCTTTCTAACTGTAGATGAAGATCTTCGTTTCGCTTGGGCCTCAGTTTATAGGGGTCATTCGCAAGTATTCAAGTACCCAACAGTTACGAGCCTTCGACAAAGTTTAGCTGCGGGTCAAACTGAACCTAACTGTTTTACGACAGATCTTTATAACTGAGAGGCAAGATGATATTTCTACCTTGTTATTGAGTTCTTTTAAAGTAAGCGCATATTAAGACGGGCCGCATCGGGTCGGGCCGAAAAAATCCGTCCAAATCGATTATATACAATTGTGTGAACTAATCATTCTTCTTCTTATCGTGTGGGCAAGCCCGGCCTCTGACGTGGTTTTTATAGAACGACTACTACCACGAGAGATAGTAGCCGGGACCATCTTTCTTTTCAGACAATCAGGTGATTCAGCCTGCAATGTCCTAACCAACTGGGGAAAAACACACAAAGTGACATATCACCAGGTGTCCCCCGTGGGAATCGAACCCACGACCTCCGTGTCAAGAACCCAATGCTTTTAACCATTTGATCACCGAGGCAGTTAATTTACTTACTAACGCATATGTACGGGCCGGATCGGGTCGCATTTTTTGCACGGCGGATTTCCATCCGTCCGATGCGGTCCGTCGTTGTGTCATACCAAGCGGAATATTACGTCAAACTAAAAATCCGTCAATGCGTTGCGACCCGGAACGCGCTACAGGGTGAAATTGTAATCATTCGTCAAATTTTTAATGGTGGTTCAGACTATCAAACTTCAAACTGAACAACTTTTACTATTAAAGCAAACATGAAATTGCAAAAAAAATTTGGTGTTCAGACATTTAAGTCAAGTAGGCAATGCAATCTACCTTTAGTTTGGAGAAGCTGTTTTTTTTGTGATTTTTGAGTTGCTCCCATAGAAAAAGTTGTTCAATTTACCTAATGGTCAGAACCAACCATACAAAAAAAGAATTCGATGTCACCCTGTAGTGTGCGAAGTACGCATTTTCTGCTATGATGCGGCCCGCTCCGCCCCGATGCGACCCGTCGTAATATACCTATATACACTTACCTTTATCGTGATGAAATGAGATAACAAACTGCATGCACGTGATTCTGTGATTATAGAAATTACGTCTTATTTGTTCTTCGTCGAGGAAATTGTTGTGTTGTTTTCCTTGTGGAGCTAAGGCGGCGTGATTCGAATTTCATTGTCTCGTTAAGGACTCTACACACCAGCGTAGCAAGTTCAGCGGTATCTGCCTTACATTTTGTATGCGATAGCATAACGACATATCGTGCGGGTGTTTGTTACTTACCATCAACCCTACAGCATGGTTTGTAGAACCCTTTAAGGGAAAAGATGATTTCCTTATGCATCTGTCTCCTTCACGTTAATAACAACGTGCTTAAAATATATGTGTTATATAATAGAAAAAGGGAGATAAAAAACATCTCATACTCGATTAAAATTTATATAAAAACTAGCGACCCGCCCCATCTACGCCCGGGTGTTGCGACCTATCGGATCTCTAAAACGATTATATCTTTCAAGCTGGAACCAACCATACCAAATACACAAAATTTCATTGAAATCGGTTGCGTTGTTTCGGAGATTAATGTATACGAACATAGCGACACGTGATTTTTATACAGGGTGTAAGGAAAATTATCATTAACCTTTAAACCACATACTTTACCCATCAAACTGAACAACTTTTACTATGGGAGCAAACTTATCAGAACATATAAAAATCTGCTGTCTCATGCATTTTAGTTGAGTAGGCAGTTTAGTATGGAACAGAACATTTATTTTTTCAATGACAGCTTTACTCCTATAGTAAAAGTTGTTCAGTTTGATGGGTAGAGTATGTGGTATACAGGTTAATACTACTTTTCCTTACAACCTGTATATTAAGAAGATCATTGTTATTCCGATAACGTGTTGGCACAACATTTTAAATGTTTTATTTTTCTGGAACCAGGTTAATGAAAGACTAACAACGCCCCATGGAACAGTCAACGTGCACCGCCACCATCACGGCATGCCGCTCACAGCTACCAACTCTTCACTGCAGTTCCCCCTGACTAAGCTGCAGTTGTTCCCCAATCAGACAGTGGAGGTCACTTGCGTCAGCACCATACCTAGCTTCGCCAGTGATGACGAAGGCTTCGCCGATGTTCAGAATAATTCTGTGCCCGGTAATTAAAAACTCACTTAAATTCAAAAACGAAATACCGCCCACCATACCACCCTTACCTTCATTTCAAATAAGGACGAAATGATTTTCCGATTCCTATACAGGGTGAAATTGATATCATTAGCATCCTTTTAAACTAAGAGTCTGCCCATCAAGCTGAACAACTTTTACTATGGGAGCAAACAGATCGGAGCAAAAGAAAAATCTGCTGTTGCATTCATTTAAGTCGAGTAGTCATTGCAGTTTAGTATGGAACAGCTGATTTTTTGGTCCCCTCGGTTTGCTCCCATAGTATAAGTAGTTCAGTTTGATGGGTATACTCTTAGTTTAAAAGGATGCTAATGATATCAATTTCACCCTGTATAGCTTTCTGGCTAATCCTAATTAGCAAATAGTATTTATTTATCAGAAAGATATACTATTCGATATATCTCGGTCTTTACTAAAGCTGTTCTAAGAATAAGTGAGAGGAAGTTTTTCAAATCTCTCTTACTGTAATTAAAAATAGCCTTAAAATTTCGTTGCTATGTGATGTGGAGTATAGTTAATTTTCGGCCGAGTAACATGTTGTATACCCCCTGTATACTTAAATACGTTACATACTTAAGGGGATGGTTCTAAAAACATTTTCTGTTTCAGTGAACGTGGTCCGCATCGAACCAGTGCCCATACAAATTGACGTCAAAATCGTCAGCGCAGAACTAAATGAATCGACTCAATGTGAAATAGACCGTATACTAGTAGTTTTATTATTGCTATTCGCGTATCACTCTTGCTTCTGAATTCAGGGAAATTTATGTGAAAGTGTACCTATAGTTATCATGTGAGGCATTGTTTGTTTTTCCTGTAAAATTAATTAATGTTACACGTTAAGCTTCATTTTCCGAGAAATTTTTAATGGGTAACGAAAATATTGAACTAAGAAAACCATAATATATTACGAAATATTTATGTTCAAATTGATTTTATGTTGGGAATTTAAGCGGTGCTTTAGCAGGCCTTCGAATATCTCGTTCATGTGAGTGAGCAAAATTATTATAGTACATTAAGATACAAGTGAGCTAAGTTGGTAAGCTCGAGCCGAAGGTGAGAGCGGTAAACATCCGAGGATGGAATGACCAACGCTCACGCGTTTCCTACAACGTTTTTCATCACACTTGCGTCACAAATAGGATTAGACACAATGTTTGTGAAAAAGGACGGGTGAATTTCTTTTTCCAATTTAGTACTGCGCGCGCAGATATTGCCACAGCAAAAAGCACGCGTGTTTTTTAAGCTGCATCGTGAACTTAAAAGCAGTGCAATAAGAGTCACTTTACGAGCAAGTGTGTTGAAAAATATTATGTATCTGTTATCTTAATTTTATTTTAATTAAGAAACAGCTAATGTATCCCTTTCGGTTCGTAATTTTGTACAAAGACAAGAAAAACTATTTTTCAAATTTATTTTACCTAATCATCTAAAATATCAATTAAGAGTGGGTTATGCATGTCTGACAATGATGAAGCATTATGAACATAAAAAATATCTTTCGTCGCTTGTAAATTTCCTCCGTTGTATAATAATATTTTTCTTATGCGTAATTATGAGACTGAACTAGAAAGATAGGTATTTATACGACCCTGATTCGACAGCCCTATATCCGATTGCTTACGAATCCATAAAAGCTATTCACAGTGTGGCGGTTAATCCGCGCAACTTAGCTGAAAGTGTAGCATCTTCCTTTGTAAATAAATGTAGCACATGAAATGATCAGTTAATGTACTGAGTTGTAAAGCATATTATAAGATCACTAAGGAGCTTGAGGCACTGAGTTGTTGTAAATTTGGAGTCATGTACTTCAAATAAAGCCTGCCATAAACTTACACATTTAGCAACTCAAATGAGGACATAAAATTAAAATGTCCTTATATTAATCACAAATATTAAATACTTTGTATACACTCACAACCGTATTTCCATTTCGGGGTAAAATAAAATCAGAAAATAATGATGTATGTTTTTAAAACAGTGTACAATTTATTTTCAGTTATGTAGTTACTAAAAATGCTTGAGAAGGAGCATTCGATTTGGCGCTGTAAAATATTTGTCTAGACTAGACTTATCTATGAAAACATTGCTTCAAATGTATTTAAATGATTTTACATTTCCACGAATTAAATTATTTATTATCATTTTCGTACGCATTTTTAGTTAGTAATAAAATCCATCAACTTTACACTCTGTGAAGGCTTTTATGAAGGAAATTAGTATAAAGCTGTTTATCCACTTATCGAATAATAATCATCATAAAAGCAAAAAAAATGACGCAGCAGGCCGCGTGTGTGGATAGTTTTTTATTATTATAGATTTCCATGTCCATTCTTATAGTGGCCAAAGCTGTTTTTAACTGTAAAATTGTCGATAATTATAACAGACGAGTATCTCTTAGTTCTTTTCATAGCGTGGTTTTATTTAATATTGTTTTATTACACTTATTTCAAATACAACTTCTATACAGTGTTACAAAAAAGTCCGCTTCAAAAGAGGAAAAAGTTGTTTACTTACTTTTGTACTGACAAAATTACCGCAGATCATCAGCCAGATTCCTAATATTATATCTATGAAAACATTAAGTGCAAACGACATTCCTACATGAAAATCGTTGACAGGTAAAATCTTGTGTATTCCATTCATTGGTTAAACCCATAATCGTTTGTCTGTTTACGTCAATACATGGTGTTACAAATTTACAAATAAACATTTAAGGGTTTAGACCATCAAACTGAACAACTTTCACTATGACACCAATATCGAAATCGCGAAAAAAAAATCAGATGTTCCATACTAAACTACAAATATACTTGTAAAATGTATGGGACAGCTGATATTTTTTTCGCAATTTCGATGTTGGTCCCATAGTGAAAGTTGTTCAGTTTGATGGTCTAAATAACCCCCTTAAAAAATTTAAATGTTTATTTTTACTTTTGTAAAACCTTGTGTAATGTAGGCTAGGGATAAATCTAGGCAAAAATTTTACGATGTAATTTTACGCTCAGAAATAATTATTGTCTCATATCGGCCTATCTAGCCACAGCAGGATAGAGTGCCCCAAAACACTTTTCGTCTGGAAAAAAGAAGGGATGTGTATTCTAAGGTAACGATTAACAAAAGTATTTTTTTAATTTGCATATGTCCAGCAATCCGCACTGGGCTCGTGTGTATGGCCCACCCCCTCTCATCATTATTAGTAAAAGGCCTTTGCCCTACAGTGGGATCCTACAAACTATCACTTGCTTACTTACTTATAAGTATTTGAGCTAAGTTTCGCGCATTGAATCCCGCTTGCCGTTTTACGTAAGATTTATCCGTTTGAATGAGGATAAAAAGTAGGTATATTTTCTAAAATACCATTTTGACGAACTTTTGAATTGTTTCTTCGATGGTTCTGATTACAAATATTCTTGACTTAAAATTCTCACAGCGATTTAGAGAACTTTAAGCCATTGAGACGTGGTTGTCAAAAAATCACAACATTTCGCGACTATTTTAACATAAAATGAGCTTTTTCTACGTCAATTTTATATCGGTCCTACTAAGGATTCTCATTATTTTTAACCTATGCAATTTATACTCTAGATCAATTTGATTGATTAAATAATTGTCTATTGATATAAGCTATAGAAACTAAAAGTTAATTCTTGAGGATTTGCGAATAAAGTAGAAGTCGGTATATCTATCAATATCATTCGCCAATTTTTATAATTGTTTGATTTTTGTAAGTAAAAACAATTGAAGTTTTAATTAATGGTGTCTAAGGCGTATAGCATACACACGAAGAGTCGAGGCAGCGTCGAGGCCCAGGTTCGCCACCAAGAATAGATCTGAGCGCCGCTCGGATTTATTCTTGGTATACAATTATTGACAGTATGTCATGGTCGTTAAGTTTGTTAAGGTCGCCTCGAACGCGTATCGACTGCGCCTCGACTCTGTATATGTGCGATGCGCCTAAGATAATAAACAAGTTCAATCAAACATGACAGTCTCGGAATATAAAATTCTCTCATTTATCAAAAAAAAAAGGGAAGCCAAGAATATATTGTGTTGGTGTGCAATAAGTATAATAAAATTGATTGATTGTTATTTGTAGCCTTCTGAAGTGTTTGAAAATTATGAAGACCTTTTCATATCACGTATCTTCCATCACGGGGAGGGATGTACCTAGAGCTAGACAATACCATTTCCAACTTCCTGGATGTAACGATGCAAAAACAGTGGATTTTTGGCTTCAGTCAAAAAATAATAAAATTTTGCTTCCCGGTTTCGAAAGGATTGTACGTAATAATCTTGTAATGTAATGAATCTTCTGCGTTTTTTAAAAGAGTTTATTATTGTTTGGAACTTTCTTTAACTGTGTTTTTTATTGGTACAGCAAGCAACGGCTCGATATAGAGAAGTAAAGGAGCAATCCCGTAACTAAAACATATCATGTTGAGGAGTGAGTACCTATATTTGTAAATTTTATAAATGTTGTCGATTGGAGAAGCTTTCACGGCAAAAAAGATTCAATTATATTAAGTGTTTGAATAGAAAAATATATATTTTATTAAAATGTCCGAGCTTCGTGTGGTGTTTTCTAAATGATCGGCAAAGTGATTAATTCGATAGCCTACTTTTGTCTTTGAAGACAAAGACTTTTGTCTTTGGAGACAAAAGTAGGCTATCGAATTGAAGTAGAGGCTACGGATGTAAATTAAGTAGAATGTATAAGTTAAGAGGTAAATAAAGTTTAATAAAATGGATTCAGTGAAAGTATAACAAATGATTTGTAAGTCTATGGTCTGATTAAATACTTAAATGTTTTTAAAATGCTTCTTTGTTTAGTCTAGACAAAGAAAGATGATACTGAATGAGGGTGATAAATTATTTAAATGCTGAGGTCGTAACGATTATAATTACGATTTACGATTAAGCAACACGAAGCGGGGAACATTTTTGTATAGGTGACTATTTGAGTGGTAATTTAACTCAATCGCTTTCGTGTATTCTAGGCCTGTTGGGATTGGATGAAAATACTTTTACCACGGACTTGACTCTTCAGATCCGTACTAGGCTTCTTAAGGGGATACAAACGTACTATGGTGATATTTTCAATACTAACCAATTAAAGTCAATGAAATTTTGCTGAAACAATCTAGAAACTAATCTCTATGCTTGTATGGAGTCAGATTTTCGTTAAAATATACATTTTCAATGCTAGGATTAATTTAAGATTTGTATGGAAATCTTTTAGACACTATAACTTTAAAACTATACATTTTAACAAAAATCGGACTCTATACAAGCATAGAAATTTGTTTCTAGATTGATTCTGAAAATTTTCATTGAGTTTAATTGGTTAGTATTGAAAATTTCACCATAGTACGTTTGTATGGAGCGCGCCTCTTTCCTCCGAATTATATCCTCTTAAAAAAGAAGCTGAAGATGGTGTTAATATATTAACAGTGGAATAAATGCATCACGAATATAAATACTACTTTTTTTTTTAAAATGGGTTTGCTCTTTATCTAAATCCAGTCCTTACTTTTAGTTTCAATGAGCATACCTAATGTAAACCCATTTCTCGTAACATCTTTCATTGGCCTGACTCTAATTGCTGGCAGGAATTGAAAAATCATGGCACCAATGTAAATTCGGGCTTCAAAAAGTAAATAAATCAAGAGCAACTGTAAATAACAGTACAATAGAAAACATTCATAAATGAAGATAGTAGGTATTTATACGTGGAATATTTTTTATCCGACAAAATAGACGCTCAACTGGCGAAACCTTTTATAACGCAATCCTTGAAAAGACATTCCCAGATTGGTACAATCTCAAAACATAAAGCTATGAAATATAGCCCGTTCGCATGTGATAACGGCACAACACATCGTAGGAATAGGCCTTTATTTTTATTTATAAGACAGTTGTTTATGTGAGCATCTAGCATAGAAATATTGTACATAAATTCATTTTAGAGTATTGAAAGATTTAGTGGTTTATTTTGCTCAAAATAACTCTGAATAAGGGAGATGTGATGGTTAATACAGTGTCAAGTGGTACAGTGGTACACTCTTCATTTTGGGCGCAGTGCAGTACCTTCCAAACCCAAGTGATATAGATAATATTTCGAAGTACATTGTGATTGTGTCTAGACTACAAGGATGTACATATTTTATCACATTACAACTTCGAGCAAAGTGATCGAAGCAGTACAAGTACTAATCTAACAGTAGCGAAGGCTCAGAAACTCAGAAAGCACGACTGTGTGCAAGTGGCAAGCTGTCATGTCATTGAGCGAAGATAACTATCGATGTAAGTACTATCAGTATAAAATAAGAATGCGCATGACCTAGACAATTTTGAAACTAACTTATTTCATTTCACCTGATTGAGTAGGGTTTTCATTAAAATCACTGAGCCAAATTTATCGTAGGTAGGCCATTTCTTAGGAAAAAGTCCACTAATAATAAATTATTGCTTCAAATCATATAAAAATAAAACTGGCCAGCGTTTTTTCAAGGTCATGTACGTTCTTATTTTAAACTGATAGTATCTCAATCTGCAGAAAATTTAAATGTTTTTCTTCTAACTCTATTTAGTACTGTAAGTCTTCACTAACTGAGGATTTGGTGAAAACATTACCAGTGACGAAAATATCGCGTCAATCTTTGTAGACGAAAATATCAACACATCTCCCCGATTCTGCGCTAAACTAATTTTCAGCTGATAAACAACCACATGTTAAATTAGAGACGTGAGTAGAAAAATTTACAATTAATTGAGATAAATTGTGTGCATAAAATATTGAAAATAATTTACTATTGTATTTTCTATATTAATGAAGAAATTCATGCAGGCTATCGATGTCTTCCTTATGCTATACACTCTTTTATAAACTTTAAGTGAACTAATTGTAAGTTAGATTTATTATACATTAAACTAAATAGTTAAAACAATAATGTAAATCGGTGTGAAATTATTACTACCATATCAAAATTTGTTTTCGTTTGATAAAAATGTCTATCTGTTATGCTATCTAGTATGAGTGCTTGTGTCTATGAGACTATTATTGTCAATTATGTGAATAATTAAAGCAAACGATTTGATAATGTTGTAGAAACTCGCGTAATAGTCGGCCTACGAAAACCTTGACCATACATTGTTATCATATTTACGTCGGAACAAAATCGTATCCTTACCATTATGTTACTGTACCTTACAGGAGTAGAGGAACTGACATGAGTTGTCAAATGAAACTGCTTTTGGGAACTTATCGGCAGGGTAAAAATTCGAGCTCTGTATATAATTGTAAATGTAATATGAAATCGTGGATAATTTAATGGCAGTATATTTCACAAAATTATCTACGATGTCACTTTAGATTCAGAATTATTCATTTTTACCCTGCCGATAAGTTGCCAAAAACGGTTCTATTGCCTCGCGTCACATATCTCTTTCTGTCATCATCTAAGAGGAAGGATCTCCATAGAGTCCGCATAAATTTACGATGGTAGTTGGTCTCTTTTGTCTTATGAAGTACCTTTAATAGTAGAAGGAGATGGAACTATAGATATTTGTTTATGCAGCTGTCCACTTTTTTTTTGAGCTAGTGTGTGTGAAAAGTGACCGTAAACATAAGGCCATATGTCACTGGGTGCCTTTTGTCCATACCACTTGACACCACACACATAAACCTAAACGTCAAAAAAAGTGGACACTTTACAATTGGTATGGCTCACTCTAGTCTTAAAGAGAGATCCTTCCTCTTAGGTCATCATCATCGACATCTCGCTCACTTAGCTCAGTTTCTCTATTCCTGGTGTAGTAACTTTATGATCCTTACATAGTTAATATCCACCTCCTTAGACAAATGATTGGTCTTCGCAGTACTCCGCGGCCAATCATTTATCGGAGTTCAACTCATTATCTTATAACAAAGTGGTTTAATTATGACATCGTTTTTTATCGTTGTTAAGGTTTTCATGTGGATAAAATACATTGCCGTTTACACGTACCAGCATAATTTTGAGTCAATTTATGTCAATCCAAATCTATAATACCTGAAGACGGGCGCAACTATTATGAGATTAAGAAAATAGTACTTCGTTTCATAAGTGATGCCAATGATTTGGATTGATACAATTTTATTATAATAGTCAAAAATTGACATAACATTTTTGTCGTCTTCTCCCAAAGACAAATTATTTTCTGTTAGCCGTGTGGTTCCGGCTTAGAATGGACCACCCTAACTCTTCCCGTGGGTGTCGTTCGAGGCGACTAAGGGATTCAAGGTTTCTTATGCAGTGTCTATGCGGGCGAAAGGCTAGCCACCTCTCACCACTTGACACGTCATTCCATCCTGAAACTTAAATTACTAAATGTGAGCATTGCCACAACTACATTCTTAAACAGAGAGTTAGTAGTTGAAGTAATGTTTCTGACTACCCCGGAAGGGATTACGGTCGTATGTATGTACAAATTATTTTCAAAGTAGGATTTGCCCGCGACTCCATCGGCGTGTACCTTAAAAAAGTATACTAATGTGTTAACCCAGAAAATATTCTACCTATTTATCAAAATTCATCCAAATCCGTTCATCCGTTTATGCGTGATTGAAGTGGCAAACACCTAAACATTCGCATTTAAAATAGTTTGATTAACCTCTTAATTTAGCATAGCATATGCACACGACTATATTCCCCGAGGGGGTAGTCTCATAATTTAAATCAATCAAATAATAATTTATCTGTTTCAAGTAACATTGACTCATAATTTTTAAATAAACTACGTATGTACTGGGAGGAGTCGATAAAAATACAAACTTTTATTGAAACAGAGCGTCTTACGATTAACTTTTGTAAAGAGAAAATTTGCTATGATACAATATTATTAATCTAAAGACAAATTACACTTGTTTTGTGTAACAAAACTATGATTTATATAATCTGAAAGTAGAATAAATAAATGTTTATATGTATCATGTGTTTTCTCGTTTCGGTACATAGCTACCAATCGAGATATGTATGAAAATGTCTAATATTTACAAGATGTGAAATTTTATCTCTTTATAATATAAATGTATTACACGTTCGATTTACACATAAATGTTGTTTCATTTGAGCTCCAATAGGTGGCAGAAGTTTTTGAAATCTCAACTCATATAGCAACTTCTTTCATACAGTAGGTACCTACGTCAAAATGCAGATTATGATTTTCATAAAATCTGTCATAAAAGAAATATCGTGCCTACGGGCTAACAGAATTTCAAAATACAGGGTGTAAACTTAAACGCATTACGTACAAACCATCAAACTGTCGTTCAGTTTCACTACAGAAAAAAACATAGAAATCTCAAAGAAAAATCTTCTGTTTGATACATTTAGGTAGAGTCGCCGTTGACGTTTTATATTTTATTTTATTATATTTGTATTTTTATTGCGATTTCAATGTTGGTCCCATATTCAAAGTTGTTCAGTCTGATGGCAACCCATTTAATATGTAATGCATTTAATTTTACACCGTGTATAATGTTTGGAATCTACCTAATTAGGGTATCCTGCTCGAGCTACTGCTAAATAACATTATTAGGGTCTAACTACAATGTTCCTAAAAAGAACATCAATTTATTTTTATGAAAAGAAAATAAAATACATTTTAGATTTGTTCAACATGATATATAATTTCTACTGAGGTAGGTACCTAAATAATTAAGCCTCCATTCCCAAACTTCCTTGCATGTTCACTCTCTCGTTGATTATTAACTTCTTACATTACTAATAAAAAGACCATCCGAATAAAATAACCTTTAAGGGGATATAATTCGGATCGCGCTCCATACAAACGTACTATGGTGATATTTTCAATACTAACCAATTAAAGTCAATGAAATTTTTCTGAAACAATCTTGAAACAAATATCTATGCTTGTATGGAATCATATTTTCGTTAAAATATATAGTTTCAATGCTAGGATTAATTTAAGATTTGTATGGAAATCTTTGAGGCACTGTAACTTTAAAACTAAACATTTAAACGAAAATCTGACTCTATTCAAGCATAAAAATTTGTTTTTATATTGATTCTGAAAAATTTAATTGAGTTTAATTGGTTAGTATTGACAATATCACCATAGTACGTTTGTATAGAGCGCGATCCGAATTATATCCTCTTAAATTCATCTTTTATTAGATCCAAAGAATCATCAAAAGATTTCGAGTGATACAAGTATATTTTGTTACAGGATTTACTATGGGATCTATGGATCAGCTGAGCGCACTAGGAAGAGAGGATTGCGTCCTTTGTTTTTATCCCCGCCTCGGGAGAAAATCTTGTTATATCCAGCGTTATGAACTTGTTTGTATTCACTGGTGCTCTCGACTTCAGAGTGTCATGTTATATTCTGTTCTAAGAGATCGATATCTCGTTGTTGGAGTTCTTAAGGGTATATTACTGTTAGCGCGCTCTATAAAAACGAAGTATGGTTATATTTTCAATACTAACCAATTAAAGCCAGTGACATTTTTCAGAAAAAATCTAGAAAGTAATCTCTATGCTTGTATCTTGTCAGATTTTCGTTAAAATGTATAGTTTTAAAGTTAAAGTGCCTCAAAGATTTCCATACAAATCTTAAATTAATCCTAGCATTGAAACTGTATTTTTTAACGAAAATTGGACAAGATACAAGCATAGAGATTTGTTTCTAGATTGTTTTTGCAAAATTGTATTGACTTTAATTGGTTAGTATTGAAAATTTACGCATGTTTTATAAAAGGGATTGTCTTGTTATGTAATTAGATATGATTTTATTGTTTGAATCCTACTTCATGGTTTTAGTCAATGCCGAATTTGTGGTCGGTAAAGCTTGTCTAATACAATGACCCACTTTTCGAACTTTTCCAAGACAGTGTTGGACATTTGTTCTACATTTTGGGCCGATGAACTTTTTTATAGATTGATACGTACATATTATTATTTGATGTCAATGAATGGAACTGACAGAAACAAAGGCCCTAATACTAAACATAAGACTTCGTTGTCTAAGTTTTTACTTCCCCAGACTCCGTCTGGAAACTGGCCCCTCTCGAATTTGTAAAAGTTCTGCCAGAATCATAAGGGACGAATGACTTGAAAAAAAAGTTGCATCCACAAATTGTACAGCGTTCTTATTGAAAAAGGTGTTAATTAATTTGTTTAAACACAAAACTGGGCTCGGGGATTTTGCTAGGCAAAATAACGGTACAGGTTTCATTGAGAGTCCTTTTAGGTACTGTTCAGTGGCGACCTAGTCACCATAATAAAGATTTCCCAATAATGAAAACCCAAAATGAAAATGTTCTACTCCAACTTAACTACTACAAAAACCTGGGATAAGTTAAATGTCAAAATTTACAGTCGTAAGCTAAGAAAGCTTAAAAAAAATTCAATTAGTGCTGGCATCTAAACTCCATATACACGAACACATACATAATTTGTATGAGTAAGAAAGAGGGCCCGTTTTGTTTAATACGGTAGAAGCATTAAGCTCATTCTAGACATATACTTTTTCTAAGACAAATACCTAAATGCATCGAACTAGTATTCTAGTTCGCTGTATAAATGTTACTTTTATAGGTTGGTTCTAAACATTCCTCTTTTAAGAATATCGAAATATGTGTAAGAGCCCGTTTTATTTTTCTTTCTTCAAATTTGTATAAGAACCTATAAAAGTATTGAGTAAGTTGAAATAACACTTTTTAAATGTAGGTTTTCTTGAATAATAAATCTTAAAAATTGCGATTAGGGCACCCCTTAACGGTAAAAGGACTCTTAAATCTTTATGTATGATATTATTTTAATTTAAAACCTATTCATTGGCTAAATTAACTATAATTCCTGTAACGCAGATTAATTTCCCGCATCATGCGGTTTCTCTAGCTCATGTTGATGACAGAACGAAAGTGGTTCCTCTGCTGCAACCGCAAATGTGTTCAAGATTACCTGTTGTGAGAGTATAGGCTTATCCTATCAATGTTGTCGATTTCATTTATGCGGACGATGAGACAATACCTCCGTGATATATTTCTCTAAATATTATCCAGATAAAATTCGTAAGATAGGCATTTCCGAAAACCAATGATACCTAATTAATAAGTGTAATGGACGAAAAATTCCCAAAAACGTAACCTAACCTAATCAAGGGGAGGCAAATGGGGCAGTTGATTCGCTCAAGGACTTTGTAAACAAATTATAAACGATTTTTGGATTCTATCTAAAACTACGCGATATTTTGATACGTATATAAATGTCGTCTAATTTTCTTTTATTCCACACAAGTAATTGATGTACAGGTTTACTAACACCATGTGTTATATTATACAGGGTGTAAGGAATAGTAGCATTAATCTTTAAACCACATACTCTACCCATCAAACTGAACCACGGGAGCTTTTACTACGGGAGGAAAACTGTCAGAACAAAAAAAAATCTGCTGTCTCATACATTTGAGTCGTGTAGGTATTGCAGTTTAGTATGGAACAGCTGTTTTTTTTTGTGCTGGCATGTTTACTCCAATAGTAAAAGTTGTTCAGTTTGATGGGTAGAGTATGTGGTATAAAGGTTAATAATATTTTTCCTTACAACCTGTATTTTTCGCTCGTATGTGTTTTCTGCACTATAAAAACCACAACGTAACGTCGGAGATTCTTAAGGAGATCCCTTGACCTATTTGTCCCTGGAGGAAGGCGGTCGGCCAAAGAAGCACTTAGGTACGTCAATAAAATCTACCACAGGTACATTCTCAATAATTTTGCAGAGCTCCTTATAAAATTTATGCTCTAAGCAATTTTTAGAACGTTATTATTGAATTGGTTTAACGGTTTAAACAAAGTGTAAATTTAAATTCGTTACATACTTCTGGGGTGCTTCAGACCGTCAAACTGAACAACATTCTTATGGTTTTTTGGGTTCCGTCACAGATTAAGCCAAAGAAGCACTTAGGTACGTCAATAAAATCTACCACAGGTACATTCTCAATAATTTTGCAGAGCTCCTTATTAAATTTATGCTCTAAGCATTTTTAGAACGTTATTATTGAATTGGTTTAACGGTTTAAACAAAGTGTAAATTTAAATGCGTTACATACTTCTGGGGTGCTTCAGACCATCAAACTGAACAACATTCTTATGGTTTTTTGGGTTCCGTCACAGATTACTTAATAGTGTTCCGTAGCAAAATGACAAATTGTGTTATTAAATAGAATTGTTATTTTAATTGAAAAAGTCAAGATTTAAGTGAAATGTCATTTTAATTTTAATTCTACTGTTACCATTGTAATAATTTCTTCTTTTCTATATTGTTATGCCGTTACAGGGTGCTCCAATGTAAAATTACTAAGATCTATGTACGATTTCCTTACTGTGTACTACAATTTAGCAAAGCAATAAATAGTTAGAATTTTTGAATTTTGACAAATAAAACGGAACCCTTATAATTTAATTCAGACCAACGTCGATATCGCGAAAAAATATCTGCTGTTTCATACAAAACTGCGATCCTGCGCGACCCAAATGTATGGGTTAGCTGATTTTTTTTGCGATTTCGACTCTGGTCCCGTAGAGAAAGTTGTTCAGTTTGATAGTCATGAACATCCTTTAAAAAAGCCATCTGTATCATTAACAGACATCTTTGACTGACAAACGGGGTCATCAATGCTACAATTTGTAACAACTCCCATTTGAAGCGTGCCGTTGTAACATTTACTATTAATGTTTGTGCATTTATAATGAAAAATTTAAACACTTTTCTTAACAAAAGACTAGGATTAAACTTCAGCGATGACAACGGCGCTCGGAGGCGGATAATTAAATATGCACGCAATATGTAGATATAATCAAGTCACCCTCGGGGCGCATAGTAATATTGTTGCTGCAGTGTAAGTCGACTAAATAGGTATGTCTAAACAAAACATTATTACCGAAACTATTATGTTAAAATTTGAACAAAAGCTTAAACCGACTTCAAAACTAAAAAACCGGTCAAGTGCGAGTCGGGCTACTCGCGCATCGAGGTTTCCGTACCACACCACCACACAACATATTCACTTACAAAAAAATTGTTTTCTCCTCGACCTTTAGTGGAAGACCGACTCACACTTGGCCGATTTTATTAAAGTTATAAAATGTTACATTAAAAGTGTTAAATTTACGTCACCTTTAGCTTAAATAACGAATAAAATAGCAGAAAATTATATTAATGTTTACTTACGAACCGTTTAGTGGGTACAAAACATGCTTCGAAATTAAAGCATGCAGGTTTTCTCACGATTTTCCTTCACAGAAAAGCCAGTGGTGTTACAAATCGTACATAAATTCCGAAAAACTCATTGGTACGAGTCGGCCTGGACGGAGATCAAGGTTACTCGCCACTGGACCACCACAGCTTTTTTAAAATAAGAATAACATTATACAATATTAAGTCAAAAAGAAGAATAGCGAATTAAGACCCAGTCATTTTAAAGTCAAATAGTTAAATAACCAATATGGACACATTCCTGGGAAGTTATTGTATTTTCTTCTACTATTAAAGAAACTATTAGCAGTCCTGTTATAGATGCAATGCGTTCAATTTCTCTAAGTTATTTGCGGCCCACTGATTGTACTACCATTATACATTTGGCCCACCACTTATTTAAGTTTAAGATGTCTCCACACGTATTGCTAAGTTCCATTGATATACGGTCCCCTAAGACTGAGACCGAAATAACATGCGCATCCGCCAATCTTCCGTTCTTGCGCCACACGTGGAGAACACAAATTAATTACGAGTTGCATTCGTTTGCCTTGCATGATGCATGCATCACTCAAGGCGTCCCCGAGGCTGTTCACTGTGTTACCAACTCTAAAAAATAACTGCTTAAACAGCAGAAAAAAAAATTTTACTACAATTTTATACAGCTTATAAATATTATGAGAAAAAGTAAACTATCTTGTAAAAAAATGAGATATATTTTACTAAATATTACTTTATAATTTTACTTAATAACACCAACTTTCGATTTCAATATTAAAACCAAAAAAGGAGCATCTCTAAATATTTTAAGATAACTACCAGGTTTCGAGACCATGTTTCTATTATAATAGCCGTACCCGGCATGCATTGCATTGCCGCTTTTGGCCGACACACACATTACCGTTTTTTTTTATAGAAACCAAATTTCTAATTTAGATTTCTAAAGAATCCAAATTTCTATAGGCAAATTTTTCTTTTAAAATCTTGTTTATGGTCTGAACTTCACGAACATTAAAAAAAATAGGCAAATCTGTGCAGCCGTTCCAAAGTGATGATACACTTACCAACGAACACCATTTCATTGTTATTTATAGTTTGTTGAAACTATGAGGCTGGTAACACTGACGTATCGTTCCAAATACGTAGTCCGCTAGTACAACTCTTATGTCTTGGTAGTAAATGTGAAAACAGGTTGTATTACTAGACGCTGTATTAAATTGGAATTATTTGCGAACGTGACTCTAACATCTCTTTGAGTAGGTATCATCTTATGTATGTACTTAGGAACGTACGGATTTTACAGTCTTCCTGAGGAAGGCTATTCGTTATTTTCTTTAAAAGTTCTTTGTGGACGTCATCTTATTGTCATTCGTTTCGTTTTATAACTACAGTGTACCTAGTATTATCAATCCATTTTATTTATACAGGGGGTAAACTTAAATGCGTTACATACTTTATGAGGTGCTTCAGACCATCAAACTTAACAACTTTTACTATATGGGACCAACTTTGAAATCGGGAAAAAACACAGATATTTTTTTCACGATTTCAAAGTTGGTTTCAAAATATCCGTTTTTTTGCCATATTTTTATGAAAAAAAATTCAATGGAACTGCACTATTTCCATGTTGACTTTACAGGGTTAAATTGATATAATTAGCATACTTTTAAACTACGAGTCTACCGATCAAACTGAACAACTTTTACTATAAGAGCAAACAGATCAGAACAAAAAAAAATCTGCTGTTGCATACATTTGAGTCGAGTAGGCATTGTAGTTTAGCATGGAACAGCTGTTTTTTGTTGTTGTTTTGATGATTCTTTCACATTAGAAAGAGATGGTTTTATAACATAATAAAATATCACAATACAAACAACATTTCTGCTATAAGCTAGAATAAAAGGGTTGCAACAGGCTTCAAAGTGGTAGCCCTATTTTTTAGGATCCTAAGTACGAAATTTCTACCGGAGGGTATATATAAGATGTAAAATTAAATGCGTTAAGTACAAATTGAACAGCGTGCTTCAAACCATCAAACTGACAAACGTTCACTATGGAGCCAACTTGGAAATAGAGAAAAAAAAATCTTTGTTTTATAGTAAATGTCAACGGTCACTACCAAAATGTATGTAACAGCTTTTATTTTTTGCGATTTCAATGTTTGTTCCATAATAAAAGTTTTTTAGTTGTTTAATGGTCTGAAGCACCCTTTAAAGTGTGCATTTAATTTTACACCCTGTATATCATGACGTAAACATGTCGGTGTAGAAAATTTTCGGTGGGATCTAAGTCTATTAAACAAACAGTCCGCCAACGGCTTATCCCACGTAAAATACATTACATGTTTTTAATCCCCGTTCAGAGGTAGATTTCGGTTGAATCCCTAAGGAAGCCGGTGTAAACGGAAAACGTGCAAAAGGTATAATTGTAAATGTCACTTTATAAGGACCTATTTTAATGAACGATAGTTTAAAACATTCCGATTTACTTCCATTTCCACATGCATTTATCATGTTTATTGCGCGTTCCGAGATAGATTAGTGTCACCCCTAACCTGGACTTCATTGTCTAGCTAGTGGTATGAGTGGTCGCCACTGTTGATCTTGGTTTTGCAGGAGTTATAGTAGAAGGAATGTATGCCCGATTTAATAAAATTAAATATATATCAATTTACGAAGAGAAAGTAAATAAATAATTTTCTCCATTTCACTACTTTATATTCATTTTATTAGGATTCCGTACCCAAAGGGTGAAAAAGAGACCCTATTCATAAGCCTACGCTGTCCGTCCGTCTTAGCTTCAGAGGGCTGTATCTTCTGACCCATAATAGGTAGCCGGTTGAAATCACAGAATATGTATCATTGTATTGGATTTTACGACAAAATATAAAAGTTAAAATTCAGTTAGGTCCCTATACAAAAAACGTGTTATTTTCAAGGTTTTTTGTTTTTGCTCCACGTCAAAAGGGCAATACATACAAGCGTCAAACTTGTATGATTATAGTGCAAGTAAAACGATAAATGATAATAAAACCCGTTCAAGTTTGCGCTGGGCTTGCGTTAAGGCTCGCGGGAAAAACAATTTTTTTCGTAATGTTCTATGGTGGTAAGGAACCCTCTGTGGGCGAATCCGACTCGAACTTGGCCGGTTTTTATAAATATTCCCCAGAATTAACTTTGAGAAGCAATTACGTAAATTTATTGATACTTCGTTAATGTCTACAAAAAAAAAGACAGTTGTCATATACAACAGCTGGTAATCAGCAACATGATTTGACAAAACCTTAGAATTATCTTTTAATTGTTTACAAAACTCGTGTCGTGAAACTTTTATTAAGTTCCAAAATAATAGCATTTCAAAGAAATTATCCGCAGAAGTAGCTGAAGTGAAGGTTCCCAGATTGGCCCTGAGGGCATATTAACCTTTGTTTAGTTCCCGTTTGAGTTTGAACGAAGCAAATCTTGTTATTCCGAAGTTATGAACTTGTTTACATTTGGGCGTGGGTCCGAAATGATCCGACTGTACGGCAACAGGCGAACAACAGGTGGGAATTATTTAACATACCTACGTATATATATTGAATAGAACTACCTAAGGTCAACGCCCTTATTTGTTTTACATTACGTTATATAGGGTCCTTCTTAATATGCTGACAGTTTTTTTAAGGGGATGACCGGATCATCAAACTGAACAACTTTCTCTATGTGACCAACATGGATATCGCGAAAAAATAATCTTTTTTCTCATACATTTGGCTCGAGTTTTGTATGGATCAGCTGATTTTCTTTTCAAGATTTCGATGTTTGTGCCATAGATCTTGAGACTTTGTAGCTTTATATTTTTAGGGTTACTTAATCAAACAAGGAACCCTTATACTTTCGTCCAATCTGTCTGTCTGTCCTTATGCCACACCTCAATAACTCGCATCTTTTCGCATCTATTGAACCGAAATTTGGCATGACGACAGATAACAGTAACACAAAAACAGAAATGTATTAGTTATGAAGCAAACTATTTTTTTGACCATCCAACAACCATACAACAAAAAAGGGGTTGGAATAAATTAGATTTTTATCGAGTGAGGTGTGGTTGAATAGGTCTTGTCCAATGGAACAATACTCCCATAGAAACTAAATCGATATAATGATTCTGTCTCGAGATATCTTTGCTCAAAGTCAAGAATAGGGCGGAATCTTTTCTAACAAAATGTTTTATCTAATTTCTATCAGAGTAAAACAAATTTTGTTTCGCGACATACGACGCAAAAAAACGAACACATTGACACGCACCACAACGCACAACAAACATTGCTTTGAAGATTAGACACCTGGTTAAAGCCAACACTATACAGGCTGACTCTAGAGATTCTGCACCTCGCAAATATCAGCTGACTGCCTCCAAGTGTACGATAGATGTACTACTAATATTTGTATAGACTAGAGTGGATCCAGTGGTCTAGGTGTTAAGTAATCTATAGCTACAATACACATAGAATATGGCTGTGTGCCGAGAACAAACACTGAATCGTGTCGATATTGTGCTGGGTAAAGTGTTTATTGCAAACTAAGGTTACTACGTTTTATTCATGACAATGTCCAAGATATACGAGTACAGAGTGTAACAAAATACCCTATTCATATTTAAGGAGGTGGTTTAGACTATTAAGCTGAACAACTTTCAGTTTGAAGCCGATATCAAGATATTTTTTTTAAATCAGCTGTTTCCTTGTACCGTGTAACTTTGGACGAGCGCGTGTAATTCTACTAACAAACTTTTCTGCCACTTTCTGCAGGAGACGAGGTAGCATGAAATCCGCATCTTTGGATTTTATTCCTTTATTTTAAATTCTAATTTTGATTGTTAAAAATAGTCTCGTGTGAACCCCAAACGAGACTGGTTTGAATTTATTGTTCCGCAATTATAGGCTGTCTGGTGTAGTAATAAGGTATACAATTGTACTTATATAAATGCACATGATCAATTGATCGTAATGTAGGTGTAATAAGTACATTTACGCACAGATTTAGGCCCAAAGGAGTGTACATCAAATTAGATTTAGTAAGAATTGATAAAATATTCATTCATAATTTCTTGCACTATTATTAATTAACAGAACTTCGTAATTGTTTTATTATCGAAGATAAAGACATTGTTTTTTTATAATTTCTTTCTTTCTCTTAGTATAAAAAGCCTCCCAACTGATTCCAGGATCATTATGAAATTGCAAACTACTTAATATTTATTATTTTACGGATCCCGAAAACAGGTAAAACTACAAATAAAATATTAGTAATTTCGCATAGTACAATTATAAACTTTCTATAAACCTTTTCCTTTGCCATTTTAATAATTGGCATTACATAGTATTATTTCCATATAGTTTCATATGTATACACTGGTGGCCTAAGTTTCTTTGGAAACCTGTAGGCCTACCATGAGTTTTGACTGTGCTGTTCTATAGTAGTTACGTTGCCAATTTTGTATGACAGAAATTAGTTTTCAACGTAACCACTAGGAGCGCTGTACGAAATTCAATACAAAATTGGTGACGTAACTACAGTAGTAAATTACAGTGAAAACTCATAGTAGGCCTACTGGCATTATCTTTTACACATTCAATACGGGTGTACCTAAGCTCTTCACTTCGCTCGAAAAAATAAACTTTATAATTTACGTTCAATTCACGTATCGCCAGAAACGGGGTAATCCTGTTGTAAAGTGTTTCCACAAAATCACCTAAAGCGAATACCTAAGGTTAAAGGTGTTGGCGGACACAATGTATCACTTAATTTAACGACCTTTCGCTACTACAAATTTAAACAACTCCCAACATGCCGATATCACTTCAAAACTATTGTTATGAAGCTGGTCATCATCACACTCTGAAGGCATGGAATCCCCGCAATATTACTAGACATTTTAGCCCAAACTCGATGTTTCTAGGTGTGATTTTGGCTGAGATCCCTTTGAAGATCTCAATCAAAGCTAATAAACTAGATTTTATGAAACAATGCTAAGAAAGAAGAACACTCTCGCAAAAATTTAGTTTCGAATACAAAAGACCGCATCGAAATCGGTTCACCAGTTTGGGAGCTGCGACACTACCATAGTGTATTAAAAACTACAAGTAGTGAAACTCAGCGGTCGCGACAGGTCAACCGAGCGCGGGTGCGGTGTCCGCCCGGGGGGAGTGCGTTCCAATACCAACTTGCCTACGCGCGATAAGTACCGACATTGCGACTAGCCGAGAACGTTGAGCTTCACTACTAGTAGTTTTAACGCTAAAGACAGACAGACGTCACACTTATGATACCCGGGTTTTTCTCCTCGGCGTTTTTGAACGCTGTCCTTATCCGCAACAAATATTTTCGCTTTGTTTATAAGAAAAGGTGTACATTTTTTAGCGCTGTTACAAGGGTCCAGCGGGCTTTATTGCTGCGTTATAAAAATTGTATACCTTTTCTTTAAACAAAGCGAAAAAATTTGGTTAGGATAATGACAGCGTTCAAACGCCGAGGAAAACACCCCCTCTTTTTGCGCCTAGGTTAAAAATAAATAAAACCAGATCACTCTATTGCGGCAAATCAGTGAAATGTTTTATCCAAGATTTTCCTTATCAAGTGGCCATCGGATTAATAAATCCTGCTCAAACACGCGAAGGCCGTCAAGGAAACAATATCTCGGGTCGTAAACCCAAATGTTCACCATCACGGCAATTCAAACATGTTTTATAGAATTCAGTACCTATGTCAAGTTTTTTTTTAAATTTATTTTACTTATATTTTTTACAGATAGTAGACATAACTTGAAGAAACTTATAAATTTTTTTTGCAATTCATCGCACTTTAAAAAAAACAATCGATCAATATTTACTCAAAGAATAATGGCGGCTACATCAAATTTTAAATTCTGATATTGTGAATATATTTATTTTCTATGGCCAGTTATTTTAAGTTTACCACGGATCGGAATTTGCAGATTGTGACGTCACTCATTTTAATTAAAAACGACATTATTCTATTTAAATATCTGTAAATGAAAGTGTCATTTGAAAATTTCTCGCACAGAAAATATTGTTATTGAGACAATTATTTCGAAATGGTTTTTAATTCAGCCCTTAAAAAAATGTACGTACCTACCGAATCACATAAAGTAACAAAATTGTTACACGTACAGGTGTTTCGACGCAATTACTATGTACGTCACGTTTTTCTCTTGAATTGTATTGGTTAAATAAATTTAAAACTTTTTTGGAGGTGCAAATACCAATTTCGTATTCAATTTAACGTTCTTTTTACTTACTTTCTACGTTATCTAAAATATTATTATACTAGCTTGTGCCCACGACTTCGTTCGCGTGGAGTTTCGAAGCCCCTATATCCTCTATAGAATATTTCGTTCTAAGTTTCATGTTTCTATCTTCATTGGTTTAGGTGCGTTATCTGTCAGTCACTCACGGAACGTACCTAATACGTATAAATAATAATTATACAGGGTGTAAAAAAACACTGTTGGAGCCAAAAACCTTTTGGAGCCTTTAGGGGTGCTTCAGACCATCAAACTGAACAACTTTCACTATGGACCCAACTTCTAAATCGCAAAAAAAATCAGCTGTCCTATACATTTGAGTTGACTTGGTACTGCAGTTTTGTATGAAACTGGCGTATATAAACAGATTTCGAAGTTGGTTCCATAGTGAAATTTGTTCAGTTTGATGGTCTGAAGCTCCCCCTAAAGGCTCTAACAGGGGTTTTTGTAACATACTGTAGAAAGCTATACAGGGTCCAACTTAAATTTAATGGTCTGATCATTCCTTTAAAAATGTGTGTGATCATTTATTAAATTTTTGACAATATCTAAAAGTAAATGAGCTTTACCCCTATATTTTATTTGTGTGATTTATTAACACAACAACAAACGTTTAGATTATTGTTCGTTTAGGTATGAACGAGACAGCAATGCTTTTTAAACACTAATATACCTTTGTACAGGTATATCTAATCTGGCTGAATCAAACAGCCAAAACGTAGGTAACTGTTTTTTTTTTCATAATGTTTGAAGTACATTTTATTTAAAACCGTGTTTACGATGTCGATGCATAATCCACCATAAAGGAAATTAAATGCTCCATTTCCTCGCAGATCTCCGATTTACAGGCTCCATTATGCTGTGGTGTTATTATTTCACCAAAATTGAAAGCATAAACAAAACAGAAAAACTGCTCGGTCCGATTTTAGCCATAGTGCTCTTTAAGCTTTTGAGAACTGTAAAGTTTTATATTGATTTCTAAAACCGGCCAAGTGCGAGTCGGACTACTCGCGCACCTTCCCCTTCCCTACCACCACACAATATAGGGTCCTATCTTAACATGCTGACACTTTTTTAAGGGGATGATCAGACCGTCAAACTGAACAACTTTCAACTGGCAAACCTACTGCTGATATTTTTTTCTCGATTTCGATGTTGGTCCCATAATAAAGTGGTTCAGTTTGACGGTCTGATCATCCCCTTAAAGTGTTAGCATATTGAGAAGGACCCTGTATATTAACTTACCAAAAAAAATGTTTTTTCCGGGACCATTAGCGTGAAACCGACTCACACTTGACCAGTTTTTATTATGTTTTGTTATACTGTAGAGTTTGCACTATAATCACACTAAATTTTACGTTTGTATTATAATCTCGAAAACGATCAATCTTGGATTTTTCCCTAGATAGTCATAAACTATCTTCTGTTTTCGGCTTGACGTTGAGTCTTGGGACATCCTGTATATAATACGAACTTTGTTCTGAACCAGAAAATAAGAACTTTCTAGGTTCTATAAAACAATGTTATTCTTGCTTTCATTTATGAAATGTCCCACCTACGCTTACACCCACGCCTCTCTCCTTTAGATTTGAGCAAAAGGTTTTACAAAGATATAAAAAGATTTATTCGTTCAATATTGAGTTAGTGTTATAAAATTATCCAATAAGTTGAAATGGTTCATTATTGGCTTACTAGTGGCGTACTGGTGTGCAGATCAGATGACAGAATAAACTAATCTGGTATTCGCGACCTTATTTCGTATTATGGTTTATCTACGAGTATCACACTAAAAGTTAATTTTGTTGTAACTGCTTAGTTAGAACAGCACGTAAGTTAATGAGAATATAACTAAAATCTGTTTTCAAGGGGATGATCAGTCCGTCAAACTGAACAAGTTTATCTACGAGACCAAGGTATAAATCGCGAAAAAAATCTGCTGTTCCATACAAAAGTGCGAGTAGGATACTCGGCCCAAATGTATGAAAACCGTCAGCATAACATTAAGAATAAATTTTTATTCAATTTTTATGTTTTTTTTTAATTTGAATTATTACTGATTGATTATTATAATGTTATTGATTGATCGTTTTCATAAGCCAACTGGACGAATTGAGCCTTCCGATCAAAAGTAAAATTAGTATTTATCTAATTTATCACTAGGTATTTAGGCTCTTTTTTAGGCTAAATTACATCCAAATAACTTGTGACTCGCAATAAATATATGAGT
The DNA here is from genome assembly GCA_963924505.1 of Agonopterix alstromeriana. Lineage (NCBI taxonomy): Eukaryota > Metazoa > Arthropoda > Insecta > Lepidoptera > Depressariidae > Agonopterix > Agonopterix alstromeriana. Next base: position 7,370,812 of record OZ004670.1, read on the forward strand.
CTGAATTTTCTTGGAATTATACACCTATTCTTTTATTTTAACGACACAATAATAACGGTTCTAAAAGGATTCAAGACCTTTTGTTACGAAAGTAACTCTTAAGACGCTCCCCATAGGTAAACGCAGGGCCGGGCTATATTTTCTTGGTTTTTAGAAGCTATCTTCTCGTTATTTGAAAGACATACAAATTAATGAAAAATATAGCAATGATCTTCAACATCTCGGCCTTATTTGCTATGAAGTACAGGGTCCTTCTAAATATGCTGACACTTTTTTAAGGGGATGATCAGACCATCAAACTAAACAACTTTCTCTACGGGACCAACATCTAAATCGCGAAAAAAAATCAGCTGTCTCATACATTGGGCTGAAGTGGGTTTGCAGTTTTGTATGGAACAGGTGATTTTTTTTCGCGATTTTGATGTTGGTCCCATAGAGAAAGTTTTTCAGTTTGATGGTCCGATCATCCCCTTAAAAAAGTGTCAGCATATTAAGAAGGATCCTGTATATTTCTTATTTCTCTATAAAGTACATATGAAACCTGTCTTCAGAGAAAAGCCATTTAGGCTTTTCTAATAATTTTCCAGTTTTCTTTTTTTAGATTTATATTTAATGAGTTAATTAGATAATTGTAAAATTTGGTGCCAATTCTTATGATTTTCGAATTTAGTTTCCTTGGATTAGAAGACACCATAGTCACAAAATGAAGTACAACATAGCATAGCATATGCTAACGACTATATTATCCGAGGGGGAAGATATTCAGAGATATTCTGAAACCTCCGAACATCCACGTTTCCCCAGTAGTACCGAAACTCTGTCCAGTGTGACGGGGGGTGAGCCCGTCGCCACATACTGGACAGTGAGTACAATACATGGCTCGAAATTGAAGCATGTAGGTTTCCTCACGATGTTTTCCTTTACTGAAAAACCAGTGGTGTTACAAATCGTACATAAATTCCGAAAAACTCATTGGTACAAGTCAGTCAAAAATAGGTATACCTACTAAAATGACGTAGTTTAGTAGAGGTGAGGCTACTCTGAAAGGGCCAAGGTCGTTCGGTCAGGGAAACCTCTTAATAACCCTCGTTAAGTAGCATTCTAATTATACTTTGAACATGGTATTTAACATCAGATTTTGTAGTTCATGAACTAGAAAATTAACCAATTTGTCGTGTGTTTCATTTTATTCGAAATGGGAATTAATTTTTTACCAGTTAGGTACCTAAATGACATTTAACTGTATGTACAGAATTGTAATAGCTTGACATTTCCATCGAATTACCAAAAAATAAAAAAACGTAGTGCCGTTGATAATCATTCATTATTACGTATAAAAATTTAAAAAAGATAGTAAAAAAAATATTTCGACGGCCCGATAACTCAGTCGGTACCCGGCTTGCTGTGCCAAGGGTTGCAGGTTCGAATCCCGCAAAATAGCAAATATTTGAATGGTGAATTATGGTCATGGATGTTTGTATCTATACATCATTTTGTTTACATAATAAAAGTCTGAACTATGGTAAGTACAGAATCTAGATTCTGGTACTTTAAATGGGACTAGATGATTTGTTTGACAATAAAACTAAATTCGTAAATTTAGTACCACACTATAAAAAATAGTATGGAAGGATAAGTACTCAAAATCATCCTTAAAGGGGTGCGTCAGACCATCAAACTGAACCACTTTCAATATGGAGCCAATTTCTAAATCGCGAAAAAAAAAACAGCTGTCCCATAAATTTAAGTTGAGTCGGTAACTCGGTACTGCAGTTTTACATAAATCCAAATGTAAACAACTCTTAATAATAAAATCGAAACTATTAGCCGACTTATCAAAGTTAGTAACTTAGTTGAGACACCTCCTTAATAATAAATGACCACTAAAATAACTTTTATAGTTCCTTCATGTTACGTATAGAGCAAACGTGTTCCTTCAATAATTCAAAAAAACAACAACACGTTTCCCACTCCTACGCATTTACGCACCGTCAAAACCTACACGACACGTGTTTTCAACGTCATATTGAATATACCTAGACAGAATGTATGACAACGTGTTAATGAATAAGCGCAAAACCTCACACACCCCAACTTTTTTTACGAGATAATTGGATTGAATCAATAATTTCATTATTTTATTAATTAAAATTTAAAAATAAGCAAATTAAGTTTTCATACAAAAACGATTTGTTATTATTTCAGCAATGAATAAAAGTGCTAGCGTGTTCATGGTTATATTTTAAGAACATTGTTTTGGTAGTAAGTAGGGCGAGTGTACCTGTGCGGTGAGAAAGTTGCAGCCCTAAATAGGTAGGACAGGCAGACAGACAGGCATACAGACAGACAGACAGGCGGACGGACGGACGGACGAACAACGTAGGCTTAGTCTATTACTAATCTCGTTTTTCAACCGTTTCAATGTGTTTAGTTGGTTTATTTTATTATAAATCCGCCATCGCTATCCACCGTAATAACGCACAATTTGTGAAAATTTCAACGGTCTAGCTATTACTGTTAAAAAATTACAGCCCTAAATAGGTAGGACAGGCAGACAGACAGACAGAAATACAGACAGAGAGACTGACGAACGGACGGACGGACAACGTTGGCTTAGTAATAGGATCTCGTTTTCACCCTTTGGGTACGGAACCCTAAAAAGATTTTCAACCGTTTCAATGTGTTCTGGGACATTTTCTTTTGAGAATTTTGTATTAGACCCAGCGGCGACATCCACTAGTTGGTAAGTTACCGCTGACTGTATGCTGACTTAGATTGACAGTACCTACCCCTCGATTGATAATAATTAAATGACTTGCGTCATAACCGGGTGTAAGGAAAATTAGTATCATTAACCTTTTACACATGTGTAATTCCATACTAAAGTGCAAACCCTACTCGACTAAAATGTATGAGACAGCTGATATTGCTCTGACAGGTTTGCTCCCATAGTAAAAGTTGTTTCAGTTTGATGGGTAGTGTATGGGGTTTAAAGGTTAGCGATACTTTTCCTTACAACCTGTATAGTGCCCGACTCGGAGTAACACCAACAGGTGTCGGAAAATGTGACCAATCGTCGAATAATAATGGAATATCTCCAGATATACACACAATCGTCTTTGGATGACCTTGCACAAGCCATTCATACGACCAATGTTGAGTTGGAATATATAGCTGAGTGGAGCAAGGAATATGGACTCAGGGTTAATCCGGACAAAACCCAAGTCATAATAGTTGGTAGCCAGTGGTTTACATCTAGGATTGACTGGCAGTCGCTGCCCCAAATTCAATTTGATGGGACACATGTCCCCTTCAGCACAACAGTAAAAAATTTGGGAATTCAAATAGATCAATGTTTATCCTGGGTTTCTCAACTTGAGATGGTAAAAAGGAAAATGTTTGCTTCAGGAGGTGCATTGAGAAGACTCCGTAATTTTCTGCCGACTGCTACCAAAACTGCGCTTGCCCAAACTCTTTTATTACCAGTCCTTGACTATGCCGATGTTGCCTATCTCGATCTTAATGAGGAGCAACTAAACAAACTAGAGCGACTCCAGAATTTCTGTATAAGGTTCATATTTGGCCTTCGCAAGTATGATCACGTCTCTGAATTCCGTTCCAAGTTAAAGTGGCTTCCGATTCGTCTTCGTCGCAATCTCCATATTCTTTCCCTCTTGTACTCTGTTCTATTCCTCCCCGTAACCCCATCATATCTAAAGGACCGTTTCAAATTCCTACATGCCACCCATGACCGTGTACTGCGCTCTGCTCAAAATTTGTTACTGGCTGTTCCACGTCACACATCGTCCGCCTATGATCATTCGTTTACAGTGCAGTCTGTCCGATTATGGAATGATCTTCCTCTTATTATAAGACAAGCTCCTTCCCTGCCCATTTTTAAAAACGAGTAAGAGATCACTATGTCACCTTCTGACTCATTATTATTAATTTGACATTTTGATCCATTACCTGTTATATGTTTATTAATGTATTCATTATTCATTGTTAGATATTATGTATGTGTATATATATATATATATATTTATGTATGTATTATAAAATACTCGTATGTATTGTAAGCTATTTTTTATTTTATATCTTATTTATTACACCGCCATAGCAAGTTTTATTTACTTAGAGTTCTTCCATCCTATGGTTGTCTGGAAGAAATCGCTTTTAGTGATAAGACCGCCATTTGTACCCTTACGTTCTAGTATTCTGTTTTGTTGCTGTATGTTTTTGGTGTGCAAATAAAGAATATTTATGTTTATGTTATGTTATAAATAGCAAGAGGTATTCTAAACAGGTAAATCATATTCAAAATATTCTCCTAGTCTCATTAACAGTTGGCAGTACGGCCGTTGTATTAAATACGGCAATAGGTAATAATCTACCTATCTAAATCTACAATTTTGTGAATTGAACCCAGCGCTTTGTTATTGGTACCCAATTAGAGAGTGGAAATTGTTTTCAAATCTTTAGCCGTGTGTAATTATAGTTAAAACAATATCCAGGTTTGAATTATTTTACGAAATGGGAAAAATCTGTTGTTCGCCTTATGTTTTCATTCATTTGGATTTAAATCATATGAATGAAACGAGTATTCTATCGTGTCGATATTGCTTCGAACGTGATATTTTTGAAATAGTTCTTTATCGTTTTCTTAATTCCTGAAGCCTAATTTAACCTCAATTATTCCGTAGATATCATACGACGTACCTATGACTCTGAAATCTTAAATATGTTAAATGTGTATTAACTGAGGGCTGAGCCAAAACCATTTCGAGATAATTGTCTCGATAGCAATATTTTCTATGTCAGAGATTTTAAAATAAAAGGATTACAGATATCTACACTAATATTATAAAGAGGAAAGATTTGTACCTATTTTTGTATGTTTGTATGTTTATAATGAATAGGCTCAAAAAGTACTGGGCCGATTTAAAAAATTCTTTCACCAATAGAATGCTACATTCTTCCAATTTGACATAGGCTACATTTCATTTTGAAAAAAATTAGGGATCCTTGGTAAAATAGACAATTGTCTACCCCGTGCGAAGCCGGGACGGGCTGCTAGTTTTTAATAAAATAACGTAGTTTTTCGGTACTACGAGTGACGTAGCACCTGTAAACTTCTTGGTAAACTAAAAATCAACAGAAATAACTAGCCATTTAGAAAAAAAATATATTCAATACGTCAGAATTTGATATTTGATGATGCCGTTTCTGTTTCCAGCATAAAGTTAGAAAGAGAACGCACGTGATTTTTATTTCTTAAAATTAAGCGAAGGTTTTTCTTCATGGTGTTTGAATGATTTTTCGCGAACACTTTTGACATTTAAAAATTACAGTTAACGATTAAATTTGTATTGATAAACTCGATAAATTGCAAAAAATAAAATTAGTTTCTTAAAATGATGTCTTCTATCCGTATAAAATATAAAATGAAGTACAAAAAAAATTTGATAAACGGAATTGTAGATGATTCTCAAACTCGAAACTGCAGGAGGGCCATCGGAAACGAGGCGGTCAACTCTTGCTGTATAGGAGATGTGCTGAAGCATCACATACGATCCGTCAATCTGGGAGACACTGGCTAAAGACCGGCGACATTGGAGGCATACTAAAACGCCCACCTGAGGCCATCCATTAGAGTACAATGTAGTTGGAGGGGTGGTGACGTGCAAGATAGTATAGCTGCATATTTATTGCGAAAATTGTGTCAGCTATCTGGGAGCACACGAACGCTCTCAGCTGTGAGTAAAAAGTCGCTGTGGCCGATAAAAGTCATGATGATTATGTGTTATAATAATAACCCCAACTCAATAGGCCTGATTTCTTTCTTTCCACTCGTTACAATAGTCCTACAGTGGCCGGGGGGCTGTTTTGGCTGCACTTCTATAGTTTATACAGAAATAGTTGCTGGTTCGTGTCACATTACCTTTTAGATCAAATTGTCTGACGGACCTCTACGTGTTGGCTTCAGCCCCAAGCACGCCTCCCAAAGGTCTGGGATATTCCCGAGATAAGGAAAACAAACAAACAATAAACAAGAACAGGCAAATAAACAATAATAATAATAGGCTTGAGTTTATACAGAGAGTAAGATTAAATGAAAAATCAAATGTCATTGAAAATCAATCGCCTGAGTAATGGAAGGTCCAAAAAAATTCGAATATTTCGTCCCATATTCCTTAGGAAAAGTTGTTTAGTTTCATTTTCCTGAATACACCCTTAAAATTTTGCTAGTAATTAAAAACTGGTGTTGTAGGTACTATTTGTGTAAGAGAATGTGCGTCACGAATTTGCTAGTAGGTATAAATATAATTCAAAAATGTGATAACCCTTGGTCTTTTATACCCTTAGGCTTCAGCCAAAATATTTGCGCATAAAATAAAACCGACGAATATTGTATTAACTTTTGGGCTGTCTACCTCTCCCACGCTAAATAAATGTTTGTATTATTTATCTAACATCGCGTACAAATATTTACGAACGGAAAACATAATCAGAACATCAAAAGATTGGTTCTATAGAAGTATTTTAGGAATTGTTAAAAAAAATACTTAATTATGTTTTGTCGATGATGGAAAAAGACAACTTTGCATTAGAGTGTTTGCTTTGATTAAATTAAAATAGGAAGATAGGTGACTTTCTTGTATTACGTACTCGAAAAAATGACCTGCTTTTCATGTCTCTTACGAGTGAAAAGTAATGCAGTGTGATTTGTACTTTCTGTTTGAATGATTTTTACAACGAGTAAAGCACACGAATGCATTGTGGCACCTTTATTCCGTCCGAAATCAAAAAAAAGTATCTCAATCACGCAATGCCACTCGTATTGCGACTTTAGGCGACGGGGGCTCAATTTATGCGGTCCACGCGCTGTAGGCCAGTCACCTATCTTCCTGTTTTAATTTAATCAAAGAGTGTTTGTGTAAGATTTTAATTATGGTTTTGATATTCAGTATTTTACAACTTTACTCCTTTTGTTTGCCTACATTTTCGCGTTACCAAACTGTTAAATTAGTTAGATACGGTACCTATTGAAGTGTAAATAATCAGCTACAATAATATTTACCCATAAAACTATGCTTGTATGTATGTAATAAATATGTGTGTAAGATTTTTGTTATAGAAGTAGATAATAAATACCGAATAATTGCGTGTTAAACTCAATTATTTTTGCGCTCCTGGCCCCCACAAGCTTTTAGGAGCGCACAAAATGATCACGTGAAGCGCTCGCTCAATGTCTCCCATAGATTTTAAACGAGCGCAATTATGTCGAAGCTTGCACTCTGTGTCACCCTACTCATGTGGTATTGCAGAATTCGGTATGTCAAGTTTTTTTTTTTGAGTGCTGAATCGAGAACCATTTCGAGATAATTGTCTCAATAACAATATTTTACTACTTCAGAGATTTTAAAATGAAAAGATTACAGATATTTTTAATAAAATAACGTTGTTTTTCGGTCCAGCGAGTACCGTCCCGCGCTGGACCTGCAAACTCTTTGTTAACTTAAAATAACTGGCCATTAAGAAAAAAAAATACATTCACAATGTAAGAATTTGACATTTGATGTTACCGTTTCTATTTCCAGCATAGAGTTAGAAAGAAGAGGCAGGTGATTTTTATTTTTTTTAGTAATGCTGTAATTTTTCTCCATGGAGTTCGAATTATTTTCTCTCCACCATTTTTGCATTTAGAGATTACAGATCAAAATAATTTAAAAATTTTACTTATATTGATAAACTCGATGAAACGCAATAAGAATGAAATAGGTGTCTTAAAATTATGTCTTCACTCCGTAAAAATATAAAATGAAGACAAAAGAAACTTTACGTACCGAATTGTACACAAAACGTGTGCAGATAGGCCGGTGTTCCTGTGTAGAAATAAGTAATTCAATCGGTTCGCTTATATAAAGTGTTGAGTTTGCCTCAACCGCAGCCTTAACCAAACCTATCAGGCCACTACCTACCTTGACATCAATTTCACCCAGCATTTACAGCATTAATGCATGCCACACGGAACCAAATCGACATCCGTGCTCGTCTTGGTCTTGTCTTATCGCCTCTCGTCTCCACGCGACTTCATTTCCTCCGCACGCTGCACTATCTCAGCCTCGAGAGGATTTGACCCCGTTTCTAACACTACCATAATGTGAATTATTTATGAGAAAAAAATCGATATTTGGGTTTTTACGTAGGCTGTTTCGTATTGTTTGTTCGTGGTCAGTCAATATAGCAAAATGTCCACTGAAACATGATCGGTCAACTTCGTTCTATACGTGAGGAATACTAATTTAACGAATACGAAATAAATTTGTAAATATTCCTCCCTCTTCTTTAAGTAAATAAAGATTTTTGTTTCTAATTGTATTTATATTTTTATTTCCTTGACAGACCTCCCCTTATACTTTCGTCCATTCTGTCTATCTGTCTGTATGCCCCACGAATTTTGTCAAGATAAAAATAATACTTATCTAGAAAAAAATTTTTCGTTCGCGTACAACGAAAAGAGGGTTGGAAAAAATTAAATTTTTCTTCTCAAGCGAGTAAGGTGCCGTTGGATGGCTCTTGTAAACCGAACCGAAAATTACTACGGAAATCTATCATGGGCGACACGCTCTTGGCCGGTTTTTTTCCGCTGGAGCTGAACGAGCAGTTTAAAGAACAATGTTTATTTTATGTTTTCATTGTGGTCCTGCCTATATAGCCACCTATTACTTATATCACTATCTAGATGATACGTCATTCTATTCTAAATATAGCCTACTAAAGGTGAACCTTGTTACTGTAAACTTATAAAGGTTGTAGCAAAGTCTTTTACTGCCATGGCCACATACAAGAAATCGATTTCAGGACGGAAATAGATGTCTACTCTTGCTTTTGACTTTTTTATTCGTGAGAGGAATCATTTCTGTAAAGCATGAAGCATTTCTCTATAGTTTTAGTTGGGTACATATTTTCACTTTTTGTATGGCAGTCACAGTCACAGTCCTCTTAAATATCACATGAAAAAGGGAACGATAAAAGGTACAAACGTAGCCCACATTTGTACGTTTTTCGTTTTTTTACTTTTCTTTGAGTACAAATATCTTTTTATACCCTTACCTTTTTATATCCTTCATGATCTATTTTTCTCATAATCTAATCTATCTGTATGAAGACATAGTTATTGTGAGAAAAGTAGATCATCAATCATTGATATTTTTGAAGAAACTTCGGGCTTCGTAAGCAACATCGTCCTATTATAACATTTTATCCAAAGCTACCGTGGAAACCCATCTTTAACTATTTCCTTTACCCATCCAACATTGTAAAACTTAGATGTCGACAGATGTGTGCAACCCGCCGAGTAGTAAATGTTAAACTATGTGATTTTATCTTTTTCCGTGTATAAATAATTGTTTAAAAGTTGGCCGTTGCAGACTTTTATGAAATTTTTCTGGCCTAACGCCGTGTCATTGATTGCGGCAAACCTATTCATTTGATGCCCCTTGCTAGAATGTTTCTTGTGCTCGAACACCTGCACCCTGCGTCGTTGTCAGACTCGCCGAATAGCCTGGATTATAATATAGAAACAACATCGTTAACAATTGACACGAAAATGCACTCCCTCGTACTTACCCTCCTGAGCCTTATGGAACGGGAAACCGAAACCATCAGAGGTAGCTTCGGATTCAGTGGCTGTAACCGGCAACCGTGCACACTGTGAAGGCATCAGAAATGTAGACGATGCTCGAAGGAATTAGTCGCTTCATACGACCCTTCTGGATATTGGTACTATTCGAAGCTAAACACCACATGACATCTTTCACCTTACAGAGCATTATAAGAGGGGTTAGAAGTGCAAAGTAGGCGTGGAACGTGTCGCCACAGGTTATGCAATGATTTGCATAACACCATAAAGCGCGCGGCGTCGTGTAAGCGAGAAGGCATGAGTAATTGTAGCAGCGTGAGCGGGAAGACAAGTGGCAACAGCCGTCTCCGAAGCAAAAGCGCTACTTTGCATTTCTAACCCCTCTTATAATGTTCTGTGTTTCACCTATTGCTTGTACTGAATTCAAGGCTCATGACAGGTTCAATGGACAGTTAAGAACGAGATGATTTGTTGGTATTTGACGTCAAGAAGTGAATGAGAAACTAAGACATCCTTAATTATTAAATATTCAGCTTGTAAAGAAACATTATAACTAAAATTTTAATTATAGAAGAGGCAGAAGATTTATGTGTGTTCGGATCGAAAAATGACCATTTAACTTTTTTGTCGGTTAAAAATTCAAGCACTATTTTCCATCCTTTCGGTTGTGAAAATCTCGTCCATTTTGATTTTCCAACGGACGTAAAACCTTAGATACAAAAAGTAATTCCATTGAACTCGCAAAACATGAAACGAATTTGCTGAAGGTCTAACCGGCCTGTTGAACGTTATAGTTTTATGCTTTTGCCCGAATATTTTCGTTAGAACGTGGCTTTTGGAATCTGAATGCCTAGATAAAAGTAAATCTTACATCTGGATCTTAGATCTGGATGTACGAATAATGACATGAGCGGCATTAGTACTTATGTTAAATCTAACATAAACGAGTGAATGTACCTACACGAAACATTTAAAAGTTGACTGTACGTATGGGTCTAAATACCCAAAAGTCCCAGAAGCATATAGTCCACTATGTTTATATTTGGCACATAATGTTTCTCTTGGCTTGGGTACTCGAGAAAGTATTTTTCAACTCAAAAGTTGAAAATGGGGATAGCGAATGCTAATACCTGGATACCCAATTTAACTATTAATTCTATAAGCAGAACAAAGCCTAATCAGCCCACACACATAACACAGTAAAATTCTTATCTTCACATTCGCTTTTCTAGAGTTCAGTAAATTCGAAAGGCTGGATGAGCTAATTCATTTTAACAGAGTGTCAGTGTACATGAAGTGAACATACATCGAGCTAACTAGTTTGTAACCAACTGCCTTGATTAACTAGTATCTACACGAGCTTTTGGAATTTACATAGCGATGGCTTGGTCTACTATTGCGTAAAGTAGAGTATACATATTTAATTCTTCTATCTATTTTAATAATATTCTCAGAAATTTTTTATCTTATGATCCAAATGCAATTCTGAATTTTGTTGTCATTGATTTGTGTTAACTTTAAAACAATTCGGTATGTCAAGTGTTTTTTGATCTTCATTTTATATTTTTAACTGATAGAAGACATAATTTAAGAAACCAATTTAATTTTTATTGCGATTCATCGAGTTTATCAATATAAATTTAAATTTTAAATTACTTTGATCTGTTATCTCTAAAATGATGGCAAAAATGGTGGAGAGAAAATAATTCGAACTCCATGGAGAAAAACTACGTCTTTATTTAAAAAATAAAAGCTTTCCTGCCTTCTCTTTTTTGACTCTATGCTGGAAACAGAATCAGCAATATCAAATGTCAAATTCTAACATTGAGAATGTATTTTTTTTCTTAATGGCCAGTTATTTTATGTTGATTTTAAGATTAGCAAGGAGTTCACAGGTTTTCCAGTGACGTCACTGGACTGGATTTGATTTAAAATATCTGTAATCCTTTCATTTTAAAATCGTTGACTTAGAAAATATTATGAGACAATTATCTCGAAATGGTTTTCGATTCAACCCTCCAAAAAAAAACTTGACATACCGAATATCTTGTGCATAATAAACATTTTTGGTTAATTAAATCTCTTTGGTAATCAATCACCATCTATTCATTATCTTTTCCGTACTCTTACCTTTATTACATTTCAATTTGTTTTTATTATTTTTATAACATGTTTAAATGTTGTAATTTTATTTATTATCACTATTATTTTAGCTACGAACCACCAATGGGAAACTTGCACAGTTTTATAGTTTTAGTGTATCATAAAGATTTAAGTCTTACATAAAAATACCAAAAACAAAAATGGTAAAATATGCGCAAATCATTTATTTATTGCAAATCAAAAGTTGACTTTTCAGATTCCGCGCCAAAACTCACACTACCATGACGTGAAGTCACTCCTTTTCATGACGCGTGAAGGTCATAGATCATCCCCTATAATTTGTTGCCGTACTCTTCTACCGCACGCAAGTTGCTAATCGCTTCGTCAATTTGCGCTGATTGGTGTTTCAAATTACGTTCCGATCCACGTAACTTATAATTGAATTATTTCGTAAAAAATGAAAACATTAAAATAAATCGTTCAGTTATGTTCTATTCACAACTATTATTATTTTATTATTAAGATAATTTCTCATTTTAATGTTGGTGCAACATTTGTTCCCCATTTTAGTACATACATACAAACATATACTCACGACCATAATCCGTTTCGGGGTGATCTGAAGCCTTGCTACAACTACCAACAACATTTTTAAGCGTGCAGTAGTAGCAAGGCTCACTTTTAGCATATTGAAGACGTATTGACCTATTTCAGTAATATTAATGAATATAACTTAAAATAACTGAAATTAACTAAATACAGAAATATCACAAAGTAAAAAATATAAAAGAGAGTTCGTGACGTTTTTCACCTTCTATTGATGCTTAAACCTTTTTTACATTCTGGAAATAAAAGAAAAGACAACCGGAAAGGAAAAATGATTGAACACTTGATACGATACGACAGTTTCTTATAAAACTATTATTATAAGAGAAAATAGAGGGGGAAAGGCACTTAAAGACATAGAGTTATTTGAAACAGATAAAAGAAAATTAAATCCGTCTTCAAAACTAAAAAAGTAAAAATTATATTACAGCTAATGTCTTTTACTTTGCATCCATCAAAATATTATCACAGTATAAAGCCTCCAGCACACAGGTGCGTTATTATCGATCGATAATATCGTGACCGACTTTGCGATTTTGCGTCCCGTGTCCCTCCACACAGGTGCGTTTTTGCGATCCGCGTTCCGCGACCGCCCCACCACTGAAAATAGACATACTTTAGGTAACTATCGCTAGAAAGGCTAATAACTAGTCAAACGATTGTGAGCCATGGCTTAATTGTTTTTCATTCAATGTTTTTAATGGGATCCAAATTCTTTTTGGATTGCTCGTGTGTTTTTTAATTGATGACCCAATCCAAATCTTGTTCCAAATGTTAGTTTAAAATGTTTGTTTTGCTCTCAAACCTGATCGTGTACACAAAATTGCAAGCCAATGCTGTTAACCGTTTAGGAGTTTCTTCGTAAAGGAGACATTCGTGGCTTCAGTACCAGATCCTGGTTAAATATTTGTGTTTTGCTATCAAAACAGTCAGTTTTAGTAACCGTTAAGGAGTTTCCTCTTAAGGAGACGATTCTGGCAGCAGCACCAGGTCACTGTCACCATATTATTGCATTGTCAACGGATTCAACATCCACATCCATGGCGATGGACAAGAAAAGAATTTTCCATACAAACGTATTCCCCTGTTTCCTCCCTGGATAATGACACTAGAGAAAAAATTTTTTTTACCATACAATCTATGTTACCTTTGCTATGTCCCTCTGTTTTGCTTTTTTGCATTAATTAATTACTGTATGAACTAGGGACCTTCGAAAATGACAAATTTTACCGCCCGTTTTCAGACATCCAGCAAACAAATTTGACGAATAAAAACAAAAAAAACAAAACATACAGACATAGCCAAAGTCTTTCTCATATTATTCTTGAAAGAATTATTAAAATCGGTTTAGTTTTGGAGGAGGAAACAGGGGAATACGAAATGCTGTTTTCGTCGATTTTATGAAGATAAAATTGGTCCGAGCTGCAGTTGTCTCTTTCGCACTTTCGCGGATCGGACAAATACGTATACAGTCGGAAAAGTGACCTATTCTCTAAATTAGCATTTCAGCCCTCCAATCCTCTTCAGAAAGAGTACCTAGTTGACATTAATTTGTTTTATCGAAGTCGCTGTCAAGCCAGTACGATTCACTATCCTGAAACTGGCGGCTTTTAGCGAATACTCCACCGAATATAGCGTAGTTCTTAATAAATGATGAAGGTAGCATTTAGCCCGTAGTAAAGTTTTCATTACAATGTGGGTAAATTGTAACTGAAAGCAACACGTAGAATTTAAAGTGGCCCACCGTTATACACTCGTTCTCGTCTTTAATACGTCATAAACTATACGAAGCTCCGTCCTAAATTGTTCTGTTCGCAGAATTAGGAGTGTGGACTAGATTACAATAAAATTTCAGATTAGCATAGCATATGCTCATATCTGTATTCCCCGGGAGTAGACAGAGATATTAAGAATCACACAACTAAGAAAACCTTTTTATAATGTAAAATAAAGGTCAAAACCAGTTATATCTCGTTAGAAAATATATTTTCCACCTGATTTGGTTAATTATAGAATATAGACACTGAGAAACAATCACATATGGACCCATATCTCTTTCCTCAATTGTTGATGCTAGACAAACAATTATGTCGATAGCTGGATTTAGGCTTCTTTAACCCTACTGCTGGGTATAGGCCTATTCATTTACATGCCTCATACATATAGTCCTGCACTATTATTATCTACTGTACTTCATCATCATCATCATCATCATCATCAACATCATCTCAGCCGATGGACGTCCACTGCTGGACATAGGACCAAGGATCGCCATAACGACCGGTCCTGCGTTGCCCTCATCGAACGGGTTCCCGCCGCCTTCACCATGACGTCGGTCCACCGTGTACCCACGTTGTGCTTTCCGGTACGCGGTCGCCACTCGTAAACGTTTCGGCCCCATCGGCCATCGGTTCTGCTAGCAATGTGCCCCGCCCACTACCACTTTAGTTTAGCAATTCTTTGGGCTATGTCAGCTACTCTGGTTCTTCTGCGGATCTCTTCATTTCTGATTCGATCTTACAGGGAAACTCCGAGCATAGCCCTCTCCATTGCCCTTTGGGTGACTTTCAGCCTTTTTATGAGGCCTTGAGTGAACGACCACGTCTCTGTTCCATACTTACTTCCATACTTTATAATTCCAAGAAAAACGAAAGGAACAGATAGCGTGTTCCTTCAACGTCATCCGTGCAGTCCTGTCACGACGATTCCTACTACCAAATCTAAATAAGGAATTTCTGTCACGTAATTTTCTATATTTTCCTATCCAACTTTATGGAAATATAGAAAATGGAACAACTGTCAAGTTTCGTGGAAAATTTTTGCTTATCAGATACAGTCAGAGACGGGAGTCAATTACGTACCTTTTAGGTTCCCATTTTCCTTATTCCCTTTGATACGATGACGTCGGTAACAAAGGAATTCTGCTTTTATGTTCCTTTGGATGTATTGAAGTGCAGTGACTGTTTACGAGGTCGTTCACCGGTAAGGGTGTTCGTGTTGTTGACAAAGGTCAAAATATCATTCCTACCTACCTACCTCAAATCAAATCAAATCAGGTCAAATCATTACGGAAAGCGGTGGCAAAATTCACCAAATATTTTATCAAAAATTGCGACTAGTTGTATTGCGAGTGAAAAAAGACGTGAATTGACAAGTTCACTGCCTGTCCCAATCAATCTAAATTTTCAATAATTATCTGCATACATACATAAAATTTCCTGCCGCCTTCACCAGGTCGTCGGTCCACCGTGTGTTGTGCCTACCCACGCTGCGCTTTCCGGTACGCGGTTGCCACTCAAGAACTTTTCCCCGCGGCGGGAACCCGTTGGATGAGGGCAGCGCAGGACCGGTCGTTATGGCGATCCTTGGGGGAGGCCTATGTCCAGCAGTGGACGTCCATCGGCTGAGATTTTGATGATGATGATACATAAAATTTATAGGATTATAAACAAAACTGGAATATAAAGATAATTATTGTACTTTTACATGGATCGAAAGTTTTGATCCATAACTTCCTAAATTTCAATCTAATGAATCATCTATAATATATTTTATTAGGCTGACTATATATCTGTAACATGTTATCGTTGATTGCCTGTAAGTACTTTAATTTAACGACTGATTATGTAAATGTTTACTAGGGAACAAAGACCCTTCATTATCTACAAGTTATGTGAGGTTATAAAATAAATGATGTTATTATAATAACACACGTTTTGTAGATAATTGTGTTCTTATCTCTGATTACCTCACTCGCCATGTGTAAGTAGTACGTTTATCTCATCTCACTAATATTATAAATACATGTGAAAGTTTGGATATTTAGATGTTTGGATGTTTGTCAGTCAATCACGCATCGGCTGAACAGATTTGAATGAAATTTGGCACGCAGATAGAATATGTGCAGGATAATTTAATGGTGGATTGGAATACTTTATAAATTAAACAATGCTACCTAACCTATCCTATTCTGCTCTCGAAGGAGGAAAAAGGAGTTAAACTCTCGATTCAATCCTCAACAAATTAATTGGCGATTACAGGTACCAACAACGGCGTCGAAAACAGATGAGATTCCCACGGAAACAATTTAATATAATGGAAGACTCAAATGAATTGTCACTACACAGATATAAAGGGACTTGAAGAGATTGCGGTAAAGTTAATCTATACTTATAAAACAGTTCCATGACTGACTGATAGACAACGCACTAACCTAAACCACTGAAGACAAAAACATGAAATTTTAAATACATACAAGGTGGTCCACAAACGGAGACGTCCAAACATTTTTTTTAGATTCCTTGCATCGAGGTGTATCCGAAAATATCCCGTAATGTACGTTCCGCCATTTTTTGTAGTTTTTAAGTTATGACCATTAAACATTTAAAAGTGTATTTGAGAATTTTCTACCGGAGCGGATTAAAAATGTCATAACTTTTTTCTTAATAAGAATTTGTTGAATTTTTGTCTAGCAATATGATAATCTGGAAACACTCTTCCATACGTAAAATAATCAACAACATGCAATCCATACAAGTTAGTGCCAAAAGGGTCGAAACTGACAATTTTTGATATGAGTTGGTCGAAGCAATATTTTCAAAATTCTCTTATAGATACAAAATGGATGTTCCATAGGTAGAACCTAATTTTAAAACTTCAGTGTTTATTTAACTTGCCAAATAAAAAGTGGTTCTTATTTGACAATTTTACGCTGTAATCGGCTTCCAAAGTTAGTTAGTAGAACATTTTTTGTTCTAAAGGGGTACAACGGGGTGTCGAAGTTTTCCGAAATCCAAGTAGCAGACAAAAAAGATGGTTAATCATAATTTCAATCACTTTCTGGCCCAGGTGAAGGTACGCTGCACGTCGGTGTGCACGTAAAGAGCCTCTTTAAGTGACGTGCTGAGCCACTGATATGGCCGACGCACCCTCTGGGGAAATCAGCAAGCCTCTAATGCTGGTTTGCAAATCTCTCTGACGCGACTGCAAGTCAAACTCATTGACATCGGCATCGATTCAACAGAAGAAGGAGGCTCAGGCAATTATGCAGAGTATCATTTTGTATATAGTAGTGAATTAAATGTAAACAAACTTGTCAATGCGGGGTACACACAGGGATATACAACGTGTTAATGAATTAACGCAAAACCAGAAAGTAGTTTGATTAGAAACGAGAGCAGAATCGAATTATCATGTTTTCAACATAGGTAATTCAAAATATTAATAACTTCTTTGCAAAATTTAAAATTTAATGAATTCGATCTCAACCCACCGCACGGGCACACTCACCTAACTTTCTACCAATACAAGATTCTTAAAATGTATCCACGAGCACGCTAGCGCTTTCATTCATTGCTGAAATGATACCAAATCATTTTTGGCTGAAAACTTAAAATGCGAACAACTTTAAATTTTAACTATCAAAATAATATAATTATTATTTCAATCTAATTATTTTGTTATAAAAGTCAGTTGGGGTGTATGAGGTTTTGCGCTTATTCAGTAACACATTGTAGAGGGGCCGGGCTACACTTTAAGTAATTTTTTCAAAATTCAATGCGCCATATTCAACGAGCACTTTTAATTATCGAGTAATTAAAAGTGGAAAATTAAATTTTGAGCGCATAATTTCAGTAGATAAGTGCCTAGGTAATTTCATAGCAATGCAAATCAGACACCGTAAGCCAGAGATGCATAGACTGAAATAAACATCATGTAATTAATACACGTTCTACTTCGGTATGATTAACGTTTTATTTAATTTGATAATTAATTTCAAATAACTTTAACGAAAAACATCAAAACTTTAGTAGGTTTATTTTATTACTTACTCTAAAAAATCTCTGTTGCATACATTTGACTCAAGTAGGCATTGCAGTTTAGTAAGGAAAATATGATTTTTTTTTTTGCTCCGATCAGTTTGCTCCCATAGTAAAAGTTGTTTTGTTTGATGGGTACACTCTTAGTTTAAAACAATGCTAATGATATCAATTTCACCCAGTATAAAGCGATTTTTTAGTTACTTTCCATATCGTCAAGTGTCATTCAGACCATCAAAGTGAACAACTTTTACGATAGGAACAAACATTAAATCGCAAAAGAATAATCTGCTGTACATACTAAACTGCCTACTCGACTGAAATGTATAGAGAAACAGATTGTATATTGCGTTGTCAGGTTTGCTCCCATATTGAAACCAGGTTTCAGTTTGATGGACTTAATCACCCTTGAAAATTGAGAGTAAAAAATCGCCCAGAATTCCGATACAATTTACAAAAGAGCAGTCTGGATATTCCAGGAAGATGGAAGCAAACTATTTAGTTACAGGTATTTTCATCTAAAGTTAAGTCAAGATGAATTCTTGTTCATGAGTTAGGTGTTGAAACTTGGGAGAAATGTGGGCTAAGAACGGATGGACTTTAGGATTTGCTAAGCTGTTTGAACATTGTATTACAGCATCTGATGTCACAAAACGTTGATCTTTCCAGTATTCAGTTGTTTACGATATTTCATACTTAAGAGTCCTTTAAACCGCTCAAAAAGATTTCTCATAATGAAAACACAAAACGAAAAAGTGCAACTCCAACTTAAAGCTATTTTTATCTTAACTCTTATATAGGTTTACATACGAATTTAAAAAGTACATTTAAAAAAACGGTCAATTCTACATTTGCTTTGATATTCTTTAAAGGGGAATATTTAGAACTATGAAAGTATTATATAAAATAGCTTTTAGGCTTTTGTAGTAAGTTGGAGTAGCCCTTTTTTTATTTTAGGTTTTCATTACATATGACAATGAACGGTAAAATTACTCTTAACTATCACATCAACTTTAAGGTACCTACTAAACGACGACTAAGAAAAAACATGATGAGGGCTGAATCGAAAACCATTTCGAGATAATTATCTTAATAATATTATTTTCTAAGTCAGAGATTTTAAAATGAAAAGATTATAGATATTTTGAATAAATAACGTCGTTTTTCGGTCACTGGAAAACCTGTGAACTCCTTGTTAAACTCAAAATCAACTTAAAATAACTGGTCATTATGAAAACAAAAATACATTCACAATGTCAGAATTTGACATTTGATGCTGCCGTTTCTGTTTCCAGCATAGAGTTAGAAAGAGAAGGCAGGATTTTTATTTTTTAATAAAGCATTAAGTAGTTTTTCTCCATGGAGTTCGAATTATTTTCTCTCCACCATTTTTGCATTTAGAGATTACAGATCAAAGTCATTTAAAAATTAAATTTATATTGATAAACTCGATGAATCGCAATAAAAATTAAATTGGTTTCTTAAAATTATGTCTTCTATCCGTAAATAATATAAAATGAAGACCAAAAAAACTTTAACTTGACAAAGGAATAGGCATAATGTCTAGCATTGCACTAGTGTAGACTCTCAAAATGTTTATGATGATAATGATGACCATAAGGGTAATTCCTGACCAAAATTATCATCTATCACTTTCTTGTTTCCTATGTTTCTTCCAGTAAAACCATTGTCAATAATATTGTTGTGTTGCTCACTCGTAAACCGCGTAACTCCCGACTCTAGCACGAAATTATTTAGTTGTTTGCAGATAACGCTTTTTACTGCGGACCGTGCCTCGTAACGAAGCTTTTATTTCAACTTTTATATCCTAATTTTATGCTGATAAACCATTCTGTTTCAGGTTACGTTAATACATTGTAAGTGGGGAATAAATGGGCATTAAATGAAGTTATATGCGATGTTTTAATGAAAAAAAACCAGCCAGGAGCGTGTCAGATTAGCCCATGATAGGGTTTCGTAGCCATAGTATAAGTAGAAGAAAAAGAAAAATCAGTATAATAGAGTATGGCTCAAAACTTATGACCAGTCCAAACCACTTTTGATTGCAAGAATCAGGCAAAAGTGGTTTTGACCGATGCCATAAGTCAAAATTATATTTTAGAATCGACTTGGTAAAAAGTAGCACTTAGGTTCTGGCTGTAGTCGCAAGGAACCTAACAACCTAACATGCTCGTAGCTTCGCTCCTCGCTAACCTAATCGACTGAGTTAGGTCTGGGGGCTAAAAACTCATAACCGGTCAAAACCATTTTTTCAGTCAAAAGTGGTTTTGACCGGTTATGAGTTATGACTGTAACATATACACTACATTTTATTCAATTGTCGTAATTTTTTGTAGGGTAAAGTATCTAGGGATTCAACACTTATTTTGGTAAACAAAATATTTGTTTTCCTTTTCATAATAATGAAGAAATTTGTTTTCAGTAGGCTCTGCTTTCTAGCGGATTATCTAGCTCTATCTAGCGGATTTTCCGGATCACTTTCTTTTTTTTTTAACAGAATACAATATTTTTTTCGTATAGTTGTACTTATTTCAAAAAGTTAAATATTAAAAACATTTGTTTTATCTTTTATCGGTTCTGCGCAAACGGTTTTCAGGTTTCATGTTTATAATAACGACGAATCAAACGAGAGCGATTTATAATTTTACGACTTATCTTATGTATGTTAGTAACATTGGAGTGACGCTTTCGAACACACGGAGGTCTACGGGGTGGGCTTGCTTTAATGAAAAGAAAACGGTCAATTAATTTTTATTTCAGAGCTTTGTCCCTTACTCATATAATTTAACCTTGTTAAAGAGATATTTGCACGCCTTATAGAGACCACTGATGATAAGAGGGTTACCTTCGTCAGCATATAAGCTTGGCGATACAGACGGGGAATGCTGCCAGCGTCCTAGGAACTCTCCCGAAGGGAGAGGCTTTGGACGAGGTTTATAGGTTGTAGAACCCATTTTAAAAATGTAATTCGAATTTCCTTCAAACTTTACAAGACATAGAAATTGACGAAGCTTGTCGCAGATATACGGAATGTATTTATTGAAGAAACGAGTTGTAGATCTGAGTTGTATATTTTCTTTGACGAAGCATGTTGTGTATACGCACTTTGTATTTTATGGAATTGAACACATTTAACCTTTAAGTTTTCTAGAAATATAACACAGGATGTTAACGTAAGTTATATTGCCAGTAATAACACATCAAAAACAGAAATAATACATGTTCAAAGGTTGTCTCTAAAGAGCCAGCGGGATATATTTCACTGCTTTGTGTATTTAGCTAAACTAGTCAACACTCAAGCAGTCAAAACAAACGAGTTCATTATTTATTCAAAAGTAACAAGCAGACTGAAACACAAGTAAATGTATTAAAACCTTAAAGTACTTAGGTATTAACTACCAAGTTAGATGAGTTCGTACCCGACTCGTGTAGACTTCAAATAAAATTAAGTATTCATCCCATGTGA
The DNA here is from genome assembly GCA_963924505.1 of Agonopterix alstromeriana. Taxonomy (NCBI): domain Eukaryota; kingdom Metazoa; phylum Arthropoda; class Insecta; order Lepidoptera; family Depressariidae; genus Agonopterix; species Agonopterix alstromeriana. The sequence goes on from OZ004670.1 coordinate 7,392,473, forward strand.
TTTAGATAAAAGCGTCAAACATTAATTACTTATTATCTTTTGAAAGGCAACCTACTCTCAGGGCCGGATTAACCATGTCGGGACCCCTAGGCAATGCACGTCTCGGGCCTTTTTACCCTTTTGTAACTTCCTTTAATATACGTTTTCTACCACAACGCAATTTTATTCTAAATTACGCTGTTTTTTACTAAGTACCTTTAACGTTTTTTAGTAACTATTATGCAGAATGTTCTGAGTTTATCTCTGGGGCCCCTCGGGGTACAAACACCAAAGAAAAACAAAACTTTAACCGTCAATGTGACAGGTTTTTCTCTAATTTTACTATTTCGATCTACCTACAGATTTACCAAAACCGACCGACCAAAACGTCTCAATTGAAATGTGTTCCGAAATGTACACACGGCGACACATCAAGCTATACAAAACCGACATAAGCTGGCCGCGCGACATTATTCGTTACTCGACCTACGCTCGGCCAGCTTATTTTGGTTTTGTATAGCTTGATGTGTCGCCATGTGTGTTGTAATATGACGATGTAATCAAAAAACATGACAATAATATTGTCATTGGCATACACATCTTTGAATTTAATTTTTACTCCAAGGATCTTTTCTCGGTGCGCGGGCTCTTAGCCCATGCGGGGCCACTAGGCAGTGGCCTGCACTGCCTAATGGATAATCCAGCCCTGCCTACTCTACCCGATGTGTATGTTATAATGTTCATTATGAAAAGAAACCGGCCTTGTATTACACCCAACGTATTACACAGGGAATTCCGCAACAAAAGTTCCTTTTTCGACTACAGCAACTACTTTTGAAGATAAGCAGTTATGGTACGCAGGATATTTTCAAATGCATAACAAGCAAACAATTTAGATTCTGCGCCATGACGTGACGTCACTCCTTTTCATAACGCGTGAAGCTCATCACAAATTATCCCCTATAAAATGTTGCCGTACTCTTCTAACGCACGCAAGTTGCTAATCGCTTCGTCACTTTGCGCTGATTTGTGTTTGAAATTACGTTCCAATCCACGTAACTTATAATTGCAATATTTTGTAGAAAATAAAAACAACAGAATAAATCTTTCAGTAATGTTCTATTCACAACTATTATTATTGAATTGTTAAGATAATTTCTCATTATAATTTGTTCTGGCTTCAAATCACTCCATGAAAAGAGCACATGAAGCCAAAGATCTAGTTAAAAAAGTAAACTGGCTCGGTGAATATGTTTAAATCTTAGAAAATTATTATTTACAATGTGTCGCGTGTGCGTATTAATTTCGTGAAATTTCGAGCTTGCTTCCCTCTAACTTTGAATTATCTTGTCTTGTGTAGTTCGCTGCGCACAAAACATGCTTCGATAAAGTTCATACCGCATCTAAAACTTATTAATGATGTTAAATTGTATACTATGTTATGGCATGCATACAGTAGATAAATAATTTAATAAGGAGCGTTTACAAAACAGAAATGTTTTTAATATAGTCGAGAGAATCAAAACCGAAATACAGTTCCTAGATAAGCTAAAGTTAATCGTTTTAACGGGTTCTTACCGCGGTTTTATTGTTGTTGTTAAAACCGCGGTAAGAACCCGTTAAAATGATTAACTTTAGCTTAATTAATAACCGCGTAACTCTCAAAAATTTAGTTCCTAGAAAAGATGTTTTGGAAAACTCTCTGATTTTTTACTCCAGTATTTTAGAAGTTAGAGGGGATTATATTTATAACTTTGAGCGCAGATATCTCGAGACAGAAGCATTTTACAACGATAAGTTTCTATGAGAGTTTGGTTGTTTCATTTGACAAGACCTATCCAACGACACCTCACTCGATTTATGAAATAAAACACTTTTTTTTCTAACCCCCTTTTCGTTGTATGGGAAAAAAATTGTTTCTTCATAACTACCTCATTTCTGGTTTTAGGTTACTGTTATCTGTCTTCATGGCAAATTTCAATTCAATAGGTTTTAAAATGAGCGAGTAATTGAGGTGGGGCAATACAGACAGGCACACAGACAGAATGGACGAAACTATAAGGGTTCCTTGTTTAACTACGGAACCCTAAAAACCACACAACAAAACAAAAATCCCAAAACCCAAAGAATTCAGTGACTAAGTTATGTTATTACTTATCCAATTTCTCATCGCAAAACAACCTTTTTGTGTTAGTGTACCTATATAGAGTTGCCAAAATACGTCAGCATAAATTGTTATATTATGTGTCAAATATAATAAACATAATAACTAATATTACTTAATGGATAGACAGCCTAAACTAACGTGTCAGTTACCGGAGATATGAGATTAATGTAATTATAACACGTGGCTAGTTCATGGCCTGAGGCAAAATGTATTAGAGTTGTAATACAATACACTCTATCAAACAGTACCAACGTGGAGCTCTTTTTTTCATGTCGTCAAAGGGGCGAACGTCAAACGGTCAAAAATGAGTTAAGCATACAAAAATGCTCCATTTGTTGAACTCTATGTGGTCGTCACAAAAAGACGAAGCTCTAAGAATTATTAGAAATGAAAAAAAAAATGTAAATGTACTCGGAATAAGCGCGTAATCAAAAAACAAAACTAGTATTGACTCTTGTCTCTTGTACAAGTTCTCATTTGAGGTTCTCCCCTTTGCGAGACGATGTGATCATCAAACTTTAATTTTAATTTCATTAAAAAATTAGTTAGTATTAAATGCTATTAAATCAGCAAATTTGCCTTACTTTAATGATAACACACATTTGACCTATTTTCTTGTAATTACATTATTCTTATTTATAGCTATATTATATCGAATACTTTTCAGTGAGGAATTCTTGTTTAACATAACGGTTTCTCCGAAACCATTTTGAAATGATTTCTGAGATAATATGATAAAACAATAATAGTTCAGAAATGATAACATTATCTGAATGTTTTACTTTCATTTTCTATGTCATGGATATGACTATGAATACTGAAAAAATCCGTTTAACACAAAAAAAGACGCCGTGTCAGGTACTTTTACAAAACCATCTTATTAGAATAGGATAGGATATACCTGCTCAGAAAATTTCCTAGTCGAAATACTTTCGTGTGCATTGAATAGGCAATGTGTGCACTGTCGCTACTGTATGAAGCGCTCAAAGTTTAAACACGTATTAGAGGTGCTAACAAGGAAATTAAACGTCAGAAAACAATTTTCCGAATTCAAAATTTATGGGCAGTCACGGGTTTTAATTGCTGACCCTTTTCAATCTACAACGGAGTCGTCAAAATGTTTTCACTTGCAATTCTTAAGGGTATATTACTGTTGGCGCCCTCCATACAAACGAAGTCTGGTTATATTTCAATACTAACCAATTAAAGTCAGTAACATTTTTCAGAAACAATCTAGAAAGTAATCTCTTTGCTCGTATCTTGTCAGATTTTCGTTAAAATGTATAGTTTTAAAGTAACAGTGCCTCAAAGATTTCCATACAAATTGTAAATTAATCCTAGCATTGACACTGTATATTTTAACGACAATCGGACAAGATACAAGCAAAGAGGTTTGTTTCTAGATTGATTCTGCAAAATTGCATTGACTTTAATTGGTTAGTATTGAAAATATCACCAGACTTCGTTTGTATGCAGCGCACATTTACGCATTCGGAATAAACTTCTCTTAATTCATAAGCGTTAGCTACGCACAAGCATGAAGATATTAATCCACAGACAAAGTTGTTTATTTTGTAGGTTTGATTAGGTGCACTATTTTTAATTTTATCATTAAACTTAACATACTAAAATACAACATCTTAAGAGGAAAGGCGGTCTGCAAGAAAAGACAACCTCCAAAACTGGTCATTTATTGTACTACCGAATGTTATGTACGGCGTCATAAAAATATGGTAATAATAGTTTACATAAACATAATTATTACTCAAACTTTATGTTTCAACGATATATTTTGTCGTACAAACGAGATTTCTTGAATTTCATGATGGATATTTTTATTCAAATTGTGCACAAATGGCGGGAAAAAATCGGATCGGATTTAGTGGAAAGATCTTTTTTTTTATCGTTAACTGCGCTATTTGTTATTACTTCGAGTTGTCATAATTGTAACACAATACATTATTTGGAGCTATTTTTTAATTTTGATTGTATTTCTATAATGTTCGTCTATATTATAATGCGTATAGCAAATCTACCACATGCATATCACAATTTAGCCGCACATACATGGACGCATGTTGCCATTTGAAGAATATGTTTTTAACAGATCTATTGCTGTCGCGCTGTTTCCGAGCAACCGAGCTACAAAAATTCAAAATTCAAAATTCAAAAATTGTTTATTCAAAATAATATCACATAGATAACTTTTTGACGTCATGTTTTTGAATCTACCACCGCGTCGGAAGGTGTTCCGTTGTAGAGAAGATGCGGCCAGAAACTCTACAACACACTTCTTTTAAACAAAACAAAATATACAAAGTACAATTACATAAATTCAATATTAAATTACATAGTGTAACATTGTCAAGACCAGACATTTTGGTCATTCAAATAATCATCGAGTTTATAGTAACCTTTTTTACAGAGGACTTGTTTAACATGGGACTTAAACTTTTTGTCCGTCAAGTTAAGAATATTCTCTGGTATCTTATTATAATAACGTATACAGTGCCCCATGAAAGATGTGTTGACCTTACTAAGTCGAAAATGTGGGAATACTAATTTATTTTTATTTCTTGTATTGTAATTATGAACGTCACTGTTTTTGGGAAAGAGAGACAAATTTTTGCGAACGTATAAAATATTTTCGTAAATATATTGACTGTAGAAAGTCAGAATATTGATCTCTTTGAAAAGATCTCGTAGTGAATCTCGACAACGCAGATTATAAATGGCTCGAATTGCCCGCTTTTGAAGGATAAAGACAGACTCAACATCTGTAGCACGGCCCCACAGCAAAATACCATAAGACATGATACTATGGAAGTAGCTGAAGTACACCAGTCTCGCAGTAGCTATATCGGTAAGCTGTCTAATTTTTCGAACTGCATAGGCTGCCGAGCTCAGCCTACCCGCTAGGGTTTCTATATGTGGACCCCATTGCAGCTTCGAGTCAATCTTTATCCCTAAAAATACAGTATTATTTGTGAACTGTAATATATCATTATCTAAAGTTATTAGATTTTCAGTATTAATAACATTTGGTAGAGTGAATTTAATACATTTAGTTTTCTTTGCATTTAATGCAAGATTATTAACACTGAACCAGTTCAGAACTTGTCGAAGAGTATCATTTACATTGTCATTTATATCATCAACATCTTGTGCCTTTCTACTTGTTTTGAAAATAAGAGAAGTATCATCAGCAAATAACACTATGTTCGACAAGTTCTGTACCATGTAGGGTAAATCGTTTATATAAACCAGAAAGAGAAATGGACCCAATATAGAACCCTGTGGAACGCCCATTTTTACTTGTGAGCCAGAAGAATTTGTTCCATTGATAGACACCCTTTGAATTCTCTTTTCTAAGTAAGATTCTAACATATCCAATGCCCTGCCTTGAATACCGTAGTGGTTTAATTTGATCAACATTGTTTTATGATCAACACAGTCAAATGCTTTAGATAAGTCACAAAAGACTCCGATTGCATTTTGGTGCTCCTCCCAAGCGCTGAAGATATGCTGAACCAGCTTAACTCCGGCGTCTGTTGTTGAGCGACCCTTGGTGAATCCAAACTGTTGCTCATGCAGCAGCCTCTTGAAGTTAAAGTGGGAGAGCATTTGACTGAGTATAATCTTTTCAAAAACTTTGCTGAGAACGGGTAGAACTGACACAGGTCGAAAGTTACTAGGGTCGCTTTTATTGCCCGTTTTGAAAAGTGGTATTACTTTACTATGTTTCATTAAGTCAGGGAAAGTTCCTGAATCAATGCAGCAATTAAACAAAGATGCTAAATAAGGTGCTAACGTTTTAATTACAGAGCTGAAGAGTTTGACTGACATACCCCACAAATCTTCAGTATTTTTTTGGTTTAATGCTTTAAAGACCTTGACTATTGTATGAGGGTCAACATGGTCAAAACTGAATGGGGAAGTACACTCGTTTACATTATTTTTTAGCAAAACTTCGGCAAGAGCAGGTGAGGAGTTCAAAGATTCTGTAGTCTTTACAGGGATGTTGGTAAAGAAAGTTTCAAACTCCTCAGCCACTTCCGCCTCTGAGCTAACTATACCGTAATCTGTCTTAATTGAGATGTCTTGTTCTCTCGGTTTTATATTCCCAGTTTCTCGGTTAATCACATTCCAAACAGTCTTAACCTTGTTGTCTGACCTCTTAATTTTATTGCGGATATGTATTGATTTCGCTAAGATGCAAACTTTCCTAAATATTTTTGAATAGGTCTTAACGTAGTCCTTAAATTTTTCACTATGGAGATAGGTCTTTTTATCGTATAATTCAAAAAGAGTGTCCCTACTCTTTCTGATTCCAACCGTAGCCCATTCGCTGAATTTGAATTTCTCGGTTGATGTGGTTTTACGGATTTTGAAAATTTTGTCATACTCTGCACAAAGTACATTGAAAAAATCGTTGTAAAAATTATTAGGGTCACTCTGGTTTAAGGTAAGAAACGGCAATTTACTCTCTAACGTGTCTTTATATCTCTCTATCCTTCCAACAGTGACGGGCCTACTCTTTTTCGTAATTTTATCGTTAGTTTTTAAAGCTGGGAAAGAAACTATTTGTCCGCTGTGATCAGATTTAAGGCAATTAATTACCGCTTTATCAACGAACTCACAGTTACAAAATATGTTATCTATACATGTGGCGGTGGTAGCTGTTATTCTAGTTGGTTCCAAAAATAAGTTTTGTAGGTCAAATGAATTGAATAAACTAGTAATTCTAAGGCAGTATGTGTCTTTTTCAAGTAAATTAACGTTAAAGTCCCCACAGACTATGATGGATTTATTACTTTTCGATACTAATTTCAACGCATCCTCCATTACTGACTCAAAAACATGGAAGTTCGAATCGTAGGGTGGCCTGTATACACAAATGATAATGTGGTTTTGTAACTCGACACAAGATAGTTCTATGTTACTTTCAACGGAAAGTCGGACAATATCTCTACGTTCCTTAACTTTAAGATTATTTCTACTAAATATGACTGATCCTCCGCGAGTTGTCGACTTTCGATTGAGAGCACTGGCTACTTGATAATTTTCGAAGCCAAATAACATTTCACTTTCTTTGAGCCAATGCTCAGTAACACAAAACAAATCTAATTGAAATTTCTCTAAAAACAATTCGATTTCTAATTCTTTGCCAGAAAAGCCTTCAATATTCTGGTGAACTAATTTAAGTGTATACGGCTTTTCTTTTGTCACCTTACTTAGTTTAAATCAGGAGATTCGAGTACATTGTTAGCAATATCACTAATCAAAGTACTGTCTGAACAATGTGCCACCGACACGATATCTGCGCATTCGCGACTTGACTCAATGATGTTCGAGGTTGAGCTTAAAGAACATGTGGCGCCATCTAGCGAAGCCGGGGACACATTAATCAGCTCCGTCGTTGATGAACTATGTATTTCCTCAGATACATAATATATTGATCTTATTTGTCTTGCTAGTAGCCTAGCAATTGATTTTCGAAGGTACAATGTATCCTTCGTCAACATTTTTCCACTAATAATTTTATTAGTGTCAAAAAAAGAAAAAACGTCACTATGACGACATGTCAATTTAAATATACAATTATTTATGGAATAAATAAATTCATTTTGGCTTCCCCAATGAGGAGAAGAATATGGGATCGCACAAAATATTATTCTGTTAGCACCTAGTTGCGATAACAATTCAAAACTCTTTTCTAACTCCTTCACCTGAACACCCAAACAATTTTGTACATAAATTATAATGTTTGTTTTGCTGTCACAGTCGCTCGATTGGATTTGTTCTAATATATGTGCCAAAGAACGATCTGGCATGCAATAATTCACAATGTTGTGATTAATTTTGTGATTAATTAAAATTCCTAATCCCTTCCCTATACCATCAGAGTAAATTAATGTTTTCGGTTTTGTTTCGGAAGTAGACAAAGAAACAAAACACGGTTCCTCAGACTGATCTGTACATATAGGTGGTTGTAGCAGAGTTTCAGGCCGCTCCGTGTTTGCTGGATGTGTACAACAACATGTCATATGATTATTAACTAATGAGTCAAATCGTTGTTCGTTATATGTACACAACTCCAACAACTCACTAGCGTTCTGAATCTGATCACTCATCTGTCTTTGGGCCTGAATATATTTATAGGTAATATCATTAATACCTTGTTCTAGGCTTGTTATTTCAGCCTGTAGGGTGTTTGTGTCTGTCTCATACCGAATCAACTGGGATTCTAATTTAATTTTATGTAAATCTAATTTTTCTATTAAATCTGACCGTTGTTTTCTTAATTTCAAGTTTCTTTTACAGCAAATTACATTTGGTTTAACAACTTTTTTCAATTTTCGAATAAATTTGTTTACTTTGATATATTTCTTAAGTTTTTTGTTATTATTAAAACCTGTCTGTTGTGAATGCGTTGAGATATGGCTAAGACCACTTGAACCAGACTCGATCAGCTCGCAGTACAAACTTTGGGTGGTGTTCGCTTCCAGGCGTGCTTTTTCTTCTTTCTCTTCCCTTTCCTTTTGGGCGACAAAGTCATTCACTTCGCTCAGCTCACGTTCGAGATGACTCACACGCTCCAGCGCCTGCTCGAAGATGTCGCGGCACTGACTGTATGACTCGATCTGCTTGGTGAGCTGATCACGCTGATCAAGAACGTCCGTGTAGTGGTTGTGTAGCTCCGCCAGCTCACGCTTCAACTCAGTGTTTTTATGCAAGATGTTTTTAATTTCCTTCTCGCTGTCGTCACGTTCCTGCAACAGCTGATCGCTCAGGTGCTTGGAACATTTCAACTCCTCGAGAGCTACCCGTAGTTTGGACTCCAATTCCAGTGTCTTGGCCTTGCTGCGGGTCGTCATTTTGAGGCAGCAGTGACTCCAATGACACCTGGAATGTGTACACACGGCAGCTAAATCGTGGGTTGGGACTGTTTGAAGAAATTATGTTTACTATAAGAGTAAACACTAGAATAGGCTTTAATCTTACTAGTTTGGATGTACAGATGTTAGGAGTTGTTAGAAAGTGTTAATTATGACTGTGGCCAGTGTTTTTATCGTCTACTTTGCTTCCACAGTTTGTCAAACAAAGTGAGATTGTAACGGCGCCAAACGTGAAGATGGACGTGTCTCACGGCTGTGAGACGTGTATGGGTGAATTGTTTTACTGTTAGGTGATAAATTAATTAATTTTGAACACAATTACTCCCCTGGTTTCCAGTAAATCGTCCAAAGAATTCAAACGTAGTCCGTTGGCGGTTGACGTTTGGGTACTTGTTGTTGTTAACTTTGTATTAACACTTTCACCGTACGAGTTTTGTTTACGTAATGGTTTTATATCTTGATTATTACTAATATAATATAAATTAGACGTATTTTAATATATTTTTACTAATTATTTCTAATAAAATTACTACGATGATTATTTTGACAACCGCTTGGCAGTGTTGCCAGCGGCAAAAAAAACTTTCTACCAGTGCGAAAATGACAACTGCAGCTTGGACTGATTTTACATTATTAAAATGGACGAAATCTCGATTCGTATTCCCCTGTTTCCTCCTCCAAAACTAAACTGATTTTAGTAAGTAATTCTTTTAAGAATAATATGAGAAAGACTGGCTATGTCTGTATGTTTTCCTTTTATTGTTTATATTCGTCAATTTTTCTTGCTGTGTGACTGAACACAGCGGTAAAATGGAGCAATTTTTCTTCATTTTCGAAAGCTCTTTATAGTAATTAATTAATGGAAAAAAGCAAAACGTAGGAAAGTGACGGAGGTAACATAGATTGTATGGTAAAACAATATTTGCTCTAGTGTCATTGTCATCCAGGGAGGAATTGGGGGAATACGTTTGTATGGACTAAACGGAACCCGCCTTTCCTCTTAACGAATAAATGCAAAAGTTATTCAAGAATGCAAAAATAGGGATATTTGACCAAGGAACAAACTACTCAACGATATTATTATATTATACAACGTAGAAGAATTAGGGCTTCTCAAGGATTCTCAACTCACGCAAAAATACCAGGATTTATAGGGTCCTTCTTAATATGCTGACACTTTTTTAAGGGGATGATCAGACCATCAAACTGAACAACTTTCTCTATGGGACCAACATCGAAATCGCGAAAAAAAAAATCATCTTTTCCATACAAAACTGCAAACTTACTCGAGCCAAATGGGACAGCTGATAATTTTTTCGCGATTTCTATGTTGGTCCCATAGACAATGTTCTTCAGTTTGATGGTCTGGTCATCCCTTTAAAAAGTGTCAGCATATTAAAAAGGGCCCTGTATATAGATAGATATAATCTTCTGAAGCAACAACTCGGCATGACGCTGCTGTTGCTGTAAGTTCTATCATCGTCCAACCAATGATGACGTTTCATGAGCGAAAATGTGACTTTAGCGCCACAACGGAGCTATCGGAACTAAAGCAAAAGCCTGGGCAAAACTAGAAAATTGTTTAGAATCCAAAACTAAACTGATTGTAGCCGCTTACTTTGGGGCACCAAAAACCCGCATCCTCGTATCTACCCAAAAACATTGCCGGGTTATTGATGCGGTATTTTAGAGTTAACTTTAGAACGCCTACAATTTGTCTCAGCGTTCTTTTGCTTTTCTAGTTAGTTCGGCTCTGATTGTGTTGCGATGAAGAGGAGTACGAAATAAACGAAATAAACCAGTTTGAGTATTTTTGTATGGTACGTATCCCTACTTTAAATAAATATCTTGGACATAGTCATACAAATTATCTCGTCACATTTAAAGTACCAGAATCTAGCCTGGACTTGTATTATGATGACTAGACAACGATATAGAATACATAAATAAATAGAAACGACCATGACTCGGGTACAAACATTCATATTCATCATACAAATATTTGTCCCTTATGGGATTCGAACCCGCGACCCTCGGCACAGCAGGCAGGTTCACTACCGACTGTGCTATCGGGTCGTCTACTTACTCGTCGTCGTACTTTCAATGTACAGACATGCTAGTTACATATTTATTATAATGTAGAGAAGACGGTATTTTATCGATTCCTCGGGTAATGTCGAGGGCGAAAACTAGTAATAGTACCGTACCGTCCGTTATAAGTCGTTATCGCTTGACTAGGCTAGCGTGAGTCGTGATAGTCAGATAAGCCGCATAATTATTAACCACGAAGCTTTCGTTTCAGCAAAACTAAGTTAGTCGACGCCTACTGTGTAACCGCCTAATTTAATGTACGCTACGCTTCTGGACACGGGCACGCTTAGAGGATCTTGGCATGCTATGGAAAGACATATTTTTTAACTAGCAGAATTATACAAGGTGTTATAAAAAGACGCACAATCTGATTGTGTATTGGGTGGGGTAAACAGTCGAATTGAACTGATTTTACCCATGATACTCAACAACTTTCCCAAAAAAACAAGGAAAATTCGCAAAAAGTCTACTTTTCATACAAACGTTTGATCAGCTAATTGCATTTAGTATCATCATCAAACTCAAAAGTCAAAATGTTTTATTCAAAAGAATAGCACATGGGTAGCTTTTTGACGTCATTTTTGACTCTACCACCGCGTCGGAAGGTGGTCCGTTGTAGAGAAGATGCGGCCAGAAACTCTACAACACACCTCTTTTAAAAAATATCATAAAGTATCAATATGTACAATGAATCGTCACATTCATTTCATCATCACAGCGTATATACCTCCCTCTGCAGGGCACAGGCCTACCCTCAGGGCCCATACACCCTATGGGTGTTAGTCCATCACGCGTGGCCAATCCGGATTGGTAGACTTCACATACGCATCGGAATTTCTTCTTCAGCGTATGCAGATTTCTCGCGATGTTTTCCTTCACCGTTTGAGAGCAGTCGGTATTACGTACATAAGTTAGAAAAATTCATTGATACATGACACATGTCATCCGTGCGGATTCGAACATGGACTTCAAGATTGAGTTTCCATAACTCTCCGCAACGAGCTACCGTCGACGCTCGTATCGCATTTAGTATGAAGAGTCCAAATTATTATTCCAATAAATTGATCGGTCGTTGTGGCGATCCTTGGGGAGGCATTTGTCTAGTAGTAGACTTTTATCGGACACTAGACTCTAACAAAAAATTTCACTTTAAAGCTTAATATTTCGCTAACGGATCCCTAAATCGAAAAATGGTTGTCTCACACCCACAATATTTTAAAAAGACCAATCCAACGATACCCTAGATAGAGATATAGAGGAAATAGAGGAGAAAAAAATTGCATCCCCACTTTTCGAGTAGATACCCTACAAAATTTTTTTTTTTTTTCATATTTTATATTACTACTTTGTCGGCGTGATAAATATGTATACCCATGTCAAATTACAGATTTGAGCTAAGCCGCGGAGAGACGGACGGACATGGCGAAACTATAAGCGTTCCTTGTTGACTACGGAACCCTAAAAATGGATTCATCGATTGATTGAATTCCTCGTAGTTATGATAATGAGGTTACAGTTACACTCTGACTTCCACACCGCCCACCACCCCGCATAATACATAAAACTGTGGTACTAGCAGATAATAAATGTACTAATGTAATAATGTACTAGTGTGACACATCCGAGGACACTAATTTAGCCTTCAAATTGAGGCCTAGATAGTACATTGGATAGTTTGAGAGTCTTGATCCAATATTAATTTATTTAGGAACGTCTGATGTGATCCCAATAGAGATGACATGACGTCATGCAATTTGCGTAATGGGATCTACCTAAGCCAGGTGACCAGTGCCCCTAACTCCCTAGTGACCCATAATGGATTAGGAAAATGTAGTGTTCTTTTTATTAATATAACATATAGGGCCCTTCTTAATATGCTGACACTTTTTAAAGGGGCACTGAGAAAAATTGGTACGTATACGTAGCCCGTCGCAGCTTACGTACCACGTAGCTTACGACGCGATACCCATTACAATGAAGCTTCATTATGAAGTACGAGACAACTTAAATACTGATGCAACACTCGTAATCAGTATCGCGTCGTAAGCTACGTGGTACGTCAGCTGCGACGGGCAACGTATAAGCTGCGATGAGCTACGTATACGTAGCATTTTTTTCTCAATGGATGATCAGACCGACAAACTAAAGAACTTTCTATATGGGACCAACATCGAAATCGCGAAAAAATATCAGCTGTTCCATGCAAAACTGCAAACCTACTCTAGCCAAATCTATGGGACAGCTATGATTTTTTTTCGCGATTTCGATGTTGGTGCCATAAAGAAAGTTGTTCGGTTAAAGGTCTCATCATCCCCTTAAATAAGTGTCAGCATATTAATAATGAATGAAGGAATTACCTACAATACAAATGTACGTATAATGCTCTCAAACGCTACCTAGATAAGCTACTATATATTCATATTTATTACTAATATATTCTCGTTACACTTATCAAATAGCCAATTACATAAACACGTGTCTATCTAAACAATCAGTATTAAATTAAGTATTCTACATTGTTAACATCGTAACATAGTGTAATACTGATGAAATAATAAGCGATAAATAAGAACGTGTGACTTATTGACACACCTTATCTATTATTGAATTTTAATGACCCTGAATAGACAGTTCCTCTTATTTTATCATTTTGAATTTTAAGACTTCTGGATGGTAAAATCGAAGGGAATTAGACGCATAAGAATTAAAGTTCCGTACCGTTACCGAATTACTGATATCAATTTTCTACTGCAATACAAAAAGATCCAAAACCTACAGTTAGCAAAGCGAGCTCGAGATTTCACTGAATTCTGGGGCGACCAAAGTAAGCTCGAGATTTTACTGTAATGCATCTAGGTTCTTGGCGATACAATCATAGCCGGGAACGAGCGAAGCGAGCTCGAGATTTTATCGCAATATAAAGAGATCAGTTCTCTTGTTTCTCTTTCAATACATTGCTGCATTATTTCCTGCTCGAGGCCATTCATGTACCTACCTATTAAACAAAAGCTGAAGCAAGCTCATGATTTTTCTATTTAATAACTCGATTGTGGAGCTCTTGCTGAAATCTAGTTGATTTATGTACGAGAAACAAAAACTGAAGCGAATGAAGAGGACTCTAAAATATATACGTACCAAGATAATCACTCGGTTCTAGTAAGTGCTCAGTTTCAGAGCGCAGAAAAAAAACAAAAAAGCTGAGCGAGCGAAGCGAGCTCTAATTTTCCCAAGTACGTTCTGGCCACATGGTCTTTTCAAGAAAGTGGATACGAGAAAAGAAACTTACCTGATATGTAATTTAGCGACATGTTTAGGGATTCAAAATGAAATGCCAAGTTGAGATATAATATGTATACTTAGGCTAGGTTTGTCTTTTACTTCACTACAGATGTTCTTAAAATTATTTACATCCATAAACAACAAGTAAACTATAATTAATTGTCACTACGGGCTCATTGTCAATACTCTTCAGTAGGCCCAAATCACGAACTACTTTCACGAAATCATCCAAGAACTCTTCTTTAAGATCTGAAGGTACTTTGAAAGGAGATATTAATTCCATTGTATCTGCAAAATGAAAAAAAAACAGTTTAACTTAATTATCTACCTTTACATACGTATAAGGGACAGCAGGGTGAATCGGTGAATTCATACCATTAAACTGAACAGTTTTTTACGGAACAGTTGTTTTTTTTGCGATTCCAAATGTTGGCTTCATAGAGTATGTGGTTTAGTTTGATGGACTGAATTCACTGTTTCACTATTTGCCGGCTGCCCCTAACACCCGTATGAGATCAAATGAATGAACAAAAAATTTAATTTAAAAACAGTATCGCAAAATCAGTAGGTTCCTTAAAAACTGTACTTAGGTATAGAAAATATATTTGTCGCGTTCAAGTTATATAATTCTTGTTCTAATTTTAATAAGAAGTCCTTACTTCTGAAGAGTTCCATATCGTATGTGTAGGTCTTCTTCACGCATTTGACGTCGATGTTCTTGAAGCCAACTTCCAACATTGTACGTTTCACCTGTTTTTCTGGTTCCTGAAAATTTAGTTTAAATAGATAATCATCAGCCTTTATCCTATTATAAGGCGCAATAATTAATACATTTCTGCTCAGTAGAAATCTAAGGCTCTAACCGTTTTACAATACGCTGAAAACCTTATAGGGCTCAATTCAGACCAAAGTGGCAGCGGCAGGCAGAGCAGTTACAATTGCGCAGCATTTTAAACTTTATCTTCATTGCTAAAATATACAAGGTGTTACGAAAATAAAAATAAACATTTCAAACTTTTACGCGGGTTGTTTAGACAATCAAACTGAACAACTTTCATTATCCAGCATCGAAATAACGAAAAAAAAATCTGCTGTCCCATACATTTAGCTCGAGTAATTTGTAGTTCAGTATGAAACATCCGATATTTTTTTCGCGATTTCGATATTGGTATCATAGTGAAATTTGTTCTGTTTGATGGTCTAAACCACCCCTTAAATGTTTATGTGTATTTTTGTTACACCTTGTATTTTATAGTATCGTTTGTGCTTGATTTTTTTTTTAAATTGGAGCGCGACCGCTGCTGCGCTGCTCATTAAGCTCTCCAGCTAATGCCAATCACTGCCAACCGCTACCTGCCGCTGCCACACCAGCCCCTGCCTGCCGCTGAAGACCGCTGCTTGCTGCCGCCATTTTAATGTAAATTGAGCCTTCGGCAGCGAAAGAACAATACTGAACCTGCCGCACAATAAAAGTGCTACATGTTGTGTCTGATAGGATATAACGAAATCGATTTGAAATTTATTTAGGGGATATAATTCCGTCTGGTTATATTTTCAATACTAACTCATTACAGTCAATTAATTTTTTCAGAAACAATCTAGAAACTAATCTCTATGCTTGTATTGTGTCAGATTTTCGTTAAAATGTATAGTTCTAAAGTTACAGTGGCTCAAAGATTTATATACAAATCTTAAATTAATCCTACCATTGAAACTGTATATTTTAACGAAAATTTGACACAATACAAGCATAGAGATTAGTTTCTAGATTGTTTCTGAAAAATTTCATTGATTTGAATTGGTTAGTATTGAAAATATAACCAGACTTCGTTTGTATGGAGCGCGCTCCGAATTATCTCCTTTTAATTTAACGCACAAGAAAAGACCTCGCGAATTGTCTGTAGTTTGCACTAAGCATAAGTAGGTACCATACTATAATATTCTGAGCTCAAACTGAGGTTACAGGGCCTTTATTTCGGGATCCGTACGGCAACAAAACCATATAATATGCAGTGCCCTGCGCCGTTGTTAAGATGAACAACTGTTCAGGCCACAACGGAACAATTATTACGCTCGTTGTAACGAATTTAAGTCTTTTTTAGGAATAAAAGTAGCCTTTTTTGTCCGCTACATCTATGTGTAAAATTGAAATAGGTTCAGTAGTTTAGTAGCTGAAGATGTGACCAACAGACAGAGATACTTTCCGAGTTAATTTTCTCGATTGGATGCATCGATCATATCTAAAAGTCTAAAAGCAGTCTTAGAAATTTATTGTCCGAATTGACATGCTCATCATGCATGCATAGCATATGCTCACGACTATATTTCCCGAGGGGGTAGTCAGAGATATTATGAAACCTCAGAACATCCACGTTTCACTAGTACTGAAACTCTGTCCAGTGTGACGTGGAGTGAGCCCGTCGCCACTTGTAATGGAGAGTGGGTACAATACATGTCTCGAAATTGAAGCATGTAACTATCCTCACGATGTTTTTCTTCACCGACAAGCCAGTGGTGATACAAATCGTACATAAATTCCGAAAAACTCATTGGTTACTCGCCACTGGACCACCACAGCTTTCACATGTTCCCTGTAAACAAAATGGCGGAATACCACACTCTGGACGCTTCATAGAAACGGGTTCACTCTGACAAGAAGAGGTTAGCACGACTATCCTGAATGGAGGGATACCTATACACCACTGCTTACTGTATTCCTCACGATAGTACCCGTGAGGTCAAAATTGTTGGCGGCAAGGCGAGTGTCCCTACTTCACGTAGATATTAGTAAGTACTCTTTCTTATACTGTGGCAATACCACAGAACAATATTCAGCAATACTAAAAAAAGTGAAAGGTATTATTAGTTTGAGATAATGACATTCTATACTACATATGAACTCACCACGTTATACAATAGCTTAACTAAAAAATGGTACATGTCTCTAATGTCACCTTAGTATGCCTCAGTTTTGCTCGGCAGTCATACATTGCCGTTGACACTCCAGTCCTTTCAAATATCTTCCGTCACAAAGCAATAATGCAAAACAATTAAGCATATTTTAGCGGCCCCGTTGATAGCGCACTGATGCTAAGTCCTTGTTTATAGAATGTCATTGGTTTGAGAGCACTTTTGAATCTGCCAATTTTGGAGCTTTGATTGTATATTCTATTCTTTTATTTTTGAACGAAGATTGGAATTAATTATCGTTCCGATTGGGTCAAGTCTGTGGTTCAAAATTAATCTAGTTATTTAATATTTTTGACCTGGTTCTTTTCCTAATGTAAATTGTCCTTCAGTTATAAATAACAGAGTTTTTATGTGCCCTCTCATTGGTTTCGAATGTTAAACTAGTGTACTACAACTTTAATCAATATGAAATCACAAAATCCTCAGTATCTGACCTGGTTATCCTGGTAAGGCGTCACAGAGTTTTCCACATTTCCGATGAAAGGTTGCCATCTAGCGTTTCGCGACACGACTCTCCAAGCTTCATGAATTGGTGTATAACCAAGAAATACCAGGAAACAATCGCCTCCTTCTTTCAAGAGCTGACTTATATTCGTGAACACTGACCTGCAATATTAAACCCTATTTAGTTCATTGGAAATACGAAATTGCTTATTTATTCTCTATTATCTATTTATTATCTGTTTATACTAGGCCAATGACATTAATAAACTAACATAATAGGTCATCAAAGTGATGGAACTCGGCGCACAGAATTTGTGCGTTCATTATTCACATCGATCCAATACAATAATTCTTACTTACTCTTGATTGTGCACCCAATGAATCGCATAGAAGGAAAACACATGATCAAAGTTATTCTTTAAATCATCGGGCATGTCGCCTCCCATGTCAAGCACCTTGAACTCCGTACGCTCATCACCGTAGTTTTCATTTGCAAACTTTATCATTATCTCACTTCTGTCACTTCCCACCAGCTTCTTGAAGTTCGATGGCAGGAATGGCTTCAAAATATCAGTAGTAACAGTTCCGTCTCCACATCCTAAATCCATGATAGAGTCGTTGATCCTCCATATAATTTTAGTTGAATATTTCTCTAAACAATCTAGGGCATCTTTTTTGGTGATATCAGTGCATTTCTTGTATAATTCTGGATTTAACATTTTCTGTCTTTGATGTTTTCTTTCAGGAAACTTTGCCTGCTCAGAACAGGAAATTTTAATAAATCAATGTGTAAAGAGTCTTGTAAGATTTTATTATAAAACGTTAAACGACTGAAGATCGAATGTATTGTCGGAGGATTTATCTCAAATGTTTATAACTTTACAGCTGATCTTTACGGATACCCTTTTGGCCTCATAATCACGTTTACTCTAATTAAAAACGAACTAACTTGTAACAAACAGCCGGCAATGTGATTAAAATTACTAGAAAAAAATACTTTTTACAATTTGCAAATTATTGTTAAATAAAAAAATGTTTGCTTCAAATAATTCCCCTACTTCCATCACATATCTACCAAGAACGTTCTCATACAAAGTGTAAACCGGCTGATTTATTAAGTGTATGAAATCAACTATAAAATTATGTTTCTGTGCATAATTATAATCAAATTACAACATTCGATACGATAATAAAACGGTGCTTACCGTGATACAGTTTTTAGAAATACGTACCAATTAATTACCTACGAAGTTCAAAACTCAAAATTAACTAACAGGTAATTACTAACTGATAACCTACAAAGTTAATTATTACGAATGACCTTCTATTTTACCAAAGAGTACATACCGCGCCCATCAGGAGCTGGCAAAAACTTAGCTAAATTTAATTTTTTCATAAATCAAACACCATAATAAAATCTCAAAACACATTCTGGACGTCGTCTGGAAAAACCTTCTCTATTTACAAAAGAACATTACATTACAAAACTGCAGTACCGACTCGATTAAAATGTATAGGACAGCAGATTTTTTGTATTTTTTCTTTATTTTGGCTCCATAGTAAAAGCACCCCCTTAAGTATTACTAGGGTGTTCTGTAATAAGTGATAAAACTACTGTAAGGACAGTTTCCCAAACGCTTAATATATCTTGTGGAGGATGTAGATCTATAGTAAGTAGTTTGTAGACGTTTGAGCGATATTGTCATTTTACAACATGGGTATAGTGACCCGTTGTAGCGGCGATGTAGAGTAAGGCCTATCACATACATACGGAATCCCCAATCAGAATTACGATCTCGTATGAACTTTCCCCTCCACAATTCCGTCCGGTATCAAATCCTATTCAAAATCACAATCCTGATTCGGAATTCCGTATGTACGTGGCAGATCTGAGAGACGATGTAGTGAATGGACGTTTTTTTTTACATTTAACCTATATGTACACACGGTGACACATCAAGCTACACAAAACAAACATAAGCTAGCTCCACGTTACTATACGTTATACTACCTATGCGAGGCCAGCTTATTTTGGTTTTGTATAGCTTGATGTGTAGCCGTGTGTAAAATGATTTATAGCAGTGCGCGGCATGCATGCTCAATGGTCGTACACCAACAGAAAATACTATCGGGAATATGGTGAATATGGTAGTTACCTAATCAAACCTTTAAATTAAGGGCAGAATCACGGTGCGGTCATACGCATTATGTTATTCGGTTTTTGTCTTGTTATCATTATCAATAGTTCTGTCTATAGGGAACTGAGCCGAAAATAATGACAATATCACAAATGTCTTTTTAGCGCAATTATGACATATTTAATTTCAACGAATATTTCACATCACTTTTAAGACGAAATTGATGATAATACTTGATGATTGAAAATACTTTTAATGATAAACTAGAAGAAGTTACAGTCGGTTTTACAGTGAAATCTGGTAATTTTAAGGACATGAGAAATTATTTGGTTTTTCTCGAAATTATATTAAGTAATAAAACTGAAGAAAAAGGGATCTAAAGTCACCGCTTTTTTTCCAGTTATAAGCATTTAGGTACTCTTACATCGTTGATCGGAAGAAATGAAAATTTACAATATACTTCACAATACAACATAGAATGATTTGGTTTTCTAGAAAATTAATATAAATTCATCTAATTTTTCAAAGAAAACGCTCAAAAGCTAAATTCTGACCGTAGCCACGCGGGCGTTCACATCGATTAGTATGGAGAATCGTGTTCCCGGGCGGATACGCCTTAATCACAAACCTTACTTCTGTAACGTATCTCGTGCCAGCATTCGTGGCGGGCAGTATATGTAGAACTAGATCGATTTGTGTAAAACTTTCGTGCGTTCTTCAGTTCACGTGATCTTTTACACCGGAAACCGGAAACATTCGACTAAACGCCCGATTAAAGCCGTGGAGAAACTTTGCTCAACATTTTCTTAATCTAGCTTTTTTTGAACCAAAGAACAAACCTGCACAGTTAGTAACTCCCTTGAACAAACCGGTATTCGTTCTTAGAACAGTACCACTTGCCTACCTTTGGTTCGGCTGTCAGGTATGGCGATGGTAGGTACCACCCCAAAAGAGTATCTAACAGGTTGTAACAAAACACCCTATGCTTCAGCAATTAAAACTGAACAATCTTTCACTATGGAGCCAATTTCGAAATCGCGAAAAAAAGTATTTCTGGAGCCCCATTTCCAGCAGCAGAGGTCTATCGACTGAATCTCAGAAGTGCTATTTTTGAATCTCACAGTTTCAAAATCATCGATCGAATCATGCATAAAAAATCCATATCCGTGTAAAATTAAATGCGTTACATACTTCAGTGTGTGCTTCTTTTCCGTACTGAACAACATTCACTATGCAGCCAACATCGAAATTTGGAAAGATAGCTGTTCCATAGAAAAAGTCAATAGCTGCTCTACCCAAATGTATAGAATTTTTATGAATATTTTCGAGATTTCGATGTTGGCTCCATAAAGAAAGTTGTTCAGTTCGTTGGTCTGAAGCACCCCTTTAAGTATGAAACGCATTTAAGTTTACAACCTATATACTAGACACAACTAATAAACGATTTGTTCCCGCTGTGACTTTCCGCTGGGTTCTGACTAGATATATCACTTTCGAATATGAATTAGGCCGTGTGTCATTCAAAAATAGGCTAAGTGCGATAGTAGGCATCCCGCTACGAAATCATTTTTTTATCACATCATCATCATCATCATCATCAGCCCATCATCGTTGACTGCTGAACATAGGCCTCTCCCAAGGCGCGCCACAAAACTCTGTCCTCGGCCTTCCACATCCAATCGCTCCCCGCTACTTTTTTTAGGTCGTCTGTCCAGAGGGCAGCAGGGCGTCCCACAGTACGCCTACCAGTTCGCGGTCTCCACTCTAGAACTCTGATACCCCACCGGTGGTCAGTTCTTCGGCAGATATGACCAGCCCATTGCCACTTCAGCTTGCTAATTTTCTGAGCTATGTAAATTACTTTAGTTCTCTGAGTTTTTTTAGCACAATCCCTTTAATTTCAAAACAAATATGAAACAAATCAGTCTGTTATACATGATATTAGTACAAATATTTGTATCTAGACGAGACATATTGGACTCTCGCAACTAAAATGAAAACTGATCGTAAACTTTATCTGCAGCACTGACTCTCCGATACGGATTCAAAAATAAATAAAATGCTAATCCGATCCATCCCCTTTTACTGTCGAAGTTAAACCAATTTTGTTGATCCACCCTGTGTAGGAGGTACCCTTAACTGAAAGTTAGGACATTTACCCTTAAATGATATTAGCTAAGTTTCCACGTAATGTGTCTTTGTTTTTTTTCGGAAGTCGTTATTGTGTTATTCTTTACGTTAACTTCATACTGTTAACTGGAAAGTGTAATATTGGAGATTGAAAAGTTTAGGCCTCTAGATACTTGCAAGAGTCACCAACATCATTATACAACGTGTTAATGAATAAACGCAAAACTAGAAACTAGTTTGTTCAGAATCGAGTTTGTTATCAATTTTTTCAAAATATGAATTTCTTTTCAAAATCTTAAATAATTTGCTGGTAAAATTTAAACTTAAAATTCACTGAACTTGATCTAAACCCACCGCACATGTACCTCGCTCTTAAAATGTATCCAAGAGCACTTTAGCGCTTTCATTCATTGCTGAAATGATAACAAATCATTTGTGCCTGTAAACTTAAAATGTGAATAACTTTAAATTTTAAATTTCAAAATAATGAAATTAATGTTTCAATCTAATTATTTTGTTATAAATCAGTTGGGGTTTATGAGGTTTTGCGCTTATTCATTAACACGTTGTATATGGTCTTCTGATCTGATGCAATGGCACAGATATAGGTAGGGTTTTCATTGCACAGAAACGATGTATTCGAGCCATAATTATGCGACATCGCACCTGATGTTTTTGTCGACCATGTTTTATAAGCATGGCAATATTACCCTGCCTTTATATTCTTGAGGTAGGTAAATATGTAAAGCAAAACTACGGCCTGTTCATTGAAGTTAGACAAGTGGTACAAAGGAATATGAGATATCCCAATAGACTTGTACTTGGCACAGCACCAAAACCCGGCGCGGCGTTTTAATAAAAATAATTATGCAGAAGTGCAGATCGATATACAGGGAGTAAGTGACAGCCTTGCAAATACTGAAACGGTGAACTCAGAGCATAAAATTTAATAACTTTCACTATGAAGCTTACCTCAGAAAACGTGAAAAAAAATCAGCTGTCCCATACATTTGAGTCGGGTAGGTACAAGCAGTTTTGTATGAATATAGTCGTGAGCATTTGCATGCATGCATGTACCTAAATATTCTAAAAGCTCGCACATATTATTTAAATTTCTGAATCAATTTCGATAAAAGTTGGCAATAAAGTAAATTCAATATTTAGTTTATATGATGGGTGCTGCAGAAAGGGGCGGCTGTTAGTGGTCCTTATGGGAAGTGGTCCTATGGGAAGTAATTCTTATGGGAAGTGATCCTTTTGGGAAGTGGTCCTTTTGGGAAGTGGTCCTTTTGGGAAGTGGTCCTTTTGGTATTGGTCCTTATGGGAAGTGGTCCTTATGGGAAGAGGTCCTTTTGGAAAGTGGTCCTTATGGGAAGTGGTCCTTATAAGAAGAGGTCCTTTTTGGTAGTGGTCCTTATGGGCCGAAAGGGTTACTACATGGCCTGGGGCCTATGGCAGCCACTGCAAATCCGCCACTGTCTACAACCACACGCTGAAAAGATTGTTGCCTGGAACCTTTACCAATAAGAGACAGGAGTGAGTGTGTTCGTTGTTTTTCTAATTTTGTACATTTACTATAATTAAAGAAGAGTTTTTTGTTTCAGCAAAAATTTCGGAAGACAACTAAAGTAAGGAATTACTTAAATAAGTAAATCTTTTCCATTAATTTATCCTCAACGTTTACAGAGTTAACCCTTTGTGATATTCGTGGCTTTAAGGGTTGGCCATGGACTAAGAGAATAATTAAATCTACATTTATTTCGTGACCCTATTTTCTAAAGACTGTTTAAAAGCGTACGGACGGTTAAATGAATGAACAATAAAAACAATTTAATTTTTGATTTAGGTCCGTAAAGTAAAAGTAAATGAACGTTAGTTTGGAGAAAGAATTTATCGTTTGTGAAAAAATATTGTTTACTCGTTCTAAGAAAACGGAGGTATAAGAGGAAGCGATGGGGCCAACGCCAAATGCTATGACATTGAACCGGAATATGTATCACCGCCTTAACATCATCATCATCAGTATACAACGTATTAATGAATAAACCCAAAACTAGAAAATAGTTTGTTTGGAATGTAGAGCAGAATCGAAACGCTATTTTTTATCAAAATATCAAACCATTTGCTTGTAGTTTTAAAATTTTCTGAACTCTATGTCAACCCACCGCACGGGCATACATACAACCAGGCTTGTCTCGCTCCACAGCTCAGGTACGCTTGACAGCCGATCCCCACCGAGGGGTGAATGGCTATAGGTTACGTTTACCGTGAAAACTTCTTGGTGAAATCTTATTAGACTTGCCGCCATTTTGTGAGTAGTCAGTACGAGACTTGAAAACCTTAGCGATGTCACGCTGCCAGCACGTGAAAGAATGAAAGAGGGAGACTATGTAAAGGAAGCTTTCATGTCTAATGACTCTGTTCATTTTTATTTGCACGCGCGCCGTTGTAACAGTTGGTACGTTATTCGCGAATTGTACGATAGGACGGGTGCGAATAAGTTTGTATCTAATTGCCCTGCGCAGAGAGTCGCTATTTATTTAAATCTATGTTCGAAGTAATTCTTCTGCATGGGTAGTACTAGTATTTATTCTGTGATACTACTGTCTAACTTACTACCATAACAAGATTCTTACAATATATCCTTGAGCACGCTAGCGCTTTCATCAAATCACTTTAGCATGAAAACATAAAATGCGCATAATTTTAAATGTTAATTAAGAAAATAATGAAATTATTGTTTCAATGCAATTTTTCCGCTATAAATCAGTTCTGGTGTATGAGGTTTGCGCTTATTGATTAACACGTTGTATAACGTTGTAAACGTATAATTCGGTTTTGGAAACGATCACCGAAGTTAAGCAACAACGTCAACGTCAGGTCTGGTCAGTCTTTGGATGGGTGACCGTTTAGTGGTATTTCATCTCGAGCGTTTCCGTGCTTCGGAAGGCACGTTCAGCAGTTGGTCTCGGATACTGACGTCAGATTGCATTGTAACGGCGTCTGAGGCGTATTAAGGCGGCTTGAAATTTTCCTGACAGCAAGTTGACCACTAACTTGACTCCACTACACTTTCATTGTCTGAATTACACCCTTAAAGTTATGTTAGTAATTAATAATTTGTGTTGTATACGCATCAGAATTTCTGATCTGCGAATAATAAAATAAATAAAAAAAAATAAAAAAAATGTTAATGTTTGTTTCCTCACGATATTTTCCATCACCATTTAAGAGCAGTCGGTATAACGTACTTAAAAATCAAAAAACGCATTGTCACATGGCATGTCGTCCTTGCGGATGCGAACCCGGACCCTCATGATTGAGTGTCCATACTCCTCCGAAACGCTCTTTCTTTACTTATTCTTCTTCTTATTATAGTATTATACTTAATAAAGTATAGGTTTTCAAACAGAATAAGCTCTCTAGACTCTTTTAAAAACTCGTACAAATAGAAAATACGGTTGACAAGAGAGACTTGACGAGTGTTTTTGCCTATTCACATTCTCTTCATTTTCCACAACTCACAAGTGTATTCCGTAGTTACGTAGAGAGTGCGTAGTTATTGTAAGTGCTCGTATTGTCAAAACATACAATGGTTGTCGCCGTCCAGGGTCGTCTCCAGGGAACGTAATGAGGTCTAATGTATTTACATTACACAGACAGGTTTACTGACTCCAGACAAGAGTGGACGGTCAAGTGAAAGTCGATGTTACGGAAATTAATGTTCAGTATCCGACCGCAAGTCAACACTTTTTTCAGTCTTTGATTTTATGCAGATTACTTAATCGTTTCCGTATTATATACTCCGTATATTCCGTACCCAAAGGGTGAAAACGGGACCCTATTACTAAGCCTATATTTTCCGTTCGTTCGTCCGTCTGTCTGTCCTACTTTTGAACCGTAATAGGTAGACAGTTGACTTTTTCACAAAATGTGTGTTTTTATGGCGCATTTGGTAACAAATAATAAAAATGTCAAAAAGTCAAAAAGTAGTAGTACATTAAGGGTCCTCGTACAGGAAACTAGTTTTATCAAACTTTTATCTTCTCGCTCTATCATCGTAAAAACGGTCATACGTCGTTGTCTATCGTAAGTGTCAAACTTGGGGTGATTATAGGGCCAACTTTACAGTATAACAACAAATAATAAAAAACGGCCATGTGTGAGTCGGTCTCGCGCTAAAGGTCCCGAAGAAAACACATTTTTTTTGTAAGTTTAATATATGTTGTGTGGTGTGGCACGGAACCCTGGGTGCCCGTGTAGCCTGACTCGCACTTGACCGGTTTTATTTACCTATAAATAGATTTGACTATTAATGTGCATTAGGCGAAGATGACTAACTTAATGCCCAATTTCATCAATGGACAAAACTAGACGAGGGGTCAGGCTGTGAGACATCTTTGTTTATATCTCGTTTACTCAATTCCTCAGTTCATCGTTGATAAACCACAGTCTTGCATTCTCGCCGAGAACATGCGAGAGCGAGAGCCCTTCCCGGGGTGTCTTTCATTGTTCTCACAGCCGGGGCATCACGTCTTTTCGTGAGCCATAGTTATTTTCCTTGGAGCTTCTTGTCGAGAATTCTCGCCCAGAAGTTCTCGCGAGAGAAAAGTGCCTGCGTAAAGGTACTCGTGCTGTTGAATGTACAATTCAAATCATCAAACAGATTTGTATAAAATCGCATCTATGGGAAAGGGACGGACGGATAGACACCGAAGTGATTTGAAAGCCTTTTTTCCAATTTTAGCACGGAACCTTAGAAGTTTGGGTAGAAATGTAAGAGTTAGAGATACCATTACTCCATAGTACGTTATAGTTAGTCTTTGTTTTAGTTGAGTTATAAGTTGAGTGGAGACTGTCCCTGAGATAGGAAAAGGTTTGTGTTAACTTTGGCACAAACTAAGCAAATTCTATTTCAAAAGTACACTGAAAGTTAATCTTGATACAATTGCCCAATTCAAAAAGTGATTCGCAGTGCAAAGTTTCTGAAAATACCTAAATGGAATTAGGCATTCATGTGTAAAACTTACACAAATTAACGTTAAAAAACCTAAGATTAATCTTATCTTTTTAACGGACTTCACAAAATAAAGGAGGAGGTTCTATGTTCATCTGTATATAGGTATTTTTTTATGTATGTTCTTGCAACTACCATGTATCTTTTTTATCACCAAAAAAGCACTAACTATTCACCCTTAATCAAACCCTGCGTATAGCGGAGAGTAGATAAAAAGTCCCTTTGACTTTGCAAGCACATTTTTCATTTAGCGAAGATGCTTTGTAACCGTTCTTGTGATATTCAACGAACTAAATGTAACATTTCACACTGAATTAAAATAACATCATTTAGAATAGCATCGGGTAGCAGCCTGGATAGATATAACCACCGTCGCCCGACGGTTGAAATCTTTCATTCACAGATGATAACAGGGAATCATACCAGAGGCGTATTCTCCTAAGGGCAATATGGGCAAGTGCTAAGGGCGACCAGTACAGAGGGGGCGGCCTGCTGGTCCGTACACATGGAGAGGATGCCCAATGAAATTATGTAGCCAGAGCTGAGCCACAAGCACGACCGGGTGGACGCAAAAAAAATTGGAGCTTGCATCGCTCCATCCAGGTTTCATTTCACATTTAAATTAATATGATATTCCTGTTTTGAGAGAAGATTGCTAAAAATGTCAAACCAGCTTCACCTGCTCTAGTTTCAATTTTTTTTATATATACCACTCCGTAACCACACTGAAAACGGTTTTCTGGTCAGGGCTACATCATTATGGCGAAAAAATTTCAAACTTACTTCGCTCGCTCTGTTTTCTATTATTGCACTACATTCATAAACTGATAGAGTTCCTAAACAGCCAAAAGTCGTATTGCCGACATATATGCCCTGGGGCGCAATATATGGAAATACGCCCCTGAATCATACACAATATCCTACTCCAAGGGCTTGAAACCGGTAACAAAAGTACAGGTTCTGTACTGGTACATAGCTTTTCTTACAATTTCTGTACCTGGATATACTAACAAGTAAGTAAGTGCCCATTTCACATGGAATCACACGACTTAGGGCCGCCACATATATGCGGATTGCGGAATTACCATACGAAATCCTATTGTGATTCGGAATTCCGGATCGAAATTCCGAATGTGTGTGGCGAGCCTGTGTCTTAGTATTTAAGCCATCCAAAACCCTTTTAACAATGCTCCGCAATAAAATCTTACCGGGTGTAAGGAAAAGTATCATTAACCTTTGAACCACATACTCTACCCATATCAATCTGAACAACTATTACTTTGGGAACAAACATGTGAGAACAAAGAAAAAAATCCGCTCTTTCATACTGACTCGGTCGAGTAGGCATTGCAGTTTAGTTACTATATTATATAAATTATATGAAATATAACATCAAAATAAAGTTATTATTAACACTTCAAAAGCCGGTTACGTTGCCGTGCCCTATAGAATTTAACGGGACAAGCAGTGACAAATTTTACGGAATTAAGTACCTAACATCTCAACTAAGCATTCGAATATTTATTTATATGGGTATCTTATTATAAATATGGTAAAGAACTTACTGACTGCTCTTTCCTTTTTCATACATCCAATCGCCCTGCATTGATTGCATTTGATATACTGATGAAGACGGACATGGGATACTTTTTATCCCAAAAAACTAATTCTATGCAGGCAGAGCTGCAAGGAAAAGCTAGTTTGCTATAAATAAACCAAGCTTAAAGCTTTGAGACACGCTATGTAAAATATATATTTCAAAAGGAGAACAAGTAAAAGCCTTTTTAGTGTCAGTCAACAAAGAAACGCCTATTATAAATCTCTCTCGGCAATTAAAGCGGCGGAAGTACAGAGCTTTATATTTCAAAGTAAATGAATAACTTCCCTAGCATTCTCAGTGTTCATTTATAATATAATAATGGCAATTGAGAAATCTCGATTCGTCTTATCTTCGGTATAGAGCCGCGATTTCCAATTAGTGGTGCGCGTATCCAGGGTAGCCAAAAAAATTGCTAAACTAAAGTGGCAGTGGGCGGGGCACATTGCTGGCCAACCAACCTATGGCCGATGGGGCAGAAGAGTTCTGGAGTTGAAAGCGCAGCGTGGGTTGGCCTCCCACAAGGTGGACCGACGACCTGGTGAAGGCGGCGGGAACCCGTTGGATGAGGGCAGCGCAGGACCGGTCATTGTGTCGATCCTATGGGGGGGAGGTCCATCAGTGGACATCCATCGGCTGAGATGATGATGTACCCAGGGTACATGAGGTGAGGTTGCTTGAAACCCCTTCAAGCGGCACACGCGGCAGTTTGTGATTTTCAATAATTATAGTGCGTCCAGCACCGTGATTTTGACAGGCGGTTTTAGAAATTTAATTTTACTATTTAAAGCTGTTTGAAAAGCGGTCAAAACTTTATAATACATTAAAAGTATACAAGATTAATTTAACATAACAAAAATTTTCAGAAAGTTAAATATTCGTTCTACGACGATCTATCAAAATCATCATAATAAATGGCAAAACATTTTGGGTTTAATATAAGGGGTACGGGTTGTATATGAATTTTTATTATAGGCAAATTACCTATTCTATACTCCATTTCAAATAGCAACGAAATTTAAAGGCTATTTTGAATTACAGAAACATCGATTTGAAACAATTCCTCTCACTTATTCTTAGAACAGCTTTAGTAACGTCCAAGATATGTCGGACAGTAGATCTTTCTGATAAGTAAATTATACAGGGTGTAACAAAACACCCTAGTAATACTTAAGGGGGTGCTTCAGACCATCAAACTGAACAACTTTCACAATGGAGCCAACATCGAAATCGGGAAAAAAAAATCCACTCTTTCATTCAAAATATTTTATTTTTTCTTGACGTTGGCTCCATAGTGAAAGTTGTTCAGTTTGATGGTCTAAAGCATCCCCTAAGTATTACTACGGTGTTTTGTTACACCCTGAATTTGCAAATCAGAATTGGCCAGAAAGCTATATAGGAATCGGAAAATCTTTTCATCCTTATTTGAAATTAAGTATAGACGTGCCATGCTCAGCGGAGTAACGAATATAGAGCTATCGTATTACTTCCACTTGTTAATCCTACTCTCCCAACAAGTTCGATAGGTACTATATTAAACGCATAAAGTATGATTATACACAACAACATTAACTTCATAAAATTTTTGATGACATTAATTATTCTTTTACTCGATTTCCACTTCTTTTTTGAGCACAATTGTCTATTTTTTCTTTTCTATTTCAAATGCAAATTGAGTTTGAAAGTTCGTTTGGCAGAATTTCGTCAGGGCGGCGTCACTCGAGTCCCTTTCGTAAACTGAAACTTTTTTCTTCTTTAGTCAAATAGTCAAGTGTTCGTCAAACTCAATTTTTACTGTTTATATTTCGAATAAGTACACTGCCTATAGAAAGTTTTAGTAGTCTGTTGCGACATTTAGTAAGGGGGTCTTAATTCATCATGAAAGATAATATTGTTAACTATATTTTAAATACAACGTGTTAATGAATTAACGCAAAACTAGAAAGTAGTTTGTTTAGAATCGAGAGCAGAATCGAATTATCATGTTTTCAACACAGGTAATTTTTTCAAAACATTAAATAATTTGTTTGAAAAATTTAACATTTACTGAACTCGATCGCAACCCACCGCACGGGCACACTCAGCCTACTTACTACGAAAACAAAATTCTTAAAATGTATCCACGAGCGCTTTCATTCATTTCTGAAATGATAACAAATCATGTTTGCCTGAAAAATTTAAATGCGAATAACTTTAAATTATAACTATCAAAATAATGAAATTATTGTTTCGATCTAATTATTTTCTTATAAATCAGTTGGGGTGTATGAGGTTTTGCGCTTATTCATTAACACATTGTATAGTTGGATAGTATGGATAGTATCCAACTATATTTAATGGATAGTATCATCAACATCAGCCTATCATAGACCACTGCTGAACAG
This sequence comes from Agonopterix alstromeriana, assembly GCA_963924505.1. Lineage (NCBI taxonomy): Eukaryota > Metazoa > Arthropoda > Insecta > Lepidoptera > Depressariidae > Agonopterix > Agonopterix alstromeriana. Next base: position 7,423,568 of record OZ004670.1, read on the forward strand.
GGCTGCAATCACGGTAAATATTCGGTGATTGAACCGTGATTGGACTACGTACGAACCATAACTTTTGACACATTTGTTATTGCGCTAATCGCGGTACTGCTCTTGACAGCCGTTAGAGCCATTTTGACAGATAGCTCAGACGTTAAGGGCTGTCGGTTACATAGAGTTTAGCGCGATGTGGAATTCAGCACAGTTGAATAGTAACTGGATTGCAATGTGATTAGAACTGATCATCATCTCATCCCAGCCGATGGACGTCCACTGCTGGACATAGGCCTTAGAACTGATATTGGATAAGAATAGAACTTCGATGTTTTAACTTAGCGCAATCGAGGGGCTGGCATCTCCCAAGGCGCGCCACAAAACTCTATCCTCGACCTTCCTCATCAAGTCACTCCCCGCTGCCATCATCAGGTCGTCGGTCGCGCCGCAGGACGTCCCACACACCAGTTCATGGTCTCCATTCTAAAACTCTCGACTCCCCATCGGTTGTCAGTTCTTCAGCAGAGGTTTATGATCAAAATTTTCATATTCTACGAAACTGTTGAAATTACGTAAGAAAACGAATACCTATTCTGCTACGACATTTAGCAAGGGGGACTCTATATTACCTCTGCCGTAAAATAATCGTAAAGTGACATTAGTATTATTTTATTACTAGAGTTTACCCGCTACTGCGTCCGCACAAATTATATACCAGATTTTAAGTCAGATATAAGCTATCAAAAAGAAAAAGTTTCATCAAAATCGGTTCAGTAGTTTTTGCATGATGCTGTTACAAACATACAAGCAAGCAGACAAACAAAAATTCTAAAAAGGTTGATTTGGAGTCCGGGATACCTTAAAACCATATCGTAACCTTTTTCATGTAAATATCTTCAATGTACAGACACACTTCTGTTACAGTTTTATAATAGTTATGATTATTTACTTGAATTATACACGAATGTTTTTCAAACCGTTTCGTACGAAATTCAAGGCTCAGTGAGTTAACGTTTTCCGGATTATCTTTACTTTATACAACGTGTTAATGAATAAGCGCAAAACCTGACCACCCCAACTGATTTATAACTAAGTAATTATATTAAAACAATAATTTCATTATTTTGATGTTTAAAATTTAAAGTTATTCGCATTTTAAGTTTTGAGTCAAAAATGATTTGTTATCATTTCAGGAATGAATGAAAGCGCTAGCGTGCTCATAGATACATTTTAAGAATCTTGTTTTGGCAGTAAGTAGGGTGAGTGTGCCCGTGCGGTGCGTTGAGATCGAGTTCAGAAATTTTTAAATTTTACAAACAAACTATTTAATTTTTTGAAATAAATTTCCTATGTTGAAAACACGATAATTCGATTTTGCTCTCGATTCTAAACAAACTACTTTCTAGTTTTGCGTTAATTCATGAACACGTTGTATAGTATACAACCCCGAATCTTCCCGTCCTTTATTTATGCAAATCATGTTATTTTGACCCCTACCACGAAATTTACCAAATCTAACTTCGTATTTCCGCGATAGGGATAGGCCTACGCAACGCATCCATCGATCCGGAAGATCCTACAGAATTCGGAATTTAGTCAAAACATTGTTTTGGGTGTTTCATGTTAATTCTGTTATTTTATTTGTTTGTACTTTGTTTTTGTTAAAGTTGAAGAAATAATAATATATTTACCAACCAACATTAAAGGTAGATTTTTTGTAAATTTTTACGTTTGTCTTTGGTTGCGGCTCAGAATGAACAACGTCTATTCTTACTACGGAACCCTAAAAATTTACATTATTAAAACTTATTTCAGTTCATAACCGTATTTCTTTATGGCTAAATGTGTCTGTACAAGAAAATTGAACAAAATATAGAAAAAAAGAGAAAGGTCATAATTTTTGGACCCAATCACTGTATCATACCGGCCATAAAGGATAAGATTTCAGCAATATTTAAATGGATGAAAGGGTACTCACCTATCAGCTGTCACTCCAACATAACTATTATTCACTGCGATTTGTTAAAGCTACAGACACACACACAGCTGATATAACTTCAGTTCGTCGAATATTAGTTTGCAAATGCTGGCGTAAGTGATGTAGACGCTCCTTTATATTTCAGTTTAATTCTATCCAAGTTTCATCAAAGCTTATCAACCCTTTTCTGTAAAATTATCCCCACATTTCTTAGAAATTTCGGTTAAAGGATGGATCAGAAAGGATCACCTCCACTTGTAGGTACGTTATTATAAAACCTTTTGCATTTCAGAATTGTTCTAATGAAAAGGCCAAGTGCATGTCGGGCCAGGCGCCGTTTAGGGTTCCGCAGTTGCCCGTCACAATATACGGACTTAGAAGGGGACCTTTTTTTATACTACGGTTTAATGGTTAATAAAGTCTAAAAAGCACATTTTAAAAGTTGGTCGACTATTACTCGTTAACTTGTAAAGCCTACTTAGCGGTGATAGCTTTCCTTTTAACTTTGTTCTACACTACCTCTAACAAAAATTTGCATTTCGCTAACGGATCCCTAAATCAAAAATGGTTTTCTCATACCCACAATATTTTTAAAAGCCCTATCCAACGATACCCCACACCATGGGATAGACGGGAAAAAAATTGCATCACTAGCCTAAAAAAAAATATTTTTTATGATTTAATTTTACCACTTTATCGGCTTGATTAATATGTATACCCATGTCAAATTACAGCCTTCTAGTACTAAGCGTCTCTGAGCTAAGCCGCGGACAGACATGGCGAAACTATAAGGGTTCCTTGTTGACTACGGTACCCTAAAAATGACGTCCCACCTAAATGACGCGAGGGGCAAATATTATAAAGTTATGAATACGAATATTTTTACACAAGTTGGGTGGTCTATATATACTCGTACACATGATATATTGTGCATGACAGCGAAACCGGGTTCTTCTTTGTATGACAGTGTCTAAAAATTTTATACCAACTATCGAAAGTTCTTAAGGTGGTTGCAGTTTTCAATTTCATACAAAAATATGACGCATAATACGCGTAAACGGTATTAAACAAAAAAAGTTTTATCAAAATCGGTTCAGTAGTTTTTGCGTGATGCTGTTACAAACAAACAAACAAACAGACAGACAAAAATTCTAGAAAGGGTTGATTTGGAGTCCGGGAAACCGTATCGTAATCTTTTTCATGTAAATATGTTTAATGTACAGACACACTTTTGTTAAAGTTTAATAATAGTTCAGATATGGAAAAATAGTTTAGAAAATCTAGATGCCGCGTAACAAATAACATTTGCAATTTACAATATCATTACGAAGATTTAAAGCTTTGAAATTTTCTATGGATAAGTTCAAAGCTTTATATCTTCATAATTATAAATTATAAATTGCAAATGTTATTTGTTACGCGGCATCTAGATTTTTCCATATATAAAATATGAATTTTAATTGTACCGTCATACGCATATTATGCGTCAAACTTTTGAATGAAAGTGACTACTCTTAGGAAATCTAAAATCTCCAAACCTTACGGTTCAAGTCATTTAGAAAAAAAAACAGATTTTCAAATTAATTTCCCACTAAACTAAACTTTACATTAAGAGATGTTTATTACGAATGCGTAAATGCGCGCTTCATAAAAACGAAGTCTGGTGATATTTTCAATACTAAACAAATAATGTCAATGAAATTTTGCAAAAACATTCTAGAAACAAATCTCTATGCTTGTATCTTGTCTGATTTTCGTTAAAATATACAGTTTCCATGCTAGTATTAATTTAAGATTTGTATGGAAATCTTTGAGGTCGAGAGACAAGCATAGAGATTCCTTTATAAAGGGTCCTTCTTAATATGCTGACACTTTTTAAGGGGATGATCAGACTGTCAAACTGAGCAACTTTCTCTATGGCACCAACATCGAAATACCAAAAAAAAAATTTGCTGTTCCATTAGAAAACTGCAAACCTACTCGAGCCAAATGTATGGGACAGCTGATTTTTTTTCCCGATTTCGATGTTGGTCCCATAGAGAAAGTTGTTCAGTTTGATAGTCTGATCATCATCTTAAAAAAGTGTCAGTATAATATTAAGAAGGACCCTGTAGATTGTGTCTGAAAAATTTTACTGACTTTAATTATTGGTATTGGTACTGACTTCGTTTGTATGGAGCACGCCAACAGTAATATACCCTTAAGTATCCAAAACATTGAAGCCTATCGATATTTGGCCTCATTAAATACCTAATCGATCCTTTGCCTAATCTAAAATCAATATGCACTACGAACGGATAATAACATAAATTACAAGACAGAGTGCCTGAAAGATAATTTCTCGTTCACAACATTTATTTAGGGTTCCGTACCCATAGGGTGCGACCCTGTACATAAAACTACGCAGTTTGTCCGTCCGTCCGTCCTAGCTCTAAATAACTGTATCTTTTGAACCGTAATGTAGCGAGTTGAAATTTTCACAAATCTAAGTATAATTGTTATGTTTTGGATTTGCTAACAAATAATAAAAAAATAAGGGACATTTTACAAGAAATGTGTTTTTTTTTTCTCTATCTTAAAAACCGTTTTACCTCCTACCTACATACAAAAGACATACAAGCGTCAAACTTGGTGTGATTACAGTGCAAACTCTACAATAAAATAAAAAATAATAAAAATTTGCCGAGTGTGTGGCTTGCACTAAAGATCCCGGAGAAAACACAATTTTTGGTAATATTGTATGGTGGTAAGGAATCCTGCGTGCGCGAGTCCGACCAGGACTTGGCTGGTTTCCTTTTCGTTAATAGGTAATAAAAATTCTCACCCTCCCTGACGCAACGACGAGCCAGATGCCTTAAGACTCTAATAGGAATATACTCTTATTGGATTGCTTCTGTCAAATTTCAATTTCGATGCCGCCGAAATTTTTTACTTAATAAGCCAATTTTCATTGTTCCTAATTGTTTTTTAATGTCGTCGGGAGTCCACTTTTCTTTTGTATTAAAGTATGTTAGGTACCTGTCATTTTTATCTAGGTAAACGATAGGCTGGTCCATATTTTGCTGGTTTTAGAAGCTATCTTCTCATTATTTAAAAGACACAAAATTAATGAAAAATATAGGAATTATTTCAATATCTCGGCTTTATTTGTCATTCTTCATATTTCTTATTTTTCTATAAAATACATATGAAACTTGTGTTCAAATGAAAACCTAAATATTTGATTTAGTACTGTATTACGTGCACCAAAAGTATAAGTTGATATCACTTTTACTTCCGGCACACACCATTGTGTAGGCGATATTAAGATCCTAAAATGCCACTTTAAAATGTTCTTTTAAACCAATTTTAAAGAGTTAATTCGATTTTAAAATTGTGTCTGAATTTTCATGCTTTTCTATTTGGTTTCCTTACACAGTTAGCTGCTAGATGGCGCCACAGTGACCTAGTGAAGTACAAGCTAGTCAAAAATAAGTATACCTACTAAAATTACGAGTTAAGTAGAGGTGAGCCTGTTCTGAAAGGGTCAAGGTCGTTCAGCTAATCGTAGCCTATTGTGGAGTTACTAATGGATCTTATACGTTATAATAAGATATAGGAGGTGACAACTTAAATGATCATAACGTTTTCTTAAACATGACTGTAATTTACAATGACAAATGAGGTACATTACTGAAAATTTTAGGGCACATGTTATTTAATGCCATAAATAACCAGGGAAGTTCCTACCCTATTATAGTACAGTTTTTCAAATCTCTCATCATGCCTATTGTCATTGTAAATTACAATGGGGAACTTGCACAGGCTTACATAAACATAAAAATACCAAAAACAAAAATATGCACAAATCATTGATTTATTGAAAATCAAAGGCTGCATTTTAAAATTCCGCGCCAAAACGCTCACTGCCATGACGTGACGTCACTTCTTTTCAAGACCCGTGAAGCTCATCACAAATCACCGCTATAATATGTTGCCGTACTCTTCTAATGCACGCAAGTTGCTTATCACTTCGTCCCTTGATTGGTGTTTGAAATTACGTTCCGATCCACGTAACTTATAATTGAAATATTTCGTAAAGAACCAAAATTTTAGGATAAATCTTGCAGTAATGTTCTATTCACAACTATTATTATGGAATTATTAAGATAATTTCTCATTATAATGTTGGTGCAAAATTCCCTTTTGTCATGTTTAATTAAAATAGGGCCCCTGGTCATTGATGACCTTGACTGTATAAATACTCTTTCTTCCTTGATTCAATTTAAACAAACGCAATCTTAGACCTCATTAATTATCCCTAACAACCCTATGAGAGTAACTGTAAGGAACAGTGCAATTAAATACCTTATACTCCTGAATGTAAGGTACAGAACAATTAACTGCCTTAACCGTGAGCTTCTGTCTAATTGACTTGGCGCTTTATTATGTCACAGGATTGCCTTGAGGGTCCATGTTGGGATTACCTACAGCAAGGAGACTTCTGGAATTAAAATTTAATATCTGGAAAAAGCAACGTTTTATTTTTACTTTAAAAGGCACAGATTTTATTGTTTTAGGAAAAAATAAAGTATTAATAATGACACTTGGATTATCTTAGTTGACGTTGAGTCAAGAAACTTATAATTATAACCATTTAGAGTTGAGTTGAAATTTAGTCACATCGGAGAGGATCGCATTAAGAGAGGGTAGACCCTTTGCCTAGCAGAGGGACACTGAACAAGCTACATACAAAACATCTACAGTCCCGTAAAGGTGTGCGCATATTATGACAAGCCACATCGGGTCAACCCGCAGCTAAAAAACCTCCCAAATCGCTTCTATTTTAGCTAACTACATCGAGGCGGATTTCCGTCCGTGCGATGCCGCCTACTCAGCCCGATGCGGTCCGTAGTAGTGTGCCTTATCAAACGGAACTTTTTACAAATTCTACAGTATAAAGGAAAGCATTTATCACAAGCTGCAACGGGGCGGCCGCAGTCCTAAAATCCGCCCAAATCGTTTCTAACAATTTATATTAACACTACGCACGGGGGCGGAGCGGGTCGCATTTTTGCCGTCGGCCCGTCGTAATGTGTTATGCAAAGCAGAACTTTTTACGTCTGCCAGTATTGGGTCAAACTAAAAATTCGTCAATAAGTCACGATCCGGCCCGCTCTAGAGTGCGAAATTTGACGCGGCCCGCTTAAAAGGATATAGGCGGGCTCTCGAAGAAATTTTGAGAACAGATCACTTTCCGACTGTCTACGTATTTGTCCGATTCACCTCTTCCACACACCACGCCGACTAGAGTGCGAAAGAGACAACTGCAGAGCTCAAACTGATTTTATCTACATATAAAATGGACGAAATCAGCATTTCGTATTCCCCTATTTCCTCCTCCAAAAATAAACCAATTTTAATAATTCTTTCAGGATTGAGTAATACGATAAAGACTTTGGCTTTGTCTGTATGTTTTGCTTTATTTTTTTATTTTCATCAAATTTGTTAGCTGGATGTCTGAAAACGGGCGGTAAAATTGATTATTTTCGAAGGTCCCTAGTTCTTAGAGTACACACGGCGACACATCAAGGAACATAAGCTGGCCGCGCGACGTTATACATTACTCTACCAACGCGGCCAGCTTATTTTGGTTTTGCGTAGCTTGATGTGTTGCCGTGTGTATTTATGCAAAAAAGCAAAACATAGGGACGTAGCAGAGGTAACACGTACTTAACAGTACGAGCTATACCTAACTAGTTAACTAAGTTTCCAAGCGTGGAAATTAAATGATAAATTAATAGTAAAACAAGGTTTTGGTAGATGTAGAACTTGTGAAATGACGTATTTCACTTCAGACAGAAAATTAAAGTTGCAAACTAAATTGCCACTGCATAGTGCGCCGTGTCGTCCCGTCTGAGAGCATTAAGTTATTTTACGTCGCGGACAGACCAACGCAAGATTGCTTACTTTAAGAAATAAAACGACTGACAGAAGTCTTATTTCGTGGCCTATACAAGTTGTATAGGCCACTTTGATTAAATTAAAATAGCGGAAGAGAGGTGACTAGCCTATAGCGCATGGACCGCATAAATTGATCCCCCGTCGCCTAATTGACTTTTTTTATAAGTTTATACGTCACTGGAGGTTTCTAAAATAAAAAAAATTACTCGCGTTTGATCGAATCCGGCCTTAGTCGCAATCCGAGCGGCATAACGTGATTAAGAAACTTTTTTATTTTAGGCGTAATAAAGGTACCACAATGCCTTCATGTCCTTTTACTCGTTGTAAAAATCAGGTTAACCTCGTATAGTAGAGTAGACTGAGAATTCCTGTTTGCAACGTCTAATTATTTATGTACGAAGGCAACCTACTGAACTCATAGTACCTATTTTGTGCCCCAAGTCACCACTAAATCATCAGTTTAACAACTAGGAGAGATCTCTCTCACCAGTCTATACACTTGTACGACACAACATAACAAATAATGTGTGTAATTTGTGTAACTCGCTCCGCACGACACGCGATTCTGTTCTCAACAAATTTGCCCAAAACAGCCAGTAATTATGTGTAAGCAGCCCCTTGTGCGCACTTGTGTAACCTTGTGTGAACACAAGCAAACTTACTCCTAATGCTAAATAATGGGTTGTTTTGTCGCTGTGTTATGTTTGCTCAGTCGTATCGAAACCGAAACTAATTTACTAGAATTGATTACGGCTCATAACTAAATATTGTTTTTCTTGTAATTGGAAGGAAAGCTAGCGTGAAAGGGACTATTATCGGTAAATGATGCTCACTTTATGAAAATCAAACAGATAAGTAAACGATTTTCATAGAAAAGTTCATAGATATAGTTTCATAGATAGCACTCAGTAGCGTAGCGAGGGGGGGGGGGCAGTTGGGGGCATTTTACTACGGGCGGCAAATTCGGCAAAAATATAAGATTGAGTTCTGTGTATAACCACTTCGTAGAACAGAGAAAAGTCAGGCTCGCTTCGCTCGCTCAAAGTTTTTGTTTTGATTACTGTGTCTACACATAATCCTAAAGAGGTCTGACCACAGCTGTTACGTGGTGCTAAAAATTTCGAGCTTGCTTCACTCGAACCATAGTTTTTACTCAGGTTACATTACACATGTTTTGTACGTTAAAAGCTCTAACTCTAACAGATTCGTATTAAAGAGAAAAGCCGAGCTCGCTTCACTCGCTCTACGTTTCAATTTTTGCATGGATAAACCAAAAGATGTCGGACCACAACCCGAATAGATGTGCAAAAAAATTCGAGCTTGCTTCGCTCGCTCCGTTATTTTTTGTGTTCGTCTTCTTATAAAGATAAAGGGGCGGCAAAATCGGTATGTGCCCCGGGCGGCAGAAACCCACGCTGCGCTACTGATAGCACTGAATCACTGACTGTAGACACTGTAGTATAGACTTTACACTACAGTGTAGAGTATCAAGCCAGACATTGAATGTTGTTAGAATAAATAAAATAAGATAAAGAAATATTTAGTAGCCCTGGGCATTGGGCAATAACTTGGCTTCGACGAAGCGAAGCCTCCGTAGCCTCGTATAATAATTGCAATAGTATCATTGACATTAGGGTTGAACTTTTTCATTTAATTTCTTTCTCAAACTATTTTGCTGAAAACGGTAACAAATTATAACAGCTCCTTGGAACAAAATATAATACAAGAATTGCCTTTTTACTACAAGATGTTATTATTTGGAAAGAGAGTCTTTTTGTTTCGCTTGTTGGCACATGAAAGACAAATCTTCGTCATTAAAATGTAATGTTACTTTTTTACCTTTTTAAGCTTTTTTTTCTATTAGGTACTCATTATATTTAAGTACTTCTTCTTCTTTGCACTATGTTTATGTAGAATATAGGTATAGGTCTTTGTCCTGGTCGGACAGCATCACGCTGGCACAGTATAAGAAAGAGTATCTAGTCCTACATAACGCTGGTCCACCTGGTCACAGGAGGGTGTCCTCTACCTACAGCTATTGAGTGCTCCTGGGATAATTATTCACTTGGGTATGTAATATTACCAAAGTACTATCCAATTGCTAAAAGTTATAGTTGTACTTTTAGGGCTGGCTTGAACCACAAAGTATTAAGACTTCATGATCAGCCTATACACGGTGTAAGTGACAGCCTAGCAAATACTGAAATGGTGAACTCATACCATCAAATTGAACAACTTTCACTATAGACCCTACCTCAGGAAACGCGAAAAAAAATCAGCTGTCGGGTACATATACCATAGTTTTGTATGGGACAGCTGGTTTTTTTTCGCGTTTTCTGAGGTAGGCTCCGTATCGAAAGTTGTTCAGATTGATGGTCTGAGTTCACCATTTCGGTATTTATACATGGTGTAAGGCAAAGTATTATTAACATTTAAACCATATACCCATCAAACTGAACAACTTTCACTATGGAAGCAAACCGATCAGAATAAAAAAATCTGTTGTTCCATATGTTTGAGTCGAGTAGGCATTGCAGTTTATTATGGAACAGCTCATATTTTTTTGCGTTGACAGGTTTGGTTCCATAGTATAAGTTGAACAGTTTGATTGGCAGAGTATGTTGTTTAAAGGTTAATGATACTTTTCCTTACACCCTGAATATTTTCCTCCGTGTATTATAAATATCTGAAAATATATCTTTTACTTTTAATATTTTTCCTTACAATACGTATAAACGCGTAGATAAATATAACAGCTTTGTTGAATTTAACAAAGCTACTCCTACATACAATAATAATAGTTTCCCTTTTCCTTTGCAAAGGCATCTGGCACTGCCGCCACAAAACTATTTACAATACAGAAATGTATTAATATTCCTATTTATAGTTATAGATTAATCTGTTTAGTAAGATTATTTGTTGCACTACTTGTACGACAACCAAAATACAAGACACAATATGCACCTTAAATAGACTAAAATAAGCTTTCCAATACGCCGCAATTAGCCGTGTGTTTTCGGCTTGAAAAGAGACCACTCTATTTTTACGAGGCGTCTATGGGATGATTAAGGTTTCTAATGCAGTGTTTTTATGAGTGAAAGACCAGCCACCTACCACCAGTTCATACGTTATTTATCCTGAAACCTTTAATTTGCTACACTTAGAAAATGCTACATAATACCTTGATTTTTAATAGACTTCGGTTCATATCCTAAACTTAACTTAACTTAACTTGATCATATTTTTAAACTATCCTGTGACAGACGGTAAATCTTATACGTCCCACTGCAGAGCACAGGGACTAGACCGCGCTAATTTAAAACATGGAAATTCGACCCTTATTTAATTTCTGTTCTAATTTCGTATCGTGCTAAACTTGAGTTATTTACTGTGTGATTGACAGCCTGAAATGGTAAAGCGATTATCTGTCAAATGGCTGTCATGAGCTGTCAAATGATTAGCGCGATGCCGAATGTAAAAAAGTAGTAAGTCCCATGCGGTCCAATGACCTTTCAGTTGCGATTTATTTAGTCCCCAGGCCTACCAGGATATATGGGCGTTAGTTCACCACGCCGGCTCAATGCAGATGCAGGTTTCTTCACGATGTGTTCCTTCACAACGGAGTGTAACTACACTACAGAAGAGCACTAACGATTTATTATGTGACCAAAGTGTTCCGTTTTACCAACTTTACCTCTACGGAACACAAAAAATAATCTGTGCCTTTTCACAGATTTACGAGAAAAGTTTTTTCGAGATGGATTTATTAAAGGCGGTGTTGCCAGTTGCTCCCTTTACTGGCTTGACTTTTTATTAATAGAATGTTTGATAAGAGTACCTTTAATAAAATTTATACCAGGAAGTTGGAATAGGTATTGTCTCATACGATGATGAATATAGTAGAGATATAACTTTTTGTCCCTGAAACAAAAAGAGTAAAAGCCAGTCTTTAATAAAGTATTGCTTAGCAATACTAATAATTATGAAAAATATTTTTATATCTACTATTTCATCGCAACTGGTTCAGTAATATCGCTGTAACAATGTAAAACACTGTTGTATGCACAAACATACATTCTAACAATATTAATGCTTGTTTGGGTGGATCATTATTGTAGTAAATCAATAAGTTTAATTTTGGAAATAGTTTACCGTTGCAATTTTTACTTTTATCTAGTTGCAGTTGGAGAAGTCAAAATGTTTAGTTTCGCTATCGATATCAAATAGATCTTTTAAGAATGCATTAGGAATAACCATGTTATGAGTACACCAAGTTCTAAGTCTATTAAGGTTATAGGTAGGTCTGTAATTCTACACATCAATAAGTAAAAGTCGATCAATTGTCTCTGCCTACCCCAATGGGATACAGGCTTGATTATATGTATGGAAGTATGTATGCAAAAAAGAAAAACTTTGAAGCCTTCGGTCAAACATAGGTACATTTTTGCATGTAACGCTAATAATAGCTAATCATGCTATTGAATAACATAATTTTTGTTACACCTACGAAATATATACATGAAAAAATATGGTTTGTTTACATGATCCATATCCATTACTTAAAGGCATCCACACCCTTCAATCCATCCCTAATTGCCCCACCTGTGACTGTCAGAAGCAGAAGAGAAAAATATTTTAGCCAACGTTACGCCATCTGTGGAAAATCTTCTTCAACTTGAACAATATGCGGGCGTCTAGATAGGCCAACTTTAAAGCTACCAAGCTAGAGCGTCTGCTCTAGCTTATATCTCATAACTTCCAAGAGAATAACATAGATGTCGGTGCCCAAAATTGTAATGGTGGTTTTAGGGTTCCGTACCCAAAGGGTGAAAACGGGTCCGTCCGTTTGTCCTGCCTATTTAGGGCTGTAACTTATGAACCGTAATAGCTAGACAGTTGAATTTTCACAGAATGTGCGGTATTATGGCGGATTTACTAACAAATAATAAAAATGTAGAAAAGCTTAAATTTAAGGGGTACTCATGCAAGAAACTAGTTTTTATCAACATTGTTTCTTCTCGCTCTATCGTAAAAACGGTCATCCATACAAGCGTCAAACTTGGTGTGTGATTATAGAGCAAACTCTAAAGTATAACAACGAATAATAAAAAACCGGCCATGTGTGAGTCGGTCTCACGCTAAAGGTCCAGGAGAAAACAAAACATTTTGTAAAAAAAGAAAGTTGTAGAGTTGGACGGTCTGATCATCCCCTTAAAAAGTGTCAGCATATTAAGGACCCCATATATTACTTTATAAACCTAGATACCTAAGGTACAATCTAACTTAACAAAAAGAGTAAAAAAGAAATATTTTTCAGCTTCTTGCAGACTGAATTTGACTCTACCAAAACAAAAAACTTTACGCAACTTTTTAAAAGTTCTAGAACAATTTACTCAGTGAAAGGAATTCCAACTTACTTTTAACTTACTAATAAAAGGTCACAAGTCGCATTTTACTATGGTGTCGAAATTCAGTCTAATCGATTATAAAAGTTAACCTGCGCATTTCCCTTAGTACGCATGCGTAGTTGACATCGATCCACAGTAACAGTCTGCCTTGGGTTCAGTTCATTTGTACGGTGATAATAAATTGGTGAGTATCTTCCTTACTCGTCATTGACAGTCTTTATGCTATTTTTTGAACAACGGTACAATTTATCGTCAAACATTTTATGAAAGTCTCAATAAAAGTGCATGTACCTAGCGGTGGCGTTGATTGTAATTATCGCGAGTTTGGTCAGATTGCACGTAAGTTAAATTTGTTTAATAACTGTCAGAAAGTCTTCTTTCCCTCCTGTTTCTGAGTCTATTCTGTCTTTTGTCTTGACCTAAATATGACCTTGACCTAAAGTCCTCTTTCTTGCCACGTTGCGCGAACTATGTAGGTACTGTACTAACTTCCTTTACTAGATTTCCGAATAAAGTTATCCTAATCTCGTATAGGTACTTGGAACCCTACATGGACATAACAAATTCTACTTTATTATTCATTTGATAAGGTTTATTGGATAACATAGGGTTGGTTTATACACGGAAGGACACGTCACCTAAAGCGCAACAAGTCCCGAGTCTGCGCGTTTCTAGGGAGAGAATAATAATAAAATCTTAATTGAGCCGGGGCAAGATAAAATCGTAACACTTTTGTCTTTTACGGGATTAAGTATAGAATTTTACCTAATTACGAAACATTTTGAAGATTTATTGCTTAGAACATTCTATAAACAAGGACTTCGCATCAGTGCGCTATTAACGAGACCGCTAAAATGTGTTCTTGGATTCTTTATTGTATACAAAAACAACATAAACATCAAAAATAACAATAAATCGTATTGTACAAAGGCGAGCTCTAAAAGAGTTTTCTTCCAGCAAACCATTGAGTGAGAGGAAATCTAATGTGTGTGGGTAAAACCAGTGTGCACACAAATAAAGATCTAGGTACTTAAGTTTGAGATATATGTGCTTAATGTTTTGTAAATGTGCTTAATTGTTTTACATTTAAATACTAATACGAAATAGCGGGTAAATCTCATATAAAAATTGTGTCTGGAATGTCACTACACAAAGGGTTAAAAGGACACGTCTACATGCGCGTAACAAGTTTTGAGTCTGCGCTCAAGCAGTCGTCAACAGTTTCCGTGCACTATTTTATTTCTTTGTTTTTCTTTTCTATTTTAAATTATTTAATAATTTTCACAGAGATTATCGATATTCTTATAGTCAGAAGGCTATAACCACAGAGACATGACACTCCCCGGGCTATACCTAAGAAAATACTTTGGTAACGTGTGTGCCTGCTGTCACACTGTCGCATGCCACGCACGATAAAGCGAAAAAATCTGAAACCAACTCAACCTTGACATGCGCGATGTAACAATGACAGTGGCACATCACGATTTTTAGGGTTCCGTTCGCAAAGTGTGAAAACGGGACCCTAGTAATAAGCCTACGTTGTCTGTCCGTCCGTCCGTCATACTTATTTAGGGCTGTAACTTTTGAACCGTTCTAGCTACCGAATTTTCTAAAAAATAATAAAAATGACAAAAAATTTAAAATTAAGGGGGTCTTCATACAAGGAACTAGTTTAATCATAGTTTTTTCTTCTCGCTCTATCAAAACGGTAATACCTACATCCAAGCGTCAAACTTGGTTTGATTACAGAACAAACTCTACAGTATAATAACAAAAAATAATAAAAGCCGGCCAGTTGTGAGTCGGTCCCACGCTAATGGTCCCAGAGGAGCATTTTTTTTTAAGTTAATACATTGTGTTGTGTGGTACGGAATCCTCGGTACGCGAGTAGCCCGACTCGCACTTGACCGGTTTTTCTCGATGTAGGGATAGCAAGAAAGGTTTTATAGGTTTCAATTTTTTTGTTACGACACTTATGTCTTAGATCAAAGTACTTTTATTTTATCTCAGTTGAGTGAGTTTAGGTACCTATTAGGTACTGCTAGAGAAATATGGAAAATTAGGAATATGGAATCTCTGACTACCCGACCCGACCCTTGGGGCAAACCTGAGCAGATGATGGTGTAAATATGATGACTTCCAGTTGACCCACGTGGTAGAGTCTCAGTCGAAGAAAAAATTATTATTCTATACAGAGTCCTTCTTTATATGTTGACACTTTTTTTTAAGATGATGATCGGACTGTCAAACTGAACAACTTTGTCTATGGGACCAACATCAAAATCGCGAAAAAAATATCAGTTGACCCATCCATTTGGCTCGAGTAGGTTTGCAGTTTTTGTATGGAACAGCTGTTTTTTTTTGTCGTTTTCGATGTTTGTGCCATAGAGAAAGTTGTTCAGTTTGAAGGTCTGATCAGCCCCTTAAAAAAGTGTCACATATTAAGAAGGACCCAATACAGGGTGTAAGTGACAGCCTAGCAAATACTGAAAAGATGAATTCAGACCATCAAAATGAACAACTTTCACTATGCAGCCACCCTCAGGAAACGCGAAAAGAAAAATCTGCTGCTCTATACGAAACAGCTACTCGACTCAAATGTATGAAACAGTTGATTTTTTTTCACGTTTCCTGACGGTGGCTCCATAGTGAAAGTTATTCAGTTTGATGGTCTTCACCGTTCCAGTATTTGCTAAGGCTGTAACTTACACCCTGTATAGTACAACCACCCACCCTTCCGCTTATTCGTAAGAGGCCTACTAGTTCGCTCTCTAGGGTATGTTTTATTTGCAAATAGGGCGACGAGTTAAGGCTGATGTTGATTTGTACTGATGAGTACTTGGATAATATATATATATACTGTTATTTGCTACCCAACAGTGTTGATTTAAAGCTTCCAACCATCTCACGTAAACAACAATTTAATCAATACTCGCATCAATCAGTTCTAGATGCATCCAGGCCTGCGCTGTTGCACTTCCCCGGGCACTTTATTGATGTTTTCATTTTATTAAAGCGAGCCTTAATGCCTTTCCACCAAAGCTGTGCGAGGTAGCGAGGCGGTGAGCGAGGGAACGATCCGCCAATAGCGGGCTCGCCCGATCACGTCATAGGAAAACAGGAGCGCTCTCATTGGTGGGTTTTTTCAGTGTTTCCTCGCACCGCTCTGGTAGAAAGGCACCCTTAGGCGTAGCTGCGCAGTTCAAACTAGGTCCTAGACTTCTTCCCAGAAAAGGACAGTAGACGTAGAGCGCTAACGGCACCATCACTTCAGGCAGTAGAGCTCATACACAGTCTTTTTAAATTTCAAAAAACAAACAGTTTCTAAAACAGCGTACCTACATCAATGTTACGTTTTGGGAATATCTCGGTGATTTTGCTAAAACATGTTTCTTAAAAGGGATGCTTCACATAAAGGACATAACAAAAGGTACGTCTAGTGATCATCAGTTTTTATGACAGTTCTTGCATCTCTTGACTGCACACTAAAATTACATTAAATAGGGTGTAATTTGTTTACTCTCAAAATGTGTCTGTGCATACTCTGGAAGGAAAACCGTATACCCTACCTCAACGCAAGGAATCATTAACAAGAATAAAATATATGTTCGGTGATCACATTAAGGTCGAGAAACACGATCTAAACCTTCGGTTGATATGTGTTTTGCGTTCAGTTTAAAGATTCATGCTTACTTTGTTGGTACTCAAGATTGACCTTGACCTTCTAACCTTTATTGCACAACATTATCTCAAATTAATCAACAATGATGTCTTTCCCTTTTTAGGATTATAGGGTTAAATAGGGTTCTAAGTAAATGAAAGCATTTTTTAATGAGATATAAAGTTAATCACAATATTCAGATGAGAGATTGCATGCAAGCATCATGCCAACAAACGCGCAACAAGTTCCGAGTCTGCGCACTACCGACGAAGTAACGACGTAGTAAAAGCGGAGAAATAACACATACAAATGTTCATGGGAAAGTTGTGGAACGTTTTGTAGGTATTGCAAGTCAATTTATGTAAGCATCCCATGCTTAGACTTATTATTGAGCGAAAGAATACACGTACCTACCTAATCAACAATTATATTACCTTTCGTTGTGATTTTCCATTACATTTGGGTCGAGTAGGTTTCGAGTTTGGTATATAAGAGGTTGATTTTTTCTCGCGATTTTGTTAGTCCCCTAGTGAAAGTTGATTAGTTTGATAGTCTGAAAATACGTCAGCATATTATTATTAAGAAAGACCCTGTATCTTTATATCAGTAATTTTGCTTAATTATTATGTACCTTGGACACGATACTTCACCTGAAGTACGAAACAAAATCATCAGATACATTTTTGTACTAAGTATCTGTTAAACTTCCATGTAGTTGTGTTTACACATTATTTAAAAAAAATGCAATAAGGTATAGGTTAGGTAAGGCAAGGCTCTAACTAAAAGTTTAAAAAGTGCAATAAAAGGTCTTACAACTCGATTTAGTACTACGGTAGTGGTGTACTTTGTGTTTTGTGTGTTTGCTTATTTCGTTTGTACTAAAATGTGACCTTGACCTTGTGACCTTTGTTCCACAACATTATCTCTATTTTGAAAATATTTTTTTTATCTTAGGATATGTTTTCCCAGTTTAAAATAAAAAAGGGGGTTAAAATAAGTGAAAGCCAAGTGACAGCTTATATTTTTCCGTTATGATAAATATAATTGTATCCTCAAAAACAATCCCTGAGATTGGGACAGACACTCCCCACCAACTACTTGACACTGGCGGAAATGCAGTGCTAACGCAAAAGTCCTCTAATTATAAATAGAATAGAAAAGAATTGGATCCAATGTTCAGATGACAGTTGCCATACAGTAAATACGTCAACAAACGCGCAACAAGTTCCGAGGCGGCGCTTTAGCGACGAAGTAACGACGTAGTAAAAGCGGGCAAACAAAACATACTTCGATAGATAAACTTTCTAGACTAAGAGCATACAAAGTGTTACAAATAAACAATTAAGGGGGTGGTTTAGACCATTAAACTGAACGACTTTCATTATGGAGCCAACATCGAAATCGCGAATTCTTGGAACTAATCTAACCTAAATAAATTATCATAATTAAGGAATTGGAGGATACTATTTTAAATACTAAAAATATGTTACACAATTAAGTTTTTAAATTTTCTTTGTGTCTATTATTATTCTCAGTGATAATAACTTCTTATACAACGTGTTAATGAATAAGCGCAAAACCTCATACACCCCTAATGATTTATAACAAAATAATTAGATTGAAACAATAATTTAATTATATTAATAGTTAAAATTTAAAGTTATTCGCATTTTAAGTTTTCAGGCAAAAATGATTTGCTATCATTTCAGCAATCAATGAAAGCGCTACATCACCCAGCGCATGCTCGTGGATACATTTTAAGAATCTTGTTTAGGTAGTAAGTAGGGTGAGTGTGCCCGTGCGGTGGGTTGAGATCGAGTTCAGTAAATTTTTAATTTTACAAACCAATTATTTAATGTTTTGAAAAAATTCTCTACATTGAAAACATGATAATTCGATTCTGCTCTCGATTCTAAACAAACTACTTTCTAGTTTTGCGTTAATTCATGAACACGTTGTATATAGGTTTTATTATATCGTTAATATAATTTGTTTATGTATAGAAAATAATTATGTTTATTTTATTTTAATGTAAATTGAATAAATAATATAGTATACTTACCTATCTGTATGCCCTAGAATAGAAACATCCAATCATCACTGTTTACAAAGATTTAAAAACTACTCAGAAATTACAAAAATCAATTATTTTCTATTCACAATCTTATGATTTTGTTTTGCTGATGAGAACTTTCAGAGTTATGTTAAAGTTTTCCGGTATAAACAAAGATTCAATCAATAATGTTTGCACCCTGCGTAGTTGCATCCAGACCTGCGCTGTTGCACCTCCCCGGGCACTTTATTGATGTTAGCTATTTATAAAATCGAGCCCTAGGCATAGCCCTGCGCAGTTTGAACTAGGTCCTAGACTTACCACCGTAAAAATGCAGTAGAAGAAGTGCGCCCGAGGCTCCATCACTTTGGACAGCAGACTCTAAAATACCGTTATAAAAATTAACTCGTATAAAATAGTTAAATTGTTTTTGTTACCATTTCAAACAAGTCACATGCCCCGTCATAAATAGTTTTGTTAACTTTTCACGAATTAAAAAAACAATACAAATTTTATGAAGAAAAAGTAATTTAGAATCAGTGAATTAATTAGTATCAAAAACCACGATTAGCAATATTACATTTATAATATCAATGTTTTTGTTCAAACACGTGCACCTTAAGGTATATTACTGTTGGCGCGCTCCATACAAACGAAGTCTGGTGATATTTTCAATACTAACCAATTAAACTCAATGACATTTTGCAGAAGCAATCTAGGAACAAATATCTATGCTTGTAGCGTGTCAGATTTTCGTTTAGTAAAATGTACAGTTTTAAAGTTACAGTGCCTTAAAGATTTCCATACAAATCTTAAAGTAATCCTAGCATTGAAACTGTATATTTTAACGAAAATCGGACACGATACAAGCATAGAGATTTGTTCCTAGAATGCTTCTGCAAAATTTCATAGAGTTTAATTGATTATTATTGAAAATATCACCAGACTACCTTTGTATGCAGCGCGCATTTACGCATTTGGAACAAACTTCTCTTAAAAGTTATGCTTCACCTGAACGAATAAACAAAAGGTACGTCCTGTGTTTATTAATTTTATGATTATATTATTATGTAACACTACTAAAAAAATAAAAATTGATTCAACACAAAAAAAAAACAATTTTTGATGTTTTTTCGTAAGGTTTCAAAGAAAAGACAAAAATGCAGATCCGGTGATGCGTACGCTGTGGTCTTTCGTAGTTAAAAAGCCGTGTTGGTATTTGTGTTTTGTGTGAATTTCTTCACTTACTTTTTAGTACTTAGCTACGACCTTGACCTCATGACCTTTATTACAAATTGTTATTACTTGCGAATCATAAATTTCAGTTAAATGTTATGTATTATATTTTCAAATGCATTATGCAAAAAAAACAAATGGGTATGAGTAAAGGTATTGTCATTTTTTGAAAGTATCAAAGTATTGTATAATTATAGCACTAAAAAAACAAACATAATTGTAATAAACAATTATGACCTAGCTCGCATCTGAGCTGAGATATTTGACTCTAAAGGTTCATGAAAAAGTAACCAAAGCCTTTAAGAATCAACTCATTTTCCATCAATCAATCGATCCATATTACCTACTCAGCAAAAGCAAAATATATCGTAAAGAAATACAGAAGATACAAAACAAGGCGGTCTTAGCGCTAAAAAGTGATTTCTCCCATATAACCCTAAATGTTATTTGTACCTTAATAACACAGCTCCGATGCAGTCTAGTAATGAATGCGATGTTTTTTAATTTATTTTGAAAGGTCCTCTAAAAACCTGTAAGATTCATTACTGGCCTATCAACAACAAAAAAAGAAAAATTTTCTCCATACAACCTTACTACGTTTAGAAAACTTTATAATAATTTGGGTATTGTACATAACTTAGGTATCGTTGGATAATTATTTGAAACTGGCCTTTTCCGGGATAAACAAAGATCAAATCAATATTTAGCCTTTGCATCCTGCGTAGTTGCGTCCAGGCCTGCGCTGTTGCACTCTCCCGGACACTTTATTGATGTTTGCTCTTTATAAAAGCAAGCCCTAGGCATATCCCTGCGCAGTTTGGCCTAGGTCTTAGACTTACCACGAAATTTTCAATCTACATAAAGTAAAATTTTTTACTTACTCAAAAAAGCAGATTATCAAATTGCCTATTTGAAATCCGACAATTTTATTCTCAAAATCGCTAATAAATAATAACGTCATTTCCGCAAAACATCAGTGATTTTCACCAAACCCTGAACGTAAAGTATAACTTAAGGGACACAACAAAAGGTAGTACATCAGGTATTGTGTGGTTTTTTTACATTTCCTAACTGCTCGTGAAGCTCCTATGTAATGTAAACAGGTTGTGCCTAATAAATTTTATTTTATCTACATCTTAAATTAGATACATTTCAGTACCTACATTTTCTAAAATGTGTGTCTATTATAAAAGCGAGGATTCAACGAAAAATATAAAATATACAGGTCTTGTGACCAATTGAACCGATGCCGGGGTACGGTAATGGTGTACTATTTTGTGTGAATAGTGGATACTAATGTTTACTTTGTTGACCTTTGGTGCGTACTTTTTTTTTACTTAGGTAGATACTACATTCTTTCTAAATTATTCTTAATAATAATGTTTCTAACTTAATAGAAGTCTAATTTTATCAAAATCTGATTACGCACGCGTTGTAAAAATACTCTGAATTTTGACCTTGACCTTCAGACCTTACATTACTACCTCACTTCTATTTTTTCCATTTTCAGAATTTCATGGTTTGTTTTTTTCTTATGTATTACCAATCTGGAAGATATAAAATTGATTGCTGTAGTATGAAAATCTATTGGTGAGCCTGATAAAAAATAGAAATTAAATTAAATTACAAAAAGTTATGTCAAATGCTTGCATAAAATAACCCTTCTTTTTGGCATTGCCGTTGGGTAAAAAGACGCGTCAACAAAATGTGCAACAAGTGTGGTCGGTGTGGTCAGAGTCTGCGCTTTAGCGATGAAGTAACGATGTAGTAAACTGGACAAACTAAACATGTTATGGTAGACTGACTCCATGGTCCTTTTCCTGAATGCCAACGCTTTTCACAAGACAATAGTGAATAATCACTATTGTCTTGTGAAAAGCGTTGGCATGGAAACATTTGACACTTCTACAGAAAGACACTTTCTAACCAATACAATTTCTTACAAGCCAAATCGTTTTGCTATTTTAAAATAGCACATTTGGAAAAATGCTTACTGATACGTCATTATTCGTTTTCTAATTATAATTAGGGCCTGTTTCACCACTTCTGGATAAGTCATTGTTAGCTTATTTGACAGATCGTTTGACATATTTCTTATGAAGGATATGTCAAATTATCTGTCATAAGCTAACAAGAACTTATCCAGACGTGGTGAAAAAGGCCCTTAAGCTACTACAATATAAGCTTTTCCGGTATATACCAAGATCAAATCAATAACATTTGCATCCTGCGTAGTTGCATCTAGACCTGCGCTGTTGCAGTTCCCCAGGCACTTTATTGATGTTGGCTAATTGTAAAAGCGAGCCCTAGGCATAGCCCTGCGCAGTTGGAGCTAGGTCCTATACCCAGAACACGACGCAACGACGCAACGTCGCAATTTTCAAAAATTACAGTGATTCCATCACATCAAGCAGTGATCTCACCTACTTCTATCAATTATTTATTAATTTAATTAATTATTGCCTTAATTGTAATTATATTCTTTGCTACAGCAAAGCATATAATTACAATTAAAACAAAATAAGAATAAACTATTGTATTATTACAATAGTTACTGTTCTGTAAAGAAGAAATTATGTCTAATTATGCTTCAGTTTATTTATGTAGTTGAAAACTGTTAACCTTCTACGATGACCTTGACCTTACGACCTGTGACTTGTTATGCAACATTGCGGTTTCTGCAAAACTAACTTATTTGGAGGACAAAATCTGCTAGCTCCTACCTAATTTAGAAATTATTATAGGTAATCAATTGATTTAATACATTCGAATTCAAGTTTAGACACAAATATAAGTACAAAAAAAATAATGTCAACACTCGAGTAGGGATAGGGTTTAATTTAAATTCAGGCGCATTTAAGTCTAGGCAGGATGCATAGCTACAAACATAGTATGAGAGTTCGCTTTAATATTTAAAATCAAGTCAGTTACAAAACCAGTAGGGACCTATTTTCGTTACCCTCTTAATAAATCGTTGATGTGCATTCCTTACCTTAGAAAAAAATGTTTGACTTGATCGAACGCTTTGTCGATGTCGATGTCTTTGTCGAACGATGACTTAATCAGTTTCCTAGGTGGTAATTTTTTTCACTAATTGATTGATAACAAAGATATCAAGATTAGCAAGTCTGGCGAAAGGTCGCATGCTCTTTGAATTCTACTTGTAAGGATGTTAAAATGAATTTTCACATAAGTACAACAATAGGGAACTTGCACCAAAATTATAATGAGAAATTATCTTAATAATTCAATAATAAATTCAAATAGCGCAAAGTGACGAAGCGATTAGCAACTTGGGTGCGTTAGAAAAGTACGGTAACATATTATAGCGGATGATTTGTGATGAGCTTCACTCATGAAAAGGAGTGACGTCACGTCATGGCAGTGAGCGTTTTGGCGCGGAGTTTGAAAAGTTATCTTTTGATTTGCAATAAATAAATGATTTGTGCATATTTTACCACTTTTGGTTTTTGGTATTTTAAGCCTTTAAATCTTTATGATACACTAAAAATATAAAACGTTTATAATTTCCTGTCCAAATAAAAAGCGCGTGGGTAGATTTTTCATCACTAAACGCCTGAAATGGAACAAGGAAACCAAATTGCAACGCAAAAGCTTAACTTTATTTTTGCTTGCTAGCTTGATGTGTCGCCGTGTGTATGTTTGTAAAGTAGTATAGGAATGCCGGATACATACGAAAAATACAGTCGAAATGAGTGATTGTCAATCCTCCTTTTTGTCTGTTAGTTAAATGTACATCAGCATTGCACCGTGATATAGCGCTATCACACCTTCGCTCTCTTTCTATTTGCGTACGAACGAACGAAATAAAAGACGTGATACAGCCGTATCACGTGTAACATGCTACGGCTTCTGTATGTAATAAAGAGTACCCGGGCCTTACTTACAAACAAAACACTTACATCATTAAAATATCACTATTCGCTAAATCCTCGAGATCCTGTTGATGAATAAAAATAGAAATGACAAGTTTGTCGATACAATCGATCCCGGACTTATCGAGGAATACGCAACATAAATACAAATGAGCTGTTTGTGCTACAATTCGATCGTTAAGTGTCTACGTGATCGCCAAAAGTGCTAAACGGATCTATTATATATCGATGATCGATATTTTTTGTTCACAAAACCGGTCAAGTGCGAGTCGGGTTACTCGCGCACCAAGGGTTCCGTGCCACACCACCACACAACACATATTAAACTAGCAAAACAATTTGGTTTTCTTCGGGCCTTTAGCGAGAGACCAACTCACATTTGGCCGGTTTTTATTATTTGTTTTTATACAGTAGAGTTTGCTCTATAATCACACCATGTTTGACGCTTGTATGTATCACCGTTTTTACGATAAAGCAAGAAGAAAAACGTTAATAAAAACAGTTTCTTGTATGAGGAACCCCCCTTAAGAGGATATAATTCGGAGCGTGCTCCATACAAACGTACTATGGTGATATTTTCAATACTAACCAATTAAACTCAATGATAATTTTCAGAATCAATCTAAAAACAAAGTTCTATGCTTGTATAGAGTCCGATTTTCGTTAAAATGTATAGTTTTAAAGTTAAAGTGCCTCAAAGATTTCCATTCAAATCTTAAATTAATCCTAGCATTGAAACGGTATATTTTAACGAAAATCTGACTTCATACAAGCATAGGTATTTGTTTCAAGATTGTTTCAGCAAAATTTTATTGAATTTAATTGGTTAGTATTGAAAATATCACCATAGTACGTTTGTACGGAGCGCGCTCCGAATTATATCCTCTGAATTTTTACTTTTAGTCAGTTTTATTATTCGTTAACATATCCGCCGTAATAACGCACATTCTGTGAAAATTTCTATTGCTGTTCAAAAATTACAGCCCTAAATAGGTAGGACAGACGGACGGACGGACAACGTAGGCTTAGTAATACGGTCTCGTTTTCACGTTTTGGGTACGGAACCCTCTTCTTATCGTGTGGGCAAGCCCTGGTGTCAGAGTTTTTTCAGACCGCCTTACGGCCTCTGACGTGGAGAGATAGTAGCCGGGACCAACGGCTTAACGTGCCATCCGAAGAACGGAATCATCTTTCTTTTCAGACAATCAGGTGATTCGGCCTGCAATGTCCTAACCAACTGTGGAAAAACGCACAAAGTGACATATCACTAGGTGTCCCCCGTGGGAATCGAACCCACGGCCTCCGTGTCAAGAGCCCAATGCTCTTAACCATTAGACCACGGAGGCAGTACGGAACCCTAAAAACTAACTTAAAGACGTGACTGTTTTGTGAGTCATTGATGCCAGTTAGTACAACACATGCTGAAGTGGATTCCCGGAAAGTCTATAAATTTTTAGAGATAATTTTGTACAATATGGGCTATGAGATTGTATTTTTAAAAATATATTACGTTCTATTAGTACAGAAGCCGAAGCAATGATATTGTGTAAAAGATATGTAACCTTGATGATACTGTTTTAAACTTATTTTTAAAGTTGGAACTTATGTACCGAATTCCAGATTCCATTCTGCAATCAGCACTTAAGTTAGTATTATTTGAGTAAATATTAATTTTACTGAAGATGGTTGTAATGTGTTGTAATGCATTTGAAGTCTTAAATTTAGAACTGGATGTAGGTTTTTAAAGTATTTTTAAATTTGTCATTATCATAAAATGAAATAAATATTGAAAAATTCAGCAGCGGGCGGGAAATTACCTATTTTGTGAATGGAATTATTGACGAAAGGAGATGCTGACCACATCCTATTCTACAAAATATCCTGCGTAGTTGCGTACCTAACTTACGCCACCGTATTCAAAATCGACTGGGAATGGACATCATCATCTTCTAGTCTTGTTTCTATTTTAAAACATTCAAACACAAAACTTTCCATGTTTATTACTGAAACCCAAGTCAACAACCATTGCAAAATATTCATTAGAACACGCGAAAGACGAGGGTATAACAGAAATGGGAAATAAGTGTAAATTGAAGGGATAAAATGTAAAGCTGGACAGAATAACAGGTTCCTATCAATAGGCACGGGTTTCATCAATATAGAAGTAGATTTACGTTGTACTATGCCCGCCCGCGCATGCGCAAACTGGTTGTTAAAGACCAGCGAGTGTTGGTCTAAATAACGCTTTTTGTCGATAATCATTTGGTTTTTCGCTCGATGAGGTTCATCAAAAATGGAAATCGTGTAGCACATATTGACTTTGACCAGAGTTTGTTAAATCTTGTTGCAATTTTCAGTCTCATTTATCGGTTTTTGAGATATATACAACATTATATTCTCATCGTCTTCGCTAGGCTGTAGAAAGGAAACTACTTTTGTTTCATAGGGCTATATCACACAAGCCATTTAGGCGGTGACGGAACAATATCATTGCGATACCGCCAGGACATCACCGCAATTAATTACATCGCGACATCGCCGCATGATCCCCGTGATATTTCTAAGATTGATCTCAACTCTGACTTTCTATTTTCGATGTATCGAGGCTGTTTTTCTTGGAACTTCATTGGAATCGAGTTGACATTTGAACAAAACCGAGCGATGTGACGGCGATAATGTGCAGTAAAAATCACGCTGTTTCAGTTGCCACGTCGGCGCAGCGTTACAGTTGCGACGTCGTTGCGGTGCAGTTGCAACATCGCCTATGCTCAAAAATCGTTTCTATGATAGGTCTCTTAACTGGGCTTGCCAGATAACAATAATAAAGATATCGTACAAGTTATGGTTTGTCGATAGTCAATTTGTTTTGGATAGATGGTTCTCGCTCGTAGCTACACAGTTTGGTCGCAATGATGTAATGGGTACAACTGCAAACGTTGCAGACTCAAGTGGCTTGTATGGCATAGCAACAAGTGTTTTATGCTTAAACGGATGACTCAGACTATTATTTTTTGTTCTACTAACGGATCCACATATATCCTGATTCCAAATAGAAATTTTATTTACTTTATACTCCATTCAAAATAGCAACGAAATTTTAAGGCTATTTTGCATTACAGAAACCGAGGTTTGAAACACTTCATCTCACTTATTCTTAAAACAACTTTAGGAACGTCCAAGATATGTCGGATAGTATATGTATCCAATAAATTTAATTACATTTGGCCAGAAAGCTAAATAGGAATCGGAAAATCTCGTAGTCCTTATTTGAAATGAAGTATAGGTACCATGAACATGTTTTATGTTATATTTTTAATTAAGCAAACGCTGTCCCTTTAAAAGCTCAAAGAAATATTTTTCATCCTGTAGCTATCCATTCAATCATAAAACACCGATCATTCCTTATCAATCAAGGCAATCCATAATTTCCTTAGTCTCTACACAAATTTCATCAAAATTGTTTTATGATGGGGCTATAATGTTATCGATATGTTGACAAAAGCTGGGGGCAGAGCACGTTGGCGGAGGACGCGCCGACAGATCGTCCGCCCACGGCTGGCGCGGCGCCTGCGCAGGTGCCGCCCCCCACCACTCTGCAGTGCATAGACTAGACAACTCGAATAAGATGATGTTTTGAAATGGTTCAATTAACTGAGCAAAAGTAATGAAGCAACGAATCGACTCGACATTAAACATGAAGTTACCTAATTTATTGTCACTAAAAGAAAGAAATTATACCTCGCTCGACTCAATCAAACTGAGTTGTACCTTATAATCTGAAATATCTTAAAAGTAATTCAGAACACTTAAAGAAAATCGTAATTTAGAAGAATCTCAAATATCACTCTGTAGATGGAAGTACTTTGTCTACCTAGTCTGTCTAGTTTTTAAGCAATAAAAGCCATAAAATAAAAGTAGACAATATTCCTAGAGCTATTATATTTGAAAAAAGAAGAGAACTATTTCAATAAAACTGTTTATAAAACAGTTCATATTCATAAGATAGCGATTGGCATCCCTACATCACAGTTGATTGTGAACCATGTAAAGAAGGGTACGAACTACGAGCACCGCAATGTTATATTCGTATGAAGAATTATAATTTTGTTAGTCATAGATATTATCCTACTCATTATCATCAACCCGTACCCACCCTCTGCAGGGTACAAGCTTGCTCCCTATTATGCCATACCCTACTACTTCTCGGCCCTACCCCAATCACATCCAGGTCTTACCGACACTCGTCTTTCTTGATGATCACAATTAAAGTCCAAGATATTAAAATAAAGGTTCTCTGAAGAGTCCAAATACAAATTCATATGATAAACTACATGCCTCCCGCCACGGAATATCTGCTCTCTATTTTCTAGTCTATGCCCGTAGAAAGCTTGAATGAACTTTAGTGAATGGACAACGTATGCATGTACATTGGAGTCTAGGCTGTCTGCCCTATGTTTATTGCAGGCTATAGCCGGTCTGGTTGCAACCGGTACCTTATCGCGCACTTAGGCCATGCATTGAAATGGTTGAGCTTTCTTGAACCGTTCAAGTGCTGCATTTAAAGTTTTGTGTTACATTACATTATTAGTAACGTCATTTATTTTGTTTTCCACTTTCTCCGTGGATATATTGATCTTCAATAACAATGAACACGAATTTTAAACTAACATTAAATTATATTTTGACTTGCTTATGATCGTAGTGGAGCTTCGGCGTTCGAAACTATCATTGAAGTTAAGCAACGCCGATTGGGGTCTTTAGGTGGGTTATATAAAAATATAGGAGTAATCCTGATCGTATAAGCATTTCATCCCTAATATTGCTACTTTATAGCAGTATCAGTTAAGGCCAATCTGAAACGTACTTGCTTGGCATGTGAAAATACCTATTGGACAGCAATATAACCACCTACATATACTTCCACCGATTTGCCCTTCCTCATAGTGAAGTACCATGGCTGGTTCAAAATCACTTTTATCATGAGAGGTTTGAGTCCGACAATTGGACATATTTATGCTGAAAATTTATACAATAAGTATACTTGACCAGTTCATCATGGGTAGTTTTATTTGTATGCGGAAGATTACCTACCACAGGAGGTTTTAAGAAGCTATCGAAATAATTAGTTTGTGTTTCTACTTTCTTTAATACTTCTCGTTGACCCCGACTCTTTGTTTACTGATACATACTTGTATTCTCATGTCCGGAAGGACAAAAACGATCATTTGTTTCGATGTATTTTGTAATGTATTACTTTTTAGTAAATACCTTACTGCAGACTTGCAGTTGCAACTAAAACAATTGACTTATTTTAAAGTCGGAAAAAAGTATTCGCCCTAGTAACCAACATACTTTTTATATACCAAAAAATATTAACATAATAAGATATAAATTAAATCAATTATATGCTAAGGTTAAACATATCAAACGACGCCGCACGCCAAAATGTTTGATAGCATCTTAATCGCTACTCCCACGCCTATAAATACAATGGCTCCAGCTAATTCTTTTATATACAAAAAAATCATAACACAATGATGTTATGTCATGTCCAGTCATGTCTAACTTGATTGATTCACTTCATAATCCTCGGGCAAAATTTCATTTGATGAAAAAAGCTATTCATTGTGATTTGTCATGTAATCTTTTGTTTCTATGGCAATAGGAACTAATGGATGACTAATTTTCGGGCTTGACTAATTATGACTGACAGTTATTTTGTATGAAATAAAATGGATGAAAATAGTGTTTCTTGTTTCGTTGCAGATTCGTAATGGGCCGCCACGAAGCATTATTATTGGCGATAAGCATCGTAGGAGCCATGGGGTTTATCCCCCATGGTTCTATTGGGGAAAAGGTAGGTAAAAATACGATACTTCCTTTACTTATTCAGTTGAAAATCTATGCGTACCTAATCAAAAGCACCAAACTGTAGATATAGCCCAATGAAAATACGAAAGTCGAAAGTAAATAATTTATAATAAGAATTTTTTTGCTAGATCATTTATACAAATGATATAAAGATAATTGATGTAAAGAGTCAATTTTTTTTATTGTTTGTTTTAGGTTATGAATTTACATACACTGTTTATACTAAAATTGAGCATTTCATAATTTCTACTTATTTAAAAACAAAGGTCCCTTGGTGATTTTTCTTTGGATTTAATTCTAATATAAAAGAATAGAAATGTATTTGACAAATGACATAAAAAAATCGATTTACAATTTTTTGCCAGTGTTACAGTATTTTTTTACTTTGTTTAATTATAATCATAATCTTAATTCATTTGTAATGTTCATTACATGAAACACATAAATTAATAACATTAAACTAAAGTAATTAGATAAAATAATTACTTAATTAAATACGAATTTAACATGTCAACAAAACACAAAAATCAAAAGATAATCATAAATGTCAACAGTAATAATGTCAAATAATAATCATTTTGTGGTTACTTTAAGTAACATAATATTCATTATGACTGTAGAAGGACTGCTCGATAAGCCATCTACGCAGCTTAATTATTTAAGAAAATTTTAAGTTGGATTTTCAATATAAATGATAACTAGAACTATAATCTAAAGAATAAAAGAAAATAAACGGCTGTTATAAATTATTTACTTTCGCCATACAAGCGCACCGTAACTTTACTGGGCTAATAAATAACAGTCACTATAGATTTACAAGATGAGATCACATTTAGATAAATATTAAATTGATACCGCCGTTTTCGTTAAGCCAAGCCACTCTGTTGAGAAGGCTTGAAAAGTGTTCGAAATCTCCCTTCATCCTTTATTCGCTAATGGATGCCTGAGCTTTGAAGTTGGACGTTTAATAGACTAATGGTGATGATTTTATTTGATACCCAACTATATTACCACCAGGACCACCTACTAACAGAAGCTTTGCTGCGTGAAGTGGTGGAACGTATGGGCAAGGAGTTCAGTGACCCCGGATCGACATATCTGGAGTTCCCGTCTAGCGATCGCCATCTTGCACTAATGGCCAGGGCTAATAAGGAACTGGAGAACGAGCAGTTGGACTACGACTCCTTGATCGATGGCAACCCTAATCCCAGCCTGAGGGATCAGGAGTACTTGCAACATAGGTAAGGAGATTCTGATAAATAAAAAATTCTTCGAGATAGTCTATAAACGACTTCAGGTTATAAAGATATTATTAGTGGTTATTTCCTTGGATTGAAGGTTTTATCGAAGTAATTTGTGGTTTTATAACGGCATACATATTTTAATCTTTGTTAATTCAAAACAATCCAATCTTAAACTGGTATTGTTTGATTTCAAAAACTATAATTTATCTGTTTCTAAATTCCTTCAAAATGCTTTAAACTCACTGATTAGGGCATCTCCTTCGGAGAACATTTTGAAACCTAGGTATATAACACCATCCTTCAAAGCGTGTCAGCATCGTTTTTAGTGATACGACCGCCATTTGTACCATTACGTTCTTTTTCTCCCTTTTTTTGTGCTGGTATGTTTTTGGAAATAAATAATTTTTATGTTATGTGAGGCCTAATCTTTATCACTAATGCACGGTATTCCGTTGAATCCACTACTCAAATCATGTTAACCGTTTGACCAGCTCTCTATGGGGTCACCAATACGTAACTGGAGGAGCGGGTGAAGGAGAACAGCGTCTGCTGCCATCAGGATTAGTACCCAACAAGCAGATGATCAAGACCGATGCTGTGCTGCCTGCCTACTGCAACCCACCTAACCCCTGTCCCGTCGGATATACTGGTAACATAATCCTTGAATTTCACCAGTCTATTTTTAATCACCCAGGTGATATTGCCCGGGTGACCATTGGCGACTCATCGGTGCTCTATGATCATCTGACGAAATTATCACCCAGGTGATTAAAGTTCACTCGACCTTTAGTTTTTGGTATTTATGGTGAATAAAAGCGAATCGACTCAAACAATGTTGTGACATTTTTCTTCTTTTGTGTCAGCACGAGCTATATCGCATGACAATTACTCTTATAATTACAGCAAGAGTGGTTATCATGCGATAGAGTGGTTAATAAACCATTATATTATTTAACTTTTATAAAACCTAAGAAGCATAAACATAAGCACTATATTCCCCGAGGGGGTCGTCAGAGATATTCTAAAAACGTAGAACATCCACGTTATATCCACTCTAAACAGAAAACCTGATAACACTGCCACAATACTCAAATTCTTCAAATCTTGATACTACTGTCTAAACCGTTTCATCATTTATACTTAAACTGTCACACAGAAGACCAAGGCTGTATCAGCGAGTTCGAGAACACCGCAGCATTCAGCCGCGAGTACCAGTTGTCCCAGCGCTGCATGTGTGACGGAGAGCACATGTTCTCCTGTCCCCCTGAGTCCGCCTCCGACCTGGATCTCCGCTTCCCTGAACACCATAAGGACATGGTCGCTAAGAAGTTCCATCCCGATGTTAGTCGACTTTGATGTTTATTAAAATTGCTCGTTTGGTTTAAAAGATTAGAAACAAAATGCTCTTTTCACCTCACAAGCTCGGAAAGATTCTGTTTATCATTCAAAATAGTGCATTTTATCCGCTAGCGATAGCGTGGAGAGTTTTTAAAATTTAATATTTTCCTACACCGCATTTCATGTCATTGCACCAACCTCATTTTTAGAATAATTGCACTGGCCAGTACGACGATAGCATAAAAAAATCTTTTAAACATTTTCTTCTCTTTACATTCACTTTTTTTCCTCGCCGTAGTGAGGTGAAAAGTTGTGTGTTTCACTCGGCAGTAAAGTTATTCTGCGTCTCGTACCTTTGAATCTCATACTAAACTCAGGATTCCATATTTGAATCACTCGCCTCGCTCGTGGTTCAATCCTAGAATTCTTCCCGTGCTCAGGTTTCAATACAAGTACTCGCGCCAAAAAACAACTTTGCAGCCTTGCATAACAAATAACTTATGACAGTTATGTAATTTACTTTTTTTTATTTTTCCAGCCAGAAAATCCATTCCTGATGGGTGAAAGGTTACCAATAGCAGCAAAGAAAGGTTTCGAAGTAAATGTATTTTAAACTACGTAATATTGTATTACGTTAAATCAATAGATTACTCATTGGTGTCACAAACTAAGCAAAAAGTAGTGAGCTAGAAAACTTTTAGTCTTTTTGCTCACTGTTCTTTGCGGATCTGATATAATATTATCTTACTGTATGTTCTGTTGCAACCTCATTTAGATCTAGTTTAGTAAAGGTGGACTTCCGATGCCAGCGGCCGATGCGACTGACGCGCGCGTCTGACGCGTGGTTCTGTCATATGCCATATGTCTATCGCATCGCGTGCTCGTGGCTGACGCACGCGTCAGTCGCTGGCATCGGAAGCGGCGCCATACGTTTTCATAGTAACTAGTATTGTCGCATCGGCCGTCGGCCGCGAGCCGTGCGCGTCAGACGCATCGGCCGCTAGCATCGGAAGTCCACCTTTAAGGAAACACCTTGGATGATAACTTACTGTAATTCAAGTATACTTTTTCTGAAAAGAGAATCTATGTGTGAAACATAAATGAAAGGGTAACCTAACTAAGAAGACACATTCACTGCTAAGCTCAAATCCCAACTCACCGGGCGAGTCGTGCGCACCGTGAATCGAACATTGCGGACCCTACACGTAGGACGGAAGCACTGAGCGTCAGCGGCTTCGATATTATCATCACTTTCATAAATCGGTACGACCAGTGTTTTTCCTCTCTAACAGAATTGAATTATCATCTTGAACAATGTTATCGTTGTTTGTCATCTGTGTTAATTTTATATCACAGGAGTTATAATATTTTTCTACAAATCATTTTTGGAATTCGATTTGATAATGCAAAAGCAAGAGTAGAAATATATTTTCGTATTTTATCAAAAAAATGTACAGGGTTAAATTGATATCATTGACATCCTTTTAAACTAAGAGTCTACCCATCAAACTGAGTAGCTGTTCCATGCAAAACTGCAGTGCCTACTTGACTCAAATGTATGCAAAAGCTGTTTTTCTTTTTTGCTCCGATCAGTTTGCTCTCATAGTAAAAGTTGTTCAGTTTGATGGGTAGACTCTTAGTTTAAAAGAATGCTAAAGATATTAATTTCACCCTGCATGTATTTTCGATTTCGAATCGAAAACAAAGACATGGCAAATTGAAAAGTAGTTGTAAAAAGATCCGAAATCCGAGTGCAATTTTTCTATACCCATATATATAGGGAGTGATATGTAATTGTTTAAGGATCCGAAACATAGAGAAAGGGGTTGGGTATGGTAGGGTAGGGTTGGTTTGTAGGGTTAGGTTTTATAGGCAGTAAATTGTTACCGAATTGAAGCTATACTAATCAGGCGAACCAAACAATATGATTACCTGCATAGAAATGGTCGCAACATAGGGTTGCCATGTTATTTTCGGCCGTGTGAATTACTCGAAAACTCGTTTACTCGAAAACTGCTTTTTGATGATTCTTATCAAATCTTTCTTTTGGAAAGGTTTTTAATATATGACACAACAGCATAACAGGAAGAACAGTTTTGCTATCGGCTATCAAAGATTTACGACAGGCCTAAGGGTGGCAATTGGCAACTTTATTTTTAGGATCGTTAAACTAAGAAATTTCCACTGGTATATTTATGTATTATTGCCTAATCATATGGATGTAAAAAACCTGTAACGGGATTATAGTCTATAATGCTATAAAATTGCTGAAAGTTGCTACCTAATGCTATAATAGGCTAAAATAGC
This sequence comes from Agonopterix alstromeriana, assembly GCA_963924505.1. Classification (NCBI taxonomy): domain Eukaryota; kingdom Metazoa; phylum Arthropoda; class Insecta; order Lepidoptera; family Depressariidae; genus Agonopterix; species Agonopterix alstromeriana. The sequence continues at coordinate 7,458,485 of OZ004670.1, forward strand.
TAGTACCGTAAAATTATTGAATTTGTACATTATAAAAACATAGTTAGAGCAACACTAAAAATAACTTTGTGGTGGGTGGCTTACAAAAGCATTTAAGTGTTTAAACAGTACAAATCCAAAAGGTGCGGTCTAATTTTTCTTCGTGTTAAGAACTTAATATTAAAAGGATACTAATGCACCGAATGCAAGGTACATAGCATTTTTAAATTTAGTTTTATGACTATTTTATTAATAATAAAGATAAACATAGCGCTAGATATTATCATTGGTTATCCATTAAAGAAATGCGACAAATCTGAAGAATAACGTTCAACTTATAAAGATATTCGGTGCATTTATATACATAATTAAAAACTATAGTTATTTTAACATCTGTAGTTTATATTTCTTTCCTATTATTTTCTTATACCTTGTAAAAATTAATTGTGTTAACTGTTCTACCTCATTTTCATCCTTTTAGCCAAGAATAACCTTATAGTCCACTTAAAGCAGTTAAGGGTGGCCAGAATTTAATGTCTAGATTTTTAATGGCAATTAAGGTGCATAGAGGTCACATAATATTACGCAGCTATTTTTCATGCTATTTTTACAGTGGAATAGAGACCAATGGGGGTTTCTCGTCATCCGAGACGATTGATTCATACATGATGAAAATCCTTTCAAGCGGAGACCATTGAGATGAATAGGAACTAGTCGAAGCTTAGTTCACTGGCCAAGAACAGACTGGCATGGAGAAGCTTGTTCGCGGCTCCAAACTCTTTAAAGAGATTAAGGAAACAACGGAGTAAAGCACTATGCTACACACAAATTAACTCTACTGGATCGTGTAGATGTTGCTAATGATAAATATGTATAAAACCTGTTTAAAATAAAGATCTCATCTCATATGCTCACGACTATATTCCCCGATGGGGGTAGTCAGAGATATTCTGAAACCTAGGAACATCCACGAAAAAAATAAAATAAAGATAATTAATTTAATCCATTCGTGTTAGTAGTGCCCCTTAATGATTGACGTGAAGAAAACCCCCATTATAAGACCCGCCACACACATACGGAATTCCGAATCAGAATTTATATTTGGTATAGGATTTGATATATACCTCCGCAATTCCGAAAGGAATTCTGGACCGTCCATCCAAAATCCATACAAAATTGTAATTCTGATTCGGAATTCCGGATCGGAATTCTGTATGTGTGTGGCAGGTCACAGTAACTGTAAGACAGCAAAAAAAAATGCCCGATATAATTTACTATTATTGTATTTGTGAATTTATAATAAGGTCAAAATGGAGGGTGAAATGGAAATTTTGTGATTGCTTTTGAAATATTTTATATTGTTTTGGTAAATTCAATATAAATTTTGAAGTCAATATATTCAACTCTATGTTCCATTTATACCTACTTAACTAAAGGTAAAAAAAAATATGTTATTTGAGTTTGGCATAATAATTAGTTTCTCGCTTTGATTCTTATCAATTCAGTTTCTAATATTGTTGCTGTTTGTTTCGAATATTGTTTTATCAACATTTTCATTTATTTGGATATATCGTACCTTCAAAAGGTTTATAAAATAGATCATTTGTTAATTAACATTATAATATTCCTCAATTCTTTAACCGTTTTATCGAATTTATGTTTTTGGTGGGTTATTAATAATGAATAAAAAAAACAGTGCGCGATGCGACTTTTCATACATGTTATAGGTAATAATTTAATTGATACAATATCCAAATACATGACCTCTTGAAAGTTTATTTCCCTTTAGTTAATATACATATGGCTGTGATCATATTTATTGATCAATGTAATATTCGATTAATTTTGAAAACTGTTTGTTGTTGATTTCTTTATAGCTACTATTTTTTATATTAGCTATACCTATACAGAAATCAACACCGACACCATCGGTTGAAAAGCACACAATTTCGATTAGACCCTGCAAAGTAATTAAGTCAATAAAATATGTAAAATACCTAAATAATATGAAGCTAATAATATTTTAGCGTAGTGTCGCTGAGAATGCGTCTTCCTTAGTGTATGTATGATTATTTTATACAATAAAAAAAAAAAAAAAAAATTGTCAAACAATAGGTAGGTAAAGAAGATATAACGCAAATGTATATACTTATATATGTATATATATCCATTATCTATGTTATAATAATATAATAATAAGGGAATACATTAAAAATACACTTTTTCGCAAGACTATCGTTGCTTTGTTAAGTTTTCAGAGCACAATTGTCCTAAAAACTTGATTCAGAACTTATTTTTTATTATTTACGTTAAGGCGCAATAGTAGGACGAAATACTTTGGAGCATCTTTTATTTTTAATTTTTGGACTAGATTTATACAATTTATCGAAACCAAAGTCATACCTCAGTATTATTGGATAGTTTATCTAGTGAAATCATAATTGAATACACGATTGGAATTACTTCACTCGATAGAAAATCGTCATAAAGATGAGGTATTTTCAAGTATTTTAAACATTTTTCTCGTTTTAGAAGAACTTAAAATAGTTTCAGATTTTTTGTATTTATAGTCACATATTCACCATTAGTTTATCTAGTGAAATCATAAAAAAAGTCTATAAAATGTACTTTTTTAAATTCTTTTTAAACGAAAATACGGCACACGCACACACTTTTCGGAGGGCTGGACAATCGCGTTTCTCATAAAAATATTCGTCTGAACCTATGGCCCTTTAATGATCAACTTTTGAAATAATTAAGTATTCTTACTTCTTTTGTCTTTCGGTAAGTTTGAATTTTTATGTTATTTTATTTTCTTTAAATAGACATTTATATAAATATTACTTATATTATATAAGTAACATACATTATTAATATAAAGGCTTTTGTAATGAAAGTTAAAATATTTAAATTAGTGACTAGTCAAATAGTACTAATAAGCATGATCTTAAAGAACCATGACTGCGACGGGTTTGAGAATTCTAGTCAAAGCGAGTAGCTTGTAAATACTATATCGTATATTTTTGAAATAATATTATAGTTTTCTAGTCATAAAACTATAACAGCTAGGTTTAAAGTAATTTTAAAATTAGCATGGACTTCTGGACATGTAGAGTGCATCTAGTCAACACAAGTAGCGTGTATATAGAAATAATAATATATAATAAATATCTTATACATTGTACATTATCTGGACCCTAACGATATACCATCTAGTCTAAACTTGTATTATATACCAAGATCCGACCGCAAAATTATGCACCCATTTGTTTGGTGAACGAAATGTGATTTAAGTGAAAGTCTTATACAACGGTTTATACAACGACGCCGGATTGCCTAGCAAAATCTTGCCGCAAGTGCCTTTACCATGATGATTTAAGGTAAAAATTTTTCCACCGATCTGTTTGGGAAGCACATAAGATGCCATCTGAAGGATACCAATCTAAATAACTGGAAAAACTAGGGTTGCCACCTCTCAGACTGCCACAACTTCGTAACTCTAGGGTTAAAAATGACTTGAACCTGGCAACCCTAGAGTTGCGGCATACTGAAAGGTGGCAACCCTGCGGCGTCGTATAAACTTCACTTAAATCACATTTTGTTCACCAAACAAATGTGTGCATAATTTTGCGGTCTGATCTTGGTATATTATGATAACTAGGTTATGATAATTACTTAATCACTGATTGCATAAAGGACACAATTGTTCATGATCGTAGATTTTTCAGGAAACATAAAAACATAACGTATTTCTTTTTCTGTTATTGTTTATTATAGTATCTACATCAATAATTATTTAAAAGAATGTAAATTAGAAGTGGATGTACATTGAAGATATTTACAAAAATATAAATTGTAGGCGGTTAGGATACGTAATGGAATGCATTGAGACCAAAAACTACTGAACCGATTTGGATGTAATATTCACACAAGCATAGAGCTTAGTATATATTAATATATAGGCTTTATTTTACCGTAATCGGTTAACGCAATCAAAAGATATGAGTATTTAAAGTCGATAGTCCGCGCGTACAAAGTCGCGGACGCCGCTAGTGAATATGAACAATTATTTTTAAACTGATGAAATGGCGTGTTATTAACTCAGCTAAAATTATAAATTTGTTAAAATCTTTGTCTTCGAAATATCGGGAGCTCAAAAACAATAAAAAACGCGGTAAGAATCCGTCAAATGATTTATTTTAGCTTAATGTAGATATCGTCTATAAAGTGCGATAACGAAAAATTATTTAAGATTATTGTATGGCACATGCCCTGTATGCAATTAGTTATTCATCGTTAAAAGAAGTTATTAATAGGAAATAAATATTTAAATAAAACATTCACGATTTGAGTATAAGTATCTATATTCATCATTCAAGTATAATGTAATACATAAGAGTAATATATTATATTGGATATATAACTTAATAAAGTAGTAAAACTACCTTATATAGTATAACGTAACGATACATTGCATGTCTGTGTATAGCTACTAGTCAAAGTAGCGTGTATATAAATACAAAGTAGATACCATTTATTGTACATTTGATGGAATCCAATGACAATCATTAACATAGGAAATATTAATAAGGACGCCATTGTAAATGGTCAACTTTTTGTGGTACAGTCAGATAAACAGTAAACAAATAGTATGTAAGTAAATACGAAACACATTTCAATAAATTATTTTTGTATAAAAGAAAAAAAATCTGCTTCAAATACTTCCTTGACGTAGGATTGTGAAAGTTTATCTGTATGAAAGATAGAGAAATCAGTTCATAATGATTAATTATATTAACTACCGAAGTGCGAAAAAATATTTATATAATAATAACGGCCTTTCAAGCAAACATCAAGAGATTTGTAAATGGATATGATAGAAGCATACTTTTTTTTAAATCGGGTAAAGCTTTTTGACAAGATATAGAGAAGATTTGGAAATTTTTGTTATTTCTAAAATGTGTAATAGTCAAAATAAAGTACTGTAGTAAGGAGCTGGACACACTAAGAGCTTGCGAGAACCATTTTTACTCCGAAAAGGAAGGTAACGTTTTGTTTACCGAATTCGGTTATCGTTATCTAAATACAGCATATTATACTTAGGTTCATATTTTGATCAGAATTCTCTGTCTCTTGTATAACATAGAATAAATACTTACAACCGCATCTCAAACATTCCGTAGTTACACTAGCTATTTGTCATCATTTCATTGTACATTATAAATATCATTATAAATAAAAAAAAAAAAGGTTGGGTGGAATTATTAATTGTTCAAAATCGCCACAGATAGAAGCAAGAACACGAACGAATTAGAGTCCATTCTGCAAAAGCGCGTACCTAATTTTGGTTTTGGTGTGTCGTTGCGACGAAACATTAGATCTGCCGTCGAGCTTCGGCCGCGTATTTTCGGCAAGGTGTGTCGCTACACTATCATAGTGACTCGCTAAACTCATGACTTAACAATATTTGTTACCTACCTAATGTAACTTTTTGAAATAAGCAAAAAACTTTTTTCATACAAATTCCAAAATAGGCGCTTCAATTTGTATGAAAATTCAGTGTAAAAATCTAAAGATTTCAAAAATTGATTCTTCTTAATTATTAATTTATCGATTGTGTACCAACCGTTTTCATTTAATACGTACCTACCAATATATGTATAATGATCAAGCTTTTACCCCATTGGGGGAGGCAGAGACAACTGCTCGCCACCTCTTGAATCTTGACACACCTTTTATGCCTGCTCAAAATACGTCAGCTGGTTACTATATCCTAACCATAAAAAACAATGATGAATATCTACCTAAAATGTATAAAATAGTTGACTATATCAACTTCTTTTCGTATCAATGGCCAGTATTACTTATTATTATTTTAATGAATTAATAGTCGAACAAAATAACCAAAGGCATTGTACTTAACTCTCTTCGATAAGATTAGATATTTAATTGAGCCGTTAAAAAAATCAATAATGCCATATAATTCGCTAGATGGCATTATGTATTTAAATTTTTATTGAAAATGTCTTATTGCTATTTTAGCTAGATTTTTTTATTATTTGTGTTTCTGTAAATTACTACTTAAGGTATAAGCAACTATAACATTAAATGAGAATATCCACATTAATGTCTCAAAATATGAATAAAATGAAGAGGTAAAAACTTCTCTATTTACAAACCTAAAAACAAAACACTTACCTATACTTACTTGCACGCTACGATTCTTACTAAGAAATTAGTCATAGAACAACTTTGGTAACAATATGTATTTAAAAATTGACAATCCTTTAAAGATAGTAGGTAGCTTTTTTTTTTCATAAACTTAAGTGTTATGAAAAAAAAGTTCATTGACTATTCGAGTCGACACACACAAAGTAACTAATAATTTTTTTACGTATTAAATAATCATTTTCTTAACTGCATTGATATTTTTAAAGGATTGGTCGTTTATCAAAAACGAACTAATAAGGAATAAGGGTCAATCACGAAGTCATTAGTTTTAAGTAAAATATTAATCGCTGTAAATCCTACAATAAACTAAAATGTTTATCAAAATGTGTATAAGTAATACGTAAAATACTCAGTACTATGCAAACACATGTTTGTGAATTGGTGAAATTTAACCACAATACCTCTACAAGACTCACTTAGTCTGAACTGTAATGTAGAGATCGGACAAGCATGTAAAAAAACGTTTTGTCTCAAAAGTAGCGGAAAATCTTAAGACGCTCCCCATAGGTAAACGCTGATTCGCGCCATATTTTGCTGGTTTAAAGAAGCGATCTTCTTCTATCGCTTCGTTATTTGAAAGACATACAAATTAATGAAAAATATAGCAATGATCTTCAACATCTCGGCTTGATCTGCTGTAAACACCATAAAATACACATGAAACATGTGCTCAAAGGAAAGCCCAACCCATTACGTGTATCTACTTTATAAGTTGAAGTCACTTTTACTTGCGACACACACCATTATGTAGACAATGTTATGATCTAAAATTGCAATGTTTACATTTACTAAGACCAATGTTTAATGAGTTAACTCGATAATTTTAAAATTTGTTGCAAATTCTTATGGTTTTCGAATTTGATTTCCTTGGATAAGAAGGCACCACAATGACATAATAAAGGACAAGCCAATCAAAAATAGGTATACCTACTAAAAAGACGTAGTTTATTAAAGGTGAGGTGGCTCTGAAAGGGTCAAGGTCGTTCAGTGGGGGATACCTTTTAATACTGAAAACTCTTTTCATCACCACTATTCAGGCTGCATACGTCCCATTGCCGGCCACAAAACAATTTTACTTCGAATAACATAAATTTAAATAGGTACCAAGATAATCCACTACTTTTAAAACAAATTTGTTATTTGCGATTTTGTCCGATTTTCTTTAAAACAAGAAATATTTAACCAACTGTCGGTGAATAAAATCATTTTATTTTCTAAATGTATTATGATGATTTATATTATAAGTCCCTTTTCACACAATGCACCGGATAAACTGAGGCCTGGGAATTTGGTTTTAATGATAAATACGTCACGTGTCTTACCCTTAGATTTAATTAAAATTAATGGATAGGCTCAAAGCTCGATTAGTTGAAGCACACAAGTAGCACACTTGGTCTGTCATCTCGGTACGTATTTGAAGTACACCTGACGTTTGTTTTAACAAATTTTTCTCGTTTGAAATGTTCGCGTAATCCATCCATTAATTTTACTTTCAACTAAGATCTTACCTGTGTGGTCCCGGGTTAGAATAGGACCACCCCATTACTACTCGCGGGTGTCGTACGAGGCGACTAAGAGTTTAGAATGAAATAAATAGCAATATTCACTTGTGAGAGTGTGTGAGGGAGGCCCACGGCCAGCTGCAAACAAAGTTCCCAGACCACAGGAATTCGCCTGATATGTCGGGAATTTTAGCACATGATTAGGAAGCCGCGCGGAATTTTTTTTTTATTTCCTAAAGAGAAAGAATTTACATATTTCGGAGCTACTGGTTTTGTAACAATGAAACTTAAAGAATCAAATCTTAAATGTCAATATGATAAGTGATCATATCAATTGCTGAAGTTTTAAGGTGGAATTCCGTTGGTCGTGGCGCGACAGACGCTCGTGACCGATGAAAATGTATGGACGCGACAAACGTAGGCCGAGCGCGTCTGTCGCGGGGCTCGACGGCGGAGCCATACATTTTCATAGTGTCACCTACAGATAAAATTAAAACCATTTTATTAAAACTCTGCACATGATTGAGATGACAATCTGGTTGCAAACCGCATAAACCATACCTACCACATGATGCAATATATATTTTTACTATAATTAAACATTGGCACGAACGCTGAAAAAAAATGTAGATTTGAAGTTTGAAAGTCTCATAATTAGATCTGGTAACCTAAGTAGCATTGGGCTTCATGAGGCTGACGGTGATAGCTTGTAGAAACAAAATAATGTGTAAATAGACACTTCCGACATATACACATTTGGTAATAACGACAACTGGGTACAATGGAACGTACGCGCACAGAGTACTAATAACACAACGCGTGTGAAAAGGAACTTAGGCCGAGATTCAGAGACGATTTGTAAGTCATAGTTCGGACTCCCGTATGTCAAAATCCATACATTTTCGCCACGCTTAGCTCGAGCTAAGACCAAAAAAATCGTCTCTGAATCTCGGCCTCAATGTACCTATGGTTTAAACTCGTCATAGATTTTCCGTTCTTTATAAAATAACCAAACATTTTTTTTTAAGTTATGTAGTAGTTTATTTTGATGATGTAAATTTAATTGTAGTAAAATGCCCGTGTAAAGTTTATGATTATTATGTGTCTATCTAAACGACTCTAAATAATAAGCTTCGCAGAATCAATGTTTGAAATAATTATTTTAATAAAATACAAACATTGGAAAACGCAGAATTAGAATTAAATATTTTAAAATTAAGATGTATACAACAGTCAACACTACAATATTCGTCATTATGTAACTTGCAATATAAATTGTGTATCGTCATTATTAATATTTTTATTAGATCTGTTAATTAAATTGTGCTAATACACCTAATGTTTAATTCAAAGTCATAATTTAAAGATGTAGTTCTCTTTAATATTGTGATTTATTAAACATTTCTCCAGAATTTGTGACTTTTAAGATCGTTTAAAGTTTCAAAAAGGTTATTTTAAATTCTTTTGTTTTTGTTTTACACAGTAATATATTATATAGAATAGGTCAATGGTCAAGTGCAGAGTTCACCGCATAACATTACGGCTAGCCATTTATTAAAACAAAGCCGTTTTCAATTACGGCATATTATCGTTTAACCGGAACGTAAAAAGGCTGATCAACGGTTCGCCGCATTGCAGGACCGCATTGCGTTCTTCAAAACGGCTAAACGTTGCCGCAATATTATTTAGCGGGTCATGAATTGCCGTTTTATTGATATTTAGTTTCAATCTCTGACACTAGTGGCGCTGCATACCATAACAACAAAAATGGCGTCGAAGACAGAAATTATATCAGTGTAAAGTGTTAATTATATGGTTCTAATTTGGTTCTAATAAATTAAATGAGTCAAAAACGAGTAAAAACAGTTATTTTAAGGACAACCAGTAAATTTATTTTATTAATAACCACTGTTTTAATTTCGCTAGCATGGGCACCTTAAGGCACCTTGCAATTCAACTTGATTACAATGTGGCTTAACGTGGGTCGCCGCATTGTAGAACGTATCGCAATGACAATCAGGCTAAACTTTGATCCGCTGTAGTACAAAGTGGCTTTGTTTTTTTTAAACGCCTACCAGTAATGTTATGTGGTCAATTTTACAATTTAGCTGCGACATATAAATTGAATGTATCTGAAGTATTTTCTTACTTCCGTTATTACAACAGCTTCATTTACATGAACTTTTTGTGTACTGTGGTTTGACATTAATTAGTTTTTGTTGTTGACTGTATGTGAAATGAATACCTACATATAGTACTAAGCTAGCATTTAAGTCGCATAAAATGTACAATGGATCGCCTGTATTGGGTTCCAGACCCTTTGAACTTAATTTATGCTTAATTTCGAATATTCTTAATTTATAAATAGTATATTTTGTCTAAAAGAAAAACTTATTTCTCACAAATATGATTGACGCTCTCAGTTACGGACAAACATCCACAATGATGAAAACTCTGGCCTATCAAAGGTTGCAGCAGCAGCATTCACTTGTGTACTACTTCTATCTAACTGCCATCGCCAATCCGTTTGCCAGGCGTGGCGATAATGGCAAATCCCCTCTTTTTGATGGAGGCCCATACCTAGCAATGGACTATTTGTGGCTAATTTTGATGATGTGCCTTTTTGTTCACCATATATTATTTTACTTTTATTTTATATTTTTGGTGTACAAACGATTTTTATTTTTAATATGTTTATTATCAAGAAGAGATATCAAGGGTATGGAACCTCAAAATATTTGTACAGTACTTTGCAAGAAATATGATAACTTGATCAGGTAGAAGAGGACACACTGAATAGTCGCGCCGCGTATATGGAAACCCTTCCAGTACTTAGAACTCCCATACTTCTGAGATCCGGGAGGGTTTACAATAGTTAATTTCAGTATTTAGAAGTGTAAATGCTACCCCGATTTTAGCTCTGAACCGCGGGAGGGATTACAACTCAATTACAAACGTTTTGAATATGAATTCCTACCGTGACTCAGCTCTTTACTGACGGACTTACGAGTATGAAACTAAAACATGTGAAATGGGGACGAATATTTTGGACGAAAATTAAGAATACCTTGTAATTTTAAAGTCAAAATAATGGTAAGTACATATAAGGTGTCTTTAAACAAATTATCGAGCATTGAGAACATTTTTCGTTATGTTTTAAGCAATCGTTATTATTATTAATTATTCTCTGTTTAGCAGGTTTTTCAGAAAAAGTACGGTTCCCTGACTTTAAAAAAAACTCCACAACTTTCTTTGTAACTTTAGTTTAAATTTTATTGTCAAATAAGGTAATATATATAATACATGAAAAACGAATGGGTCTTAATTGGAAAAAAGAATAAATATATTTTTATACCATTCGGTTGATAAATTTCTTTTCATTCCTTATAGGAGAAAATAAAAAACAACCTTCACGCAGGAGATCTTTGTTTTTAAACGAATTAATGTCAGAAAACTCAAATTATACTTGTTTAGTATTAAACAATTTAAATCGGTACTAATATTAGTTGGATTCCTAAATATAGTGTAGTGAATATTTATTTTTATAAATTAACTTTACAATACTAACTCTTCCTTTCCAATACGCCATCTGAAGTCCGAGAGCATTGCGCATTAATTCCTCCCGCGCAGCTCAGATCCAGTTCTGAATAGTGGAAGCTTTTTATTGATTGTCTTGAAATGCACCCCGAAATTAATCACCGAACTCAGATCGTTCTCTGATCTGAATAGCGGAAGCGTTTACAGTAACCATACTTTGAAATAATATTTGAAAGGCTCCCGCATCTCAGATCAGTGGCCGCTCTGAATACTGGAAGGGTTTCCATATACGCAGTCGCGCCAGAGCCAGAGGGTCCAACGAGAGGAACGGTGTATTATGATGCTATCAGGCTCATTTCCCCACATCATGTGCAGATACCTTCATGAAAACTATAATTAATTTGTCGTGTGCAGTTTCTCTCGACCCCCGTAGCGCGTTCTTAGTTGGTGTTAGTATTATGACACAGTTATAATCATAATTGACCTACGAAATGTCTTAGCTACCATTACAAGCGTCACTAGTCGTTGCCACTGGATCGAAAGGTAGATTTAGTTACACAATATAAAAACACTTTAAAAACATTTTACAAGCGAGGTGACCATCTATAATTTGATCATTGAAGATTGTGACCATTCCAATCATAGACGAACTAACTTAATAGATATTTAATCCTCAGTCCATGCGAAAATTCTCTTATTCAACAAATGCAATAATTGGCTGAAAATATCGTCATTCATTATCGGTTGAGCAGCAATGACGAGCGAGCTGATTAATTGACTTAATTCGGTAGCTACGTCAAGTTTTATTGGGAAGTGAAAACCATTTCGAGTCCCAATAACTACATTTTCGATGTTAAAGATTTTAAAATGAATGGATTATAATATTTTTCATAAAATTACTTAGTTTTTCGTTAAAACGTCACTCTAAGATCTTTAAACTCCTTGATAAACTTAAAATAACTGACCATTACGAAAAAAAACACAATGTCAGAATTTGACATTTGATTTTGCCGTTTCTGTTTTCAACATAGAGGTAGAAAGAGAAGGCATGTGATTTTTATTTTTGTAATTAAGCAAGATTTTCTTCTTGGAGTTCGAGTTATTTTCTCGCGGCCATTTTTGAATTTAGAGATTACAGATCAAAATAATTAAAAATATTTTTAGGTTAATAAACTCGATGAATCGAAAAAAAAGTTTCTTAAAATAATGTCTACTGTCCGTAAAAATATAAAATAAATACAAAAAAAACTTGATACACCGAATTCTGAAAAAGTACACCCCCTCACCTCACGCTAGGAGTCTATTAGGTTAATAAGTCTATGGTACATTCCATTTTATTATACCGATTCGTTATAAATCGCGCTAAAAGCTCCACTAGCGATCAATATGGTAGCTTCCACACTGAATATAACTGCTTGCAATCTTATTCTTTATCTCTAAGATGAGATATCATAATTTTTGTTTAGTACTGAACATGATCAAACTGACTTCTGACCTCATAAGGTGACCTCATTCAGTGTGTATAATTAAGTAAAGCGGGCTGTTGTTTATAATAGCTTTTATTTCACGGGTGGTATTATTATAATATTCTAGTCGTTACTAAAGATATGCTGCAGTAAAATATACACATTTTAGTACTGGACTCTCTCCTAATTAGATATTAACATAGTGTAATTAAAACTACTAGAGGTGAAGCTCAGCGGTCGCGATAGGTCAATCGACCGCGGCGTGCGGGGGACAGGGGGAGCGCGTCCCGGTACCGACTTTACAAATTATGCTGTGTAGACCACTAGTAGATTTTATTACACTATAATATTAATAACAAACATAATCTTATATGATTTGATGCTGTTTTAAACAGTGAAAATAATTTTCAGCAGCTTATTTATATTAATTGATTTGATTCGACAAGTCAGTTAGTTTTCGAGTATCTTGGAATATTTGTATTCCGTAACTGAATTATATTCACATTTTAAAACAGGATTCTGACTAACTTTTAAAGACAATTGTAAATATTGGAAACAAACAAACATGACAAAATAATTTAAAAAACCTCAGTAATGGGATGATATAGGCTATGAAAAAAATACGTCGTTATAAATTAGTATTAATCAACTAATGTTTATTAATATAGACACTAAGATAGGTATTAAGGGCTGATCAAATATAGCATCAAATGCAGCATTCAGACCAAAAACAATTTTATTTGCGAGGGTTGAACGAGCAAATGTATGACTCTTATGGCAAATTGAAATATTAATTGAGGAAATACCTAATCAAAAGTTAATGCAAGAAATATGATACCTGGATTCTGTAGAAGAAAACACAGCGAAAAGTAGTCGCGCTTCGGAGCTAGAGGGTCCAAGGAGAGTATATTGATGATATCAGGCTCATTTTCACACATCATTTGCTGCAACAAATTAGTGAGTTTCCGAAAATATTTGACTGTCTTGGAATATTTGCATTCCGTAACTGAATTATATTCACATTTTAAAACAGGACTCTGACTAACGTTTAACGAGAATTATTTATATTGAAATCAAATAGTAACAGTCAAGAATAATGGGTAATTTAAAACAATCATCAGTAGTGGAATAATGTAGGCTAAGAAAAAAAACGTTATAAATTAGTATTAAACCAACTAATATTTATTAATATAGACACTAAGATAGGTATTAAGGGCCGATCAAATATGGCACTAAATGCAGCATTCAGACCAAAGACAATTTTATTTGCGAGGGTTGAACGAGCAAAAGTATGACTCTTATGGTAAATTGAAAAATCCATTGAGGAAAGACCCAATATTAGGTTGAAACTAGGTTAGTTCTTGCAAAAGACATGACGAAAAAACCATTTGTTGAGTTCATGAGAATACAAATGATTTGGATCTTGACTATAACTTTAGAAAAAGATCGACGCTTCTCCTGCATTCCTTTTGTGTATTTTCTTTCCTAATAAACCTAATTTGTTAAGTACCTATTTAATAATCCCTAATAATAATTTCATAGAGGTTTCGCATGAAAACGAAAGGTTATGAGCAAGGCCCGCGGATTAGAAAATAATTTGTTGTTGTATTTGTTTATGTAACTTTTAAAAACGTCATTATTTAAAGAATGTGTAATCCCTGTGTATAGTTTGAAAGTAACTACACATATATTTTATTATCTTTAAAAATTTAAATAAGGGCTGTACTTTTTGTAAGCTTATCTTTCATCCCTCGTTGTTTCTAATAATGTGTAAGTGTATAATTATGTACTGTTTAAGATTTATAACTATTAGTATAAGTTTGACATCTTAATGTCTTTTGTGACTGTTTGTTTTGGCCACTTTAAAATTATAGTTATTCATTACTAAACTGGTGTTAACGCTCGCACCGCACATCTATCGGTAACAGTTGATATTTGAGTTCTTCGGGTATGCACTAGTTTTTTTGGGACATGACGCGTGAGCTTGTTCGAGTTAATACAATTTTTTGGTTGGAGTAAATACTGAACGATTTTTGAAATTTGAAACAAAGCGTGATTCTCAGGTTACCTCACATTATTGGCTAGATTGTTTTGTAATAGAAGATAAAATTTTAAGTAGGTCCAATAAGTTAAAATGACCGGTTCCAAACATTTTATGTTTGAGATTATTAAACCTAAACTAGTTCAGGATATCACGGGGTATGTTTTAATAATGTCTTCAGTTGAAGTCATTCATAATACGACGTTAACATTATGAACGAACTTACTTTTTGTTGCTTCGTGGTTGACATTATCGATGAATTATTGTTAGCGACCCTTGTATGTACTTGATTCCTCGAGAATTCCTGCATCGAGTCGAGGCTATTTTAATGTATATAAAATTTCCTCGAATCCCGGAGGAAACCTCAAGGAAGCAACTAAAAATGGGGGGGTACGATCCTCAGATCCGTTCTCACCGATCCTCGCTACCCAAGACGCCGCGTAGCCCCAGCAACGCCCGTTTCCCAACTTAGTACCTACCCCTAGGTCGGTTGCTTCAGTTCATTCTGTGGCTCGGTAGACCCTTCGTGGTCCCTCTAATAGTCCGCAGTAATAAACAGTAGCTGGGAAAATATTGGGCTGGAAAAATTCAAAACGACATGCCACCGACTCGATAGAAGAAGAACAGTTACTGCTCCCTGAGTAATGCTGTAATTGTCAACTTAAAAAACAGATCCAATCTAGTTCACGATTCACATAGGTCACGAGCCGTATCTCACGTCAAGAATAATTTCAACAGTTTTTAATAATTTTAAGTGGTTTAAGTATAATACCTGAAGAACAGTGGCAAAATTGGACTTAGTCCTTTTTACAAAAACTGAAAGCCACCTTAGCCCACCCAGCTTACTTACTGGTGTCGGTGATTATTTTAAATCAGATAAGAAGTTTACTAAATTCATATTATAACTTAATTCGACAAGTCAGCTTAAAACAGTAGCAAAACGCAACCATGACGGCATAGTGTCACTCATTTCGTTTTCTTCATTTATTAGAATATTTTTACGTATATCGTGAATTTTCTTTAAAATAAAAACGATGAATGAAAAGAAAAATCTAAAGAAAAAGACTATGAAGTTCACATACTTGATTCAAAAGGTAAGACATTTCCTCCAACTTTTACAGGACAGATTACAACCAATAATTTTTTGAAATTTGTCTAAGCCCAGTTACGAGGAACAACTAAGGTTTAATTAATACAAAACTTTTTTGTTAGTTTAGTTTTACCCTACATGTATTGCTAAGTTTCCTCTTTAACAGAGATCCAAAAAACATTCACAATTCTTCTTCCCAGTACTATTACCATATCGACAATTGAAAATAAATGTTTAGATTTGTTATGAATTATGTTAGTATTTATTTAATTGATAGATTTGATATTTGCACACTTTCAGAATTTTACGTCAGTAATAGTTATTTAATAATCACTGTGGCCAAAATTTACTTTTTACCCTCTCGCCGTAACTCTGCGACTTATCTTATACTTATTGCAACACCTAATCGATAATATCACAATCAGCACAAAAGACCTGCTGCAGGAAGCATTGACAATTCGTAGCTAAGTTTAGGTTAAAAAAGACATTGTAAATTGCAAAGCGGAAGGGACTATCAAAATGCCATAATAGTGAATAGGGTATCGGCATAATACTATGTATATTTTATGCATTTATGCCGGATTATTTATAAGTATTCCTAATAATAATAATAACTGTACAATATAAAATCGAATGTCCTCAGAAAGCTC
This sequence comes from Agonopterix alstromeriana, assembly GCA_963924505.1. Classification (NCBI taxonomy): domain Eukaryota; kingdom Metazoa; phylum Arthropoda; class Insecta; order Lepidoptera; family Depressariidae; genus Agonopterix; species Agonopterix alstromeriana. The sequence goes on from OZ004670.1 coordinate 7,474,981, forward strand.
TCTAGTGTTACATAATATCTAATGGCGTCATTCATGACCGGATCATAGGTATAAAATTACTATTTAGTTGTAAAATGTTACTATTAGATTTTAAGAGGCATAATAATAATAATTTGATTAGGAACATTATTATTATTAGTTACCTTTTAAAAATTATGAATAAATTCTTCTGAATTAACGGATCGAGAACTTTTGGAATATCTTGAGAAAAATGTTCTTTCAAAAAACAATAAAATAATTTTTTTCTAAAAAGTTACCCTGTAAACTATTTAACTAATATTTTGACCAATATATATTTCCTATCGTACCATTTTTTTCCGTTCAGCACATATTAAATGTTTATTAAATTTTTCCTCACTTAGTTCAAAAAAAAAATTATAAAATTTTATACCTACTTATTTATGTTTAATTATTTTGTTTTATATTTTCAATATTCCGTCTATAAATTAATATTTCATAATATTGTAACAGTATGTATATTTATTTTATATGTATACTTATCCTAGTCAACATTTTTTGTTAATATTCTCGTGCTCTAAGATTATGTTTTCTAAAAGTTTTCTAGAAATTTTTAAAATGTATATTTCAACGAAACTACTGAAGGTACTCAGTAAAGCATATTATGAAAAATTAAATTGGAAACCAGACGGCATTTACTTAATAGGTTAATAGTTATAGTAAAGCTGGCATATAATGTCTAAATTTGAGTCGATATCGAGGCATTATTGAGTAGTTGTAAATAAAATATAACTTTATATAATTATCTACTACTACTAGTATATCGTAGAATTAAATATAATTAAGGTGCTAAATTAACAATTTATGCGTAAGCCAAGAACATAGATTGACCAATAGTCTCTTAGCTAAGCCGTGGACAGACACATGGACGAAACTATAAGGGTTCCTTGTTGACTACAGAACCCCTAAAATGTACTAAAATGAAATAATATCGATAATTCAATCGAGAAACAAATATAAATTTCTTCAGGAGTCCGCCCTGTAAATACACCGCCCTATTCCACCCGACATCACTAATCTGATGTCGGTGGAACATCATTTGTTTTACAATTGATCTAGTACTTAACTTATAAAACGACCCGCCCCAGCTTCGCACGTATGGCTCCTATCGGGTCCAAAACTATCCTATCTCTCAAGCTAGAACCAACGATACACATTCTCAAAATTTCATTGGAATCGGTTGGGTGGTTTCGGAGATTAGCGTGTATGAACATTATAGTGACATGTGGCATCTGCGCTCTGAAAAAATACAAAAGCGAAGCACATTTTACTTACATTTTTATTTTGTTATAATACAAAGTTGTAACTGAAACAAATATAGACTCAACAGACACAAAAATCAAACTATGTTCTGAGTTTAGGCGAAAATATTAGTTATAAGATGATAAAAAATTGAAACAAAATAAATCCCAGTAATTAGGTATATAGTATGTGTTTCCCAGCGACAACGTATCTAATGCGACAAAACGTTTTGTTTGAATACTTTAAGTTCTATATGCAGACAACATAAGCTACTCAAATTATCATGTAGTAACTTTATTATCTCATTCGATACGTAGACGTTACGATATGTCGATCGATCAATGCTCTGCGCAGGCTGATACATGTTTGTGAATCTTATGCAGTGGCTCATGGTCTCAGATAAAACACAAAAAAGAGTGAGATGATGGTTTTCAAAACTTGCTATAAATGTTATTCGAATGTACCTCCTGTCCTGTTATGTGGTACGCCATTAAGTAAGGTCTCACAGTTTAAATATCTGAGTCACTGGGTCACTGAGGACCTGGATGACAGCGTAGACATTGAGAGGGAGCGCCGGGCGTTGTCTGTTCGATGCAATATGCTGACCCGCAGGTTTGCGCGTTGCACAAGGCAAATAAAAGTTACACTTATAAAAGCTTATTGCCAGTCATTTTACACGTGCGGTCTGTGGGTTGGCTACACGCGGAGGACATACAAAGTCCTGCTTTTTGTAGTGCTACCAATATGTTTGCGGAGGCGCACACTGATGGGTTCCACGCGATAATGCGAAAGCGGTGTGCATCTCTGCTGGGCCGCATGCGCTGTAGCCCCAACACCATACTGCGCGCGTTGGGAGACTGATGGAACTCCCCAATGCTGCAACGCTGGGTGCGCTTGCATGCCACCTTGTGACTGCCTACATCTTTTTGTTGGAATCTTTCGTTATTATTGTTTTTATAACTAACATAGTTTGTAAGATCATTGTAACTAATATTATATGGATCTGAGTTATCTGAATAATAAATGATTTGATTTTAATTATATGTGCTTCATCTACTGGACAGTAAATATATAACCAGATTGTGAATAAAACTTTAAAGAATCTAGTTTACTTAAAATATTATCAAATAATATACAGGGTCCAATTTAATAATGCTGACGGTTTTTTGAGGGGTTGATCAGACCACCAAACTGAACAACTTTTTATATAGGACCAATATCAAACCAAATCGCGAAAAAAATCTGCTGTCTGGTGCTCACATTTGGTTCGAGTTGCTTTGCAGTTTTGTATGGAACAGCTATTTAACCCCATAGAGAAAGTTGGTGAGTTTGTTGATCTGATCATACCCTTAAAAAGCCGTCTGCATATTAAGAAGGACAGGACATGGAAGGTATAGAGCTAATAATTTTAGTACCTATCATTATTTTATGTTTGAGATTCAAATCGGAGTATTTTCATATTTCAATGTTCATATTGTACTCCCCTTGCATCTTCTATTTTATATTTTAACTTAATAACGAAACTACAAAATAATTTTCTCAAACATAACGTAGTTCGGTTAGTTAAAATAAAGGATATCAACTAAAAAAGGTATAAAATACCAAAACTTAAAGGATAATTTTAGGGAAAAGTATTGTAATTTAGATTGACAATGATTATGTCGAAAAAGTTGAATTTTATGTTCTAGACGAGGTTGCAATAGATTATTTAAATTGATGTGTTACGAAATGTTTTAAGTTTAAAAAATAAATCATATATTATCTGTGTAAACAATGTTTTATTTCTAGAGGGAGAGAGTGATGTAGAAATATTAGTAAATATCGTAAGAATTATTTTTCAAAAATATACAAACCTTCCAAAGAACCTTTAGGGATGGGATCCGTCCGCAACCGACCAAAATATTTCTACATAGCTTCCTACATACCTTTCTGGCCAATTCTGATTTGCGAATATAATTTATTTATCAAAAAAATATATACTATCCGACATATCTTGGACGTTACTAAAGCTGTTCTAAGAATAAGTGAGAGGAAGTGTTTAAATCTCTGTTTCTGTAAATCAAAATAGCCTTAAAATTTCGTTGCTATTTGAAATGGAGTATTAGTAGGTATTATATCGGAAAGCAATCAAAAAAATTTTAATACAACGTGTTTATTTTCGATCAACATTTCTAATTACAATTCCATGACCATTATCAATTCCGGATTACTTTTAATTTCATTTTTGTTTGATGACAATTTTGTTAATAATACAAATCAACTAGTTTTGTAGAGCTTCCACCTGACACAAATTTATTTTAGTTAATATAAACAAATCAATCACAATGGGGTTTTTGACAAAAATCCTGTTTTAAATTGGTAGCTTAGACCGCAGGGCCTTCTAAAATAAATGTTTTTTTTTTTTTCAAGAAAATCTAATAAAATTACCAATAAAGAAGGGTCATCATAACGATGTCACATATTCGCCCAAGGGAGCAATGAATCTGAATAAAATACAAAAAATATACGCAAACCCAAGTGATGTGAACCACCCCATTGTATCTGTTATTTATACAAACAGAACTAGATACTGTAACACAAACATGTCAGACATCCTTGACATTGGATGGAATAAAAATACACGTCAATTAACTAGTTATGTATACTATACTATGGCACACATGGATCTCATTAAATATACATATAGCTATAAGGAATCAAAGAAAGAGAACAAAAAAAATTCTTCATTGGAAAAATAAATGTGTTGTTAGCAAATAAACGCAAAAGCTCAAATGCTGCGTTTAATCTTTAGAACCTAAAACTTTGATGTTTAACATTTTAAAAGACAATTTCTTTTTTACAATAAAAAAGTAACGCTCGTTTGTTAGTTAGCATCTTGATATTTCCATTCGGGAGTTCACATCTAAATTGATATTTATGAATACTATATTATAGTACATTTTTGGGCTTACTTCTACATTGTGTTTAAATTGATGCTGATGGATTTGTACAGAATTAAACATTACTTAATACAATGGCAAGAACATCTACCTTTAAAAGTACTGTAATGTCTTCCAAATTTTTATTACGTGTCATCAGAACAACAATAATTTAGGGTTTGAGTAGGTATTTAAAATTAGTTTACTGATTTTGAACTGATGTGGTAATAAACCACCTGGCTGGAAGTAATGTCACTGGCTTCAATATGGCACAAAATACATAATGAAAAACTATTATTTGTTTTATCTCAAGGACGTCTCTTTATAAATTAAATATTACGTGTTATTTATACAGTAATGTATTTTAAATAAACAAATGCATGTATGTCTATACTGTCTTGAGAGCAAATAGAGATCAAGATAATTATAACATTTATTAGCATGTTTTTAACCGCCTCACTATGTTTTCATCCTAAATTTTTCAGTACGTAAATGATAATTACCTAATTTTAAATTTACGGAACATAAGCGTATTTTGTTTAAGCTATCATAAAACTGAAATACACGATTAATTTATTACAATAAATAAGTAAACCTTAAACACGTGACGTGAATTGATAACTTAATTACACCAAAATGTAAATTTCTACACAATATTAAAATAATAATGTAATAATTATATTTTCAAACTATACCTAATATCACACTGCTTTTATTCAGTAGCTAGTCTGGTGGAAATCAAAACAGTTTTATTCTAATCGTAGAATAAAAATTTGATTTACCTTTTAAATAACACAAGAAGCACAATTATTATATCCAAGGTCAAAACTTTTCTACCACACTAGATATAGTTATCTACGGACAATAATTAAAGCTCTTGCTTGACGACTCAACTATGGGTCGTTCTATTAAAAAGTAATCTACAATAGGCATCTAACACTTGCTTGCATCACATGACGTCATCCTATTGACGTATGAGAGCACGCGATCTGAATCTACCTCGCTCTATGCAACCGCAACGTAAGTAAAACTTATCAAAACAATCCGGTAACAAATTTCGTTCTTATTCCTAACAATTGATAACATGGCATCGATTGCTTTTCTAATCACTCGTTTCCTACCGATCTATGACCTCCGGTGCTCCTAGCACACTTGGATCCAGCGACGCCTGTACTAGACTAGACGGCTGCACCGCCTCTTAATGAGGGTCCGACACCTAGCCACCGTCAATTCACTCCCACCGGTAAACACTTGCACTGTTTCACCTTCTGCAGCCGCTTATATCTGAACGGAGGACTCTGGCCGGGGCATCGAAGAGTGACCACTGTCCAGGTGAACTTCTTGGGCCGGCAGAACGAGCAGGACTTGAAGGCAGGAGGAGGGCGCTCGTCGTGGCTGTCCCGTCGACGCGGCCCCTTCGGTATATAGAATGAGTTGCACTGTCCGTAACAAAACTTGTTGATCACTGTTGTCGGCAAACAACCCGGTTCTTTGACCTTCTGCACTAATGGCTCCGTTTTGCACCAATCTTCCTTTAGATATTCCTTCTTAGTTACGATGAGGGCATTTTTAGACGATTTCAGCATATTTCGAAAATCTGTCGGTATTTCGGTGTGGTCGTCCTGTTCGGGCACTGATACCACCATTGTCTCCGAGCTGCCGTCGCCGAGATCATTCCTCGTATGATGCATGTAAGAAGCGGAAGCCTTTGCCTGTTCGGCTTGTTTTCTCGCCGCCAGGATCTTCTCCACCTGCTTAGTGTCGATGATGTCCATGATGGAGCCGGTAGAACCAGGCGGCCTTCTAACCCCAGCGCCCGCGCATGTACCGCAAGCGGCTAACAAAGCCGCAGCCGCAAACCAAAAATGAGATTTGTAGAAGTTCTCCATCTGCAAAGATAAAAAACGTTGTTGTTAATAAAGTGAGGCAATTGATAAAGCGCGTCCATGGGCGTAAAGTTTCTCGATTCCCATCAATTTTAAAGACAGTAGGCTCGTAGGAGCGGAAATCGTAGGCTCAACTCACGTTGCATCGAGAGATGGGAGCTGACATGTCGTAGGCAGTGCGTCGGTGTAGTGTCCGCGAGCGGCACTCTGGGTGCGTGCGCGCAGGGCCGGCTGGCGGAGCGGTAATGAGCGCAGCGCCTCAATGGACCGCCGCTCAATGAACGGCGATGACTCACGCACCGCGCCTCCGCCACAGAACCGTTACTACCACACCGCGCGAACAGAACCGACAATCCTTTGCGCACGTGTTGCGGCTTATGCCGCCGTAAACAATGCTTAGTAAATCCCTCTTATCGTGGAAACTGTTTGCAAACAATGATATGGCATCTTCTTAGTATTTCAAAGGTGATGACCAAATATCTTGATAAGATATAGGTTTGAGATCTGGGAACATTGCAGTAGTTATTGTTATGCAGGTACTTGTGAATTATTTAAACAATTAAAATCAAAATTTATATTTTAGTGATAATACCGCCCTTTGTACCCTTCTCATTCTTGTTATAAATTGTATTTGTCTATTCTTCGTGTTCAAATAAAGAATATTTATCTTATCTTATCTTATTTTTAGCATCGGTTTAAACCTGACCCTGCTGAAAGCGTAGTAAAGATAATACCAAAAAATGAAGGTTTTCATAATCTTTCTTTCTGAAACTAAATTAATCTTAGCGTCTCTGAGAGTTCAATAGCTTGCCGGCAGAATCACCTACAACGAACACAAACCTATCTGTGAAAACAGCGAGGGCGGTGAGATTTTCTCACCTATCGGGCCCGGCGCCAGGCGAATCCATCGTTTGGACTCAAGAGCACGTCGCAGGCGCCGGCGCAGATGGTGCCACGCACCAGATCTCAGATCTACACGTTTCCGCCCATTTGTGCTTCCCACAATGCCCATAGAAACGTTGTATGGCACATCCGCAGCCTTCTACGAAATGTAAGCGACGCGACGTGTGGGTGCGAACCTTAGTTACAATTGCGTTTTTAACAAAGTATCGTTAAAATCGTTCGACTGATAAATTGTGAGACGGGTTGGTATAAGGCATTATGTGGTTCGGAGTCTTTTATGATTCTTATCTTTAACTTCGGGTTTAGACTTGGTTGATCTCTGATTTAAAGCGTTTGATGATTGACTTTAGATACCCGACACTGTACGTGGAGTTGATCCAGTTGATCCCTGGAATTGGCTTACTTACTATTAGCCTTGATTTTCCTACAGCGGTCTTCCGTTTGCAATACAGGGATTCAGGAAGTCGGACACTTGATTTTCCTAGTCCTCCTTCCTTCCTACCTTCTTTGATTAAATTCAATGCGAGTTCCAAGACTGACTAGAGTAATTCCCCTGGCTTGCATGACTTCATTGTCGAATATATGGTGTTTTGCGAAAATTATATGCAGAAACAGAGCGGTCGCCACTATTCACCCTGGTTTACAGGAGTTACAGTATCGGAAATTAGTCGTTTTGTAATGGGCCGATGCCCAAAAAGGAAATTCTAACACTGTAATTTTATAACTAACGACACCTAATAGCTAATAGTCTCGTTTAAAACAGTTTTAATGTGATAATTTGTATAGTTCTTTTCAAAACATAGATTTCATAAAAAATGAGGAAAATCTAGCATGGCGTGGTAGTCAATGCATTGACGCTACGCTCCGCTGGAAAACTGTCCCAATCTATCTTCTTCTCTACATTAAAAACAGTTCTGTGACTGACTAACTGACAGACAACGCTTAGCCGATAGAAACATGACATTAAGAATTTTATAAAGGTTGTAGGCACTAAGAAAGAAATAAGGGGTGAAATGTGGTGTATAATTGTGTATAGAAATCGCATTCCCTGTTTGTATCCCATATACACGCGAACGATGTCGCGTGCAAAAGCTAGTTTAACATAAAATTGTTTTCTTCTTGAGAAGAAAATGGCCGACGGTTTTCAAAACAGTGCGCATCTATACTGTACGTGCAGTAAAACACATCGTATAGTATTATTATACGGATCGTCACTCTAAATTAATTCCAATATACAATAGATATATTTCTATCATCATTGTGGAACTGACCCAACATTACCTTACATTGAAAACACAGTTGGATTTTTATCGATTCCAAATGATTTACGTATTCTCGGATACATAAATTATGGGACTATAATAGCTGATTATTAGTTTTATCACGTTCCACACGTTGATCATTATTCAGCGAACTCTACAATTAATCATCAAATTATAGGATACACTCCGCAAATTGCTATAAATGACACATAATTGTAATTGAAAATTTATGAGTTAAAAACATAGTTATTAATAGTTTAAATAGTCACGTACTTCTACAGTTATTATTCCATTAATTTAAGAATTTATTTTTAAATAATTCATCGATGCTAGGTAGTGGTAGTTCTAGGCAGACCATAATATTTTTGAGACTAAGTCATGTTCTTATGGGAATATAATTCGGAGCGTGCTCGATACAAACGAAGTCTGGTGATATTTTCAATACTAACTAATTAAAACAATCTAGAGACTAATCTCTATGCATGGATGAAGTCAGATTTTCGTTTAAGTGTAGAGTTTTATTGTTACAGTGCCTCAAAGATTTCAATACAAATCTTAAATTAATCCTAGCATTAAAACTGTATATTTTAACTAAAATCTGACTTCATACAAGCATAGAGATAAGTTTCTAGAATGTTTCTGAAAAATTTCCTTGACTTTAATTGGTTAGTATTGAAAATATCACCAGATTTCGTTTGTATGCAGCGCGAATTTACTCATTCGGAATAAACTTCTCTTACGATAGTAGTTCAGTATTCCATCAATTTTCATCTTGTGCTTCGAAAGGCACGTATAGTTCCAGTATTAGCTACATGTCACCACTGTCGCTGTGGAAATCTGTCAGGAGAGTTCATATCAGCAGTCAAAAATGCATCATTCGATTTTGAGAGTGTAAGGTTCAAAAATTACACTTCTATTCTATTTCTACTTCTACTAGTAACCTTTCTCTTGTGTATAGGCAGGACTATACCAACCTGCTCTAGGCTCACTTATTGTTGACTATTTTTGGGGGACCTTTGCCCAGCAATGGTAACCCTTCACCTTGCTTGCAGCCTATATCTTGCGTTTTAATACTTCTACTACTTTTAATACTAAGTTTAAATAGTATCCGTTTGAGGTTGGATCTGGTAAAAATACTGATGACTGATTCTTCAGCATATTCAGGTTTCCTCACAATGAGAGCAGTCGGTATTACGTTCATAAGTTAGAAAATTTGTGCATGACATGTCGTCCGTGCGGAATTATAGAAATTAGAGAAGATTTAGAAATACTATACAATTATACCTACGACCTATTAAATTTCCACGTGAATGACGCTATAGTTAAAGATAATTATAGATTAATTCGGTAAATAGTCATCGTGACAAATATTATTTACTGCTAAAGTGCGTAACGACATATATGGGCTTAACATTCCATAATGCAAGACAATTTACGACTAAAAGCGAAGGAAGTCCTTTTAAATCGATAGTTTACTTTTTTTCTAATACTACAGGCGGCGCTTAAAGCTGCAAAGGAATTTCATTCACAAAACGTTCATTCAAAGTTTTGTTAAAGCAGCGCAGGGCTCACAAAAAAACCTTAAATAGGCGTTTACGGCCCTTAGCGACATGCCGTCTACTTCGCCCACGTTCAGGTACAGGGTGTTTTAAAATGGGTGTAGTTGTAAATTGTTTTACTCAAATTGACAAATGACGATGGTGATCAAATTACTTCGTATGTATAATTAAGAAGTTCGGAAATAATTCGCAGTGCGTTTGGCAATTTATGGCCTTGAGTTTATCTTTCTATTCTAACTCTATGTTAGAAACAGAAACGGCCGACTTCCGAGCATTATGAATTTATTTTAAGTTCATTTATTATAAAATGATTAAAAAGGCCTCTAAAAACTTACCGAATTATGTTGATTTACTTATTGGATACAATAACAATAGTAGAGTTTTTGAAACTTAGAATTCGTACAGTGTTGATAGGGAAACGATGTCGTTATTCTTTAATTAGATTAAGCCTAATCAGGAAGTTGGGATAGGTATCGTCTATACCTGGAGGGCAGACTGCCTTACAAGCGGTGAAACATAAAAATACTCCTTGGCGGACGGTAATATTCGTCCTTCTTTCGTAAATTCCCGTCCTTGTTTCTGACGACAACTTTGTCCCTTTCTAATCCAACGACAAAAATTGATAGAAAAGGACAAACGTAAAATCAGAAACATCGACGTCAGATACGTACGAAAGAAAGACGAACATTACCGACTGCCATTTTCATATTTCCATGCTTGTACGGAAGTTATGGATCCATTGGTTATAAATCCATGAGCCTCATATTAAATCTGTAATCAGTTGTAGGTACGTCATTCAGATGATATACCCTATTGTCTTCTAATACTGATGACACAATCGTCATCATGACCATCATCGTCATTCAGATCATGGATAGCATAATATGAGAAGGTTGAATAATGGATGACGAAATCGTATGTCACCATTCATTTAATTTTCAAGTCTCAAGAAGAAATGGGTATTAGTAAAGGTATTGTCATATTTATAACAGTCGCGGCCTCCAAAGTATTGTATAATTATAGTACTATAAAGCAAACATTATTTTGTTTTAAAGTTATGGCCTACCTCGTAACGGAGCTGAGATAATTGACTCTAAAGGTTCATGAAAAAGTAACTAATTTTCAATCAATCAATCGAAACATATTACCTACTCTGCAAAATATACCGTGAAGAAATACAGAAGATACAAAACAAGGCGGTCTTAGTGCTAAAAAGCGATTTCTCCTATACAACCTTAGAAATTATTTGTACCTTAATAGCACAGCTCCGATGAATGTGATGTTTTGTAATGTATTTTGAAAGGTCATCTAAAAACCTATGTAAGTTTTATTACGCTCAACAACAAAAATTCCAATTTTTCTTCATACAACCTTACTCATACCCATTTTAACATTAAGCAGCCACCAAAATATTATGGCGATTTAAAAGTCTGTATTAATTTTCAACTCCATCAGAATTATTTAGACGTTGAATACGGATTTTCTGTACTAAAAACCCTTGCATGCCTAATAATTTAGACGATAGTTGTAGCTAGGTTTCTGATCACCCCGAAAGGGATTATAGTCGTGTGTTTATGTAATTCGGATTTTGACTACTGTACTATTTTGTTCTATAAATCAAAATTAAAAATCACCTATGACAGATGGATGGATGGACATATTTAATAAGCCATTTTGTATCCTTTTTCGTGATAGAGACAACTTTTTCTTTTTAATTATGAGAGCACCCTGTACTCCAATTTTGTTTGCCGTGATCTATAGCGGCTAACGATCGGAATGTTGGACTGTCGGTACAGAACACCTAACACAGGCGCAGGCGCAGCCAGTCGGTCTCTTCTCAGAAGAATCTGAGCAATGACACATTCCTATGACCATTTCGGTTTAAAAAATTATGTCTAAACTTTAAGCATTTATTAACATTTAATATGTTTTGTGTAGACGAAAATGTTTAGTAGGTATAGGTACAAGCACGAGTTTAATATCATTATGATAATCTTATCAAATAAGCTCTTATTTTTGTCTCAGGAATAGAATAGGAAAATATTTCAATACTTATCATGCTCAAGTGAAAGTAATTTACATGAAAACATGTTTTGTTTAGAGAATGAAGCAAGTTATAGGTACTATAGATAGGCATCTAATACTTGTCTTAGATTTATTTGTTACTTTTGTATGAAAAACATATTTTTGAATAACTGTATGTAGTCGTATATTTATAATATTATTTCGTGTTGTCGTAGTTTCATAGAATACTAAATTTAAATTTGTATAAATAATGGGTTATCTCGTTAATTTATTTTAAAATAACTCACCCGACATTTAGTTTTATAACCAAAAAAAATATTAATTACTACACGGAACAAACTTTTAAATTAATCTGAAAAATTGAGCTCCTCCTCCTTTTGTTGAAGTCGGTTAAAAATACATTACAACCTTTGAACTAGACTAGAGTCTATAGTCCTCAAGATTAGAGTCTCGATCAAAACAAATCAAGCTTTGATTTGTGAAAAAGTTATCCCTTGGATGTTTGGCCTTCAAGCATCCGTCACATCATTACTTTCCTTTTCAGTTCCAAAACAACAAAAATGTTTTTAATCAGCGCCAGCGCATTGTGTATTCGTTATATGAAATGAGAAGCGACTGGGAGGCGCCGTGGTGTATTGTGGTCCGTCTATATATCAACTAAGTTTAATCGGGCCCAATCGCTTTGATCAGCGATGTGAAGCGATGACGCGGCACAGAGCAGGGATATGCAGAGTGATCATTATAATTAAAAGTAGGTTATCATGCATGAGCAATAATGTCAATGCAATATGGCTCATACTGACACGAAAGAAGAAGAAGAAAAGAAGGTGTTGCAAGTTCGCAAGGTGATTTTTTTTATTATGTAAGCAAACGCATTACCACTATTAACAGCTTTTATGCCATTATTAATGTCAAAGTGTATGAAACTGCCAAGTAAAATGTACCCGGTATCGACGAGCATGTATGTAGAGACTAACGCCTGCCACACACATACGGAATTCCGAATCAGAAATAAGATTTCGTATGGATGCCAGGACTTTCGGAGTAACGGAGGCATCAAATCCTTATTATACAAAATCACAATTCTAATTCGGAATTCCGGAACATAATTCCATATATGTTTGTATTGCTAGAAGTAGATTCCTAAACAGAAAGTTGGTAGTTGTAGAAATGTTTCTGACCACCCCGAAAGGGACTACGATCGTGAGTTTATTTAGGTAAGTGTCTTAAAAATTAGGGACTTCAAATGAGCCTCCGGTAGTAGGGTAGTAGGGTCATCTAGTGATAGTGTAAGCAGCGGCAGCTTTTTTTCAATAAAATCTCTCTATTTATTATTCAAACGTTTGTAGAGTTCGAGACGTAACATTTGTGAGATTCGAGAAAATTTATGACGTATGAGAAAATTCTGCAAGAAAATATTACAAAAACCTAACGAGCTATAAGTATATAAAATAATTGGATTATTATTATTTTATTAATAGAATCAGGTGTTACTTTGCGGAAATACATGACTAATAGGTAGATGACACGATTGTATCGAGTATGTCCGGTGTCAGACGCTCGGCGGAGTAACAACTCTGTTTAGAACGTTCTTCGGTCTAACTCCTAAGGATGCTCCTTGGTGGAGCGAAACACGTGTAGAGTAGAAATTATTTGGTGGGCAGGTTGTATTGCATAACGTAATACAACTTTGTCTACTAGGTATTTAGAAGCGGAGGTCTCGATACAATGGTGTCATCTACCTATTCATTATTTATTCTAAATGAGTAGAAACACCCCAACGATGATTGTATTTCTGACCGAACTACATCCACTGTATTGTAGATACTATGACCGCGGCGCCAGTGCCCGCATAATGCCTCCATGCACCAAACAAAAAACGGAACACATAAAGGTAGAACGTCAAACGCCAGGTACACTCATTTAATAACCAGGCGTATAAATCAAACCGAGAGCTCCAACAACTTATGACATTAAAATCCTTTATATCACACGGATTTCGACAAAAAAACAGCGACATTTTGAATAGCTTCGTCTGCAGCCGACCAAACGCCATGCATCGAATAACGCTATAGGATTAAAGCTTTTTGCTTTATTTTTGAATGGAACAATTAGAAACGGACGTGATAGGAGTGACAAAAAATATCTTAACATTTTTGGTTTCGAACTACAAAGGTGCAGCTTAAATGTTAAAATATATTTCTGAGAATTTGTGTGTTATGTTGAGGCGCGAGCATTTGATTTATTGTAAAATAATATTTGCCTGATGCGTGTTAAAAATTTATTTAATTTGAAAAGCTGTCTAGAACAAATGAAATGCCAACCAAAATACTAATGAATTGGTTGTCCCAAACACAGCTATAGTAGACAAGACTTTTTCTGACTAGAGAACTAGATTATATAAAAAAAAGAGAGACATAACATTTTTTAAAGTATCAGTGCAATAGTTAATACTAAAATAATTGAAATAGAAGAATGTCCTTAATATCCAGTTAACCTTTAAAAAGCTGAACGTATAAGTGTTTTATTTTGTAGAAATATGTATATTCAACACACGCAACCTACTCGTACCTGTGTATCTACTGCATTGTACAAATCCTCAGGGAATGCAAATAAAGTGGCTAACTCTAATAAAATACGAGCTTTTAAGACATGAAGTAGTAAAATTTATTTTAGTTCGTCTCGCAACCCACTTCATGCTGCTCTGCATAGTACACAAACAAACCATTTTCAACGAGATATTTTCGGGAAAGCTTATCGGAATCCTGTTTTTTTTATAAAGCTTGTTGCATATTATAATCAATTTTGACGAGCTTCTTCCTTGTTCCTTGTCTTAACACTAATAGATGTCACTCGAGAACTCTTTGACCCCATCGGTTCTGAGCAATGTACCCCGCCCATTGCAACTTAGTTTAGCAATATTCTTGTTCTGGTTCTTCTGCGAATCTCTTCATTTCTGATTCGATCTAGCAGAGAAACTTCGAGCATAGCCCTCTCCATTGCCCTTTGGGTGACTTTTAAGCCTTTTTATGAGGCATTGGGTGAGCGACCGTGTCTCAGTCAACGCTTTGAGGCTTTCGTAAGACACTGCGGTATTTTGGACATACGACGATATGAATGATACGAGAAAATGATACGAGGTACGAAGTTTCCCGAAACTGTAATGTATTTGGATTTCATTGTTATCCCAAGGAGAACATGTCCTCTACCGACATGCGTATGAAGCCGACCTTTTGTACTGGAAGACTATAGAATTATACCAAATGAGAGTAACTGACCAATTACCGATGACGCAACACGAGGTACATGGCGTCTGTGACGTCAGTAATAATCGTTTATTGTCATCCTGTAAGAATAATTAAATAATATTGCGTATGCCATTTTGTTTATCTAATATGGTAAAAGGAAAACAGAGAGCTAAACTGAATCATGTTCAACGTTGTAGGTATTTCAAAAAGATATTATGCCACATGAACACTTAGCTCTAACTAGAGTTAGAGCCTTAGTTAGCTCTAGATAGATTTCTTGAACTTATTCGTGAATTCAGTTGACTAGTTTAGTTTAAATTACACGTATGCATGTATGGGCCGTTCGGCTAAATTGTGATATGCATGTGATAGCTTTGCTATACGCATTATAATGTAGACGAATATGATAGAAATAAATCCAATTGCAAAAATAGTCCCAAATAAAGTAGTTTTGTGTAACAAAATATTCAAAGTAATATTATGACAGCTCAAAGCAATTACAATTGGAACAATAATATCCATCATTAAATTCAAGGAATGTCGTTTGTACGACAAAATATTTCGATGAAATATAAATTTTTACCCGACTGCGCCAGAAGGAGGGTTTTGTTTTTCGAGCGTATGTACGTATGTATGTACGTTTGTATGTATGTATGTATGTTTGTATGTCTATTTCGTTGGCACGGCCTTAACGGCTTGATGGATTTTAACGAATGAGGTGTCATTGGATTTGTAAAAATTGTGAGAGTGACATAGGGTATATTATTTTAAGATGGCGTCTACGAATTAAAAAAGAAAGGGGGAATAAACATTTTTTTTTGTTAAAAGTTACAATATGGGTATCAAATGAAAGCTAGTAATCAGAAGATTCCAAATATATACATATTTTCGTACTTTTATGCTACCGTTTCGACACAAGAACAACTTTGTTTGAGCAAATATAATTTGATTCTTATTAGTTAGGTATTGCAGGCGGGGACAAACCAATAAATAACCAACCAAAAATTTTCTTTGTCCCAGTTTGCGATACCTACCTAATAAGAATCAAATTATATTTGCTCAAACAAAGTTGTTATAGCTGATTAGTGATTAGAGAGCTTGTTTTACTCTTTTCAGTTAATTAGTAATAATGTTTATGCAAACTATTATCACCATATTTTTATGACGCCGTACATAGCATTCGGTAGTACAAAATGGTCCGTTTTGTAGGTTGCTTTCGGCACACTGATAGAATATGTTCTGGATTGACACATCAGGATACTTTTTAAAGTCCACGTAGATAGAGTCGCAACAGTTAGTTTCAGATAAATTTTAAATCTAGTGCTAATCAATTTAAATAATGTTGAGGGATACCCCTTTGGTAAAACCTTGACACCATGTGACTCAAACCAAAATGATCTGGATCTACGGTTCAAACCCAATAACACCAATCTTCTTCTTCTTCTTGTGGTGCCATCTCATATCAGAGGTTGTCTATCATTAGGACTGTTCGGACCCTGGAGTCTGCAGTCCTGAACAGTGAGATGGTCTTCATATCGAAGCATTCACATAGGTTATTAAGCCGGGAAGTCCTTCTTCTACCAGGCATTCGTCTCCCCAAAATATTCCCCAGCAGAATAACCTGGAAAAGTTGGTATTTGCCACTTCTCATAATAGGTATGACCCAAGTACTGCAATTTCCAAGTTTTGATCATTTCTAGGGTTCCGTACCCAAAGAGTGAAAACAGGACCCTAGTATTTAAGCCTACGTTGTCCGTCCGTCCATCAGTCCATCCTACCTATTTAGGGCTGTAACTTTTGAACCGTAATAGCTAGACAGTAGAAATTTTTAATTTTTATTACAGCGGATTTATTAACAAGTAATATAAATGTCAAAAATTTAAAATTTAAGGGAGGTACTCGTACAAGAAACTAGTTTATATCAACATTTTTTCTTCTCGCTCTATCGTAAAAACGGTAATTCATAGAAGCGTCGAACTTGGTGTGATTAGAGAGCAAACTTTACAGCATAACAACAAATAAAAAAAACTCTTGGTGCGCGAGTAGCCCGACTCGCACTTGACCGGTTTTATTAGGATTTCAACTCTCTTATTCACCCTCTGTACCACCAATAACACCTATATAGATCTCAATCATTTGACAGATGCACCGTTCAAGCTCAGGCGTACGGAGACTCATAAAATCAACATAATTATCGCCTGCCGTACTTCTCTATGTATTAATTCATTATATACAAACAGTCCACAGTTGAATTATACCTGTAATTTGTGCAGTTCTCCTGAGCGTTACTTGTACAAACTGTCATTAAGGCACACGTTTTAATGTTGTTTAGCATAACAAATAATAGACGTATGACATTCTTACATGGAATAGAATGGCTATGGAATGTTTCCTGAGTGTAAACAGAATGATGGACATCGTAGTTGCGTTTTTGCATAACACTCGACAGTTGACAGTCGAAGAAATGGCTTTATTGGACGCAGCTATTTATTAATATGGCACCATTGATGTAGAATACTATGGATGCCGGGTCTGGTACAAAATTATCGAAAAATGTGTCCGAGACTAAACTACACAAACCTAAGTACGTGTAGTAATATAAACCAACTAAAAACATTGAAAATGCTGAAACTCTTTTCCATCCCACTCCCCCATCGCAACACATTGCGCGCCGCGCGCCCGCGCGTGCGCATAGTCGGCCGATCAAACGAAGACTGTCGCGTAATTGGTTCTCTTTTTACGTTTTGGTGCTCTTTTGGTTGGGACACTTTTGAGCGCGGACCCTTCGTCCAGTAGATGGTAAGTCAATGTATGGCACGTACTAAGTATTATTATCCGCAGCTTTCTACTGATATATCGGCGATACGCCAAAAATGACAATCGTGAGGTTTTAAATGGGCCACACTGAAAAATATATTTTATAAATTCACCCTCATCACAATATTTTTATATTGTATTCTATTGTATTGTAAAATTGTAAAAGTGCTACTCCAACTTACTACAAAAGCCTAAAAGCTTAAAAAGCTATTTTTGCAGAATACTTTTATAGGTTCTTGAAATTCCAGAAGAATATCGAAATAAATGTAAATAGGCCTGTTTTTAGGGTTCCGTAGTCATACAAGGAACCCGTATACTTTCGTCCATTCTGTCTGTCTGTCTGTATGCCCGGCCTCAATTGCTCGCAGATTTTTGAACCTATTGAATCGAAATTTGGCATGAAGACAGATAACAGTGACCCAAAAACAGATATGTAGTAGTTGTGAAGAAAACATTTTTTTTCGACCCCCTCCCATACAACGAAAGAGGGGTGGGAATTTTTTTTTTAAGTCTAGTTGTGGATAGGTCTTGTCCAATGGAACAAAACAAAAGCATAGAAAGTAAATCGATATAATGCTTCTGTCTCGAGACATCTGCGCTCAAAGTCAGAAATAGAGCGAAAAATGACCAATAAATGTATTGTATAAAATAGCTTTAAGGCTTTAGTAATATATTGGAGTAGCACTTTTTTAATGTAGGCTTTTCTTTATTGAGAAATCTTTAGTATCTATTGTGATGAGGGCGCCACTGAACGCTAAAAGAACCCTGAAACAACAACCAAGCTAAGAGTTAACAACGTTTTTAAAGTTTACGAACGACTGGAAGTATATGATTACAAATTCAATCTTGCGCCTACATTTAAACTAAAATTAACAAAAATCATATAGCTAACATAATTGAGTGCGTCGGTGTTATCCAATTGATTACACCTACGAATGTAGAGCCATATCAAACTGTGGGCCTAGCATGCCACAGTGCTGCCACCTTAACGCTTTCGTCGCTAGATCTAGCGCTTTTTTGGCATGTTTAGCGTTGCTCAGAATTTAGCGCCTAGCGGAGAATCTAGCGCTTTATAAATATTTAATAAAGCCACAATATTTGTGTTTTTATATGCTATATTTTGTGTTTTTTTATAGGAATGTGATAAATATTGACAGCATATTCTGGTGAAAACCTCTCCGTAGAGTATGCAGTGTTCGGGGAGATTCAAATAAGAACGCTTATCTGAAAAGTTATCATTAATTTTACAAGGGACCTACGAATTGACTACCTTAAGTTGACTTAAGGGTATATTAACTATTGGCGCGCTCCATACAAACGAATATACAAACGATATTTTCAATACTAACCAATTAAAGTCAATGAAATTTTGCAGAAACAATTAAGAAACAAATCTCTATGCTTGTATCGTGCCAGATTTTCCTTAAAATGTAGTTTTAAAGTTACAGTGCCTCAAAGATTTCCATACAAATCTTAAATTAATCCTAGCATTGAAACTGTATATTTTAACGAAAATCGGACAAGATACAAGCAAAGAGATTTGTTTCTAGATTTTTTCGGCAAATTTTCATTGAGTTTAATTGGTCAGAATTGAAAATATCACCAGACTTCGTTTGTATGCAGCGCGCATTTACGCATTCGGAATTAACTTCTCTTAACAATGGGTTTCGGAAAGGCTGATAAGACTATTTAGATAACTTTAAAGGCCTATTTATGGGATAAGAATTTAGCGCCAAATCTAGCGCTTTTGGAAATTTTGGAATCAACCGCTTTTTTCACAGTTTTAGCACCGAATCGATTTTTTGAGGTGGCAGACCTGCATGCCCCCCTGAGAAAACGACAAAAATCGAGACTTGCCCTTTCTTTGTTACTTTGCGTATGCGAAAGCGAGCGCGAATTACAGTTTTCTCGTTTTGTCGCTTTGTCGTGCGTGCATGCTAGCCCTACTGCAATGCTGATGCAGTTCGAACTGCACTGTTGCAGGCTGCAGATAATTGAGGGACCACGTGGGATGTAGCGTAGGACGAAAACGTTGGAAACTTTAGATTGGTTTTTTTTTAATTTGTGCTGGAGTCAAAATAGTATTGAAACCTTTGTCTACTACTTGTTACTAGCAGTTACGAACTTCGATGATATCGTTTAATAACGATACTATCTATTACCACACGATGTTAAAAATATTGGGATGGGAATAGTGGGATCGTTCTATTCCAAAACGAACCTCCACGTTTCACCAGTAGTACCGAAACTCTGCCCAGTGTGACGGGGGATGAGCCCGTCGTCACATAACGGACAGTGGGAATGAAAAGTAGGGATGCATTTTTTTTTCTCGTCTATCCCATGGTGTAGGGTATCGTTGGATAGGTCTTCTAAAAATATTATAGGTATGGGAAAACCATTTTTTGATTAGGGATCCGCTAGCGAAATATTAAGCTTCAGCTTTAAAGTGAAAAGTTGAAGTGTCCCCCTCCCCCCTGCCAGCTAAACGGTTGTTTCTAGATCCGTGAAAAAATAACGTATAAAGAATTTAAAAGGAAAACTATGACCGCTAAGTAAGCTTTACACGTTGACGAGTAATAGTCGATAAACTTGTAAAATGTACTTTTTAGACTTATTAGCCGTTAAACCGTTGTATAAAACACTAGCAGCCCGTCCCGGCTTCGCACGGGGTAGACAAATAAATTTTAAGACTCATTTTTCTACACCTTCGGTTACATTGTTCAAATTTTACCAAGGATCCCTAATTTTTTCAAAATGAAATGTAGCCTATGTCAAATTGGAAGAATGTAGCATTCTATTGGTGAAAGAATTTTTTAAATCGGCCCAGTACTTTTTGAGCCTATTCATTACAAACATACAAAAATAGGTACAAATCTTTCCTCTTTATAATATTAGTGTAGATGTAGAAAAAGCCTCCTTCTAAGTCCGTATATTGTGACGGGCAACTACGGAACCCAACCCTGCGCGTGGCCCGACACGCACTTGTTAGGTATATTAGTAATTTCGTACCCAACAACAATTTCTAAACGGCAATCGGTAATCTGATTGGTAATTAAAAAGTCCCGGGGCTACAGTACTATAAATCATATTGAATTCTGTTTGTCAGTTTAGAACGTTATAAGTGCAATCAGTCGATGCCTCTAGTTTAGTACTTCCAATAAAAGCATCTAACGCAGACTAACTGCTATTAATACAATTTATTTATACCACTATCCATCAGGCAGACGAATTAGCACTAAAGCACGATAACTGATAATCGAATAAACATTGGTGAGTCATTCAATCGATTATAGTTATTATAATATCGATATGTTTTTGGCAGGGTTCGCGGACTACTCTTTCCATAACACTTCCGATGCCGTCTTTCAATAAGATTAGGTATACGACGTGTTAATGAATAAGCGCAAAACCTCATACACCTCAACAGGTTTATAACAAAATAATTAGATCGAAACAATAATTTAATTATTTTATTAGTTAAAATTTAAAGTTGTTCGCATTTAAGTTTTCAGGCTTTTGCATGATTTGTTATCATTTCAGCAATGAATGAAAGCGCTACATTTTCAAAACCTTGTTTTGGTAGTAAGTAGGGTAAGTGTGCCCTTGCGGTGGATTGAGATCGAATTCTGTTAATTTTAACATTTACAAACACATATTTAATATTTAAAAAAAAAAACCTATGTTGAAACAATGATAATTCGATTCTGCTCTCGATTCTAAACAAACTACTTTCTAGTTTTGCGTTAATTCATTAACACGTTGTATAAGTAAAAACTAAAAGGTCTTTAGTTTCACTTTAATCATTATTAATTAAGAGGTTAGTTTTTGCTGCGCGCTCCATAGAAACGAAGTCTGGTTATATTTTAGACACGATTTAGAAACAAATATTTGTGCTTTAAACTTGTCAGTATTCCGTTAAAATATATCGTTTCAAAGTTATCGTGGCTCAATGTTTTCTATACAATGGTTAAATTAATCCTAGCAATGAAACTACATTAATTTCACTCTCTATAGGGTATGTTGACAGTTTTTAAAGAGGATGATCATTCTTAATGACTTTCTCTATGGGACCAACACCGAAATCCTGAAAAAAATCGGCTGTCGCATACATCTGGGTCGAATAGGATCACAGTTTTGTATGGAACAGCAGATTTTTAACGCGATTTTGACTTTGGGTCCATAGAGAAAGATGTTCAATTTGATGGTCTAACTATCCTCTTAAAAAGCCGTCAAATCTATCAGAAATTAGGACTATTATTGTCTTTTACTGTAACTTAGTTTTAAGTATGAACCTGCTAACAATCTATGGACGTGTCTGAAATGAAATTATGTTGATTTTGATTTTATCTTCTTAACAACTATTTCAATAAAAGTTATGACAGTTTAACCTCCTTACTGTGAAGTTTTCATCAGACTGAGTTTAAAGTTCGAAAACATTAATTAAGTAACCTGAATAGCTTGTGCAGCTCGCGTTGAACTCTTTTCTTTTTACAAAGAGAAGATATCAACGCGGGCTGCTACGTGCTTTTCTTTTGAATTTTCAATTACAACATTGCTCAGGAAGCCGTGGTGGTCCAGTGGCGAGTAACCTTGCCTGCCGTGTAGGAGGCGATGGTTCGATACCCGTCCAGGCCGAGTCGTACCAATGAGTTTTTCGGAATGTATGTACGATTTATTTGTATGGAAGACTGATACTGATACTACTGTACCATCTGCCGAAGATAGCTTCAGGTATTGTTGGCTCAAGCATTATAAAAATGAAATGGTTCTGAATTTTTAATTTTCAAGCTTCACCCGTATGGTGCCGCGGCCGGCACGTAGAACATTCGAAAAAGAATTTGGTGAAAATCAAAACGCATTCGATATGTTTTTCAGGTATCAATTTTGTATACCTGGTTTTCAATATTTGTGTTTAATATTAACACCTTGTATAACCACGTCTTGCTATTTGATAATTCATCATCATCATCAGCCCATTGTACGTCCCACTGCAGGGCACAGGCCTACGCTGTGGGAGGGTGGGTGTATAGGTGTTGGTCTACCATGCGTGACCAATGCGAATTGGTAGACTTCACATACGCATCAGAATTACTTCTTCTTGCGTATATGTAGGTTTCCTCACGATGTTTTCTTAAACGTTTAAGATCAGCCAGTACTACATACAAAAGTTAGAAAAACTCTTTGGTACATGGCATGCCGTCCGTGCGGATTCGAACCCTCGTGATTGAGTGTTCATACCTCTCCACAACGCCACCGACGCGACTTGTTGATTATTATTTTATATTTATTTTATAATGCTTTACTTATAATTATTACCGCGGCTGCGCGCAACAAAACATTTGCATACGTTATACAAATTCAAATTCCAAAGATGTATACAAACATTCCTTCTTCATTAAACTAAAGATGCCGTTTAAATAAATCTTTCAAGTACTAACATGTAAATAATGTTTATCAATTATTATACACGTGTCCTATCCTCTTATGTGTACGGGTACAGCATAGTTAATGTATGTACAATTTATGATAAAACGTCCTCTAACAAAAATGTTCACTTTGAAGCTTAATATTTCGCCAACGGATCCTTAAATCTAAAATGGTTTTCCCACACCTTCAATAGTTTTAAAAGACAATACCCTATACCATGGGATAGACGAGAAAAAAAATTTCATCCACACTTTTCGTGTAGGGGAGGTCCCTAAAAAATATTATTCAAGATTTTATTCTACCCCTTTGTTGGCGTAATAAATATGTATACCCATGTCAAATTACAGCTTTCTAGTACTAAGCGTCTCAAAGCTAAGCCGCGGACAGACGGACAAACATGGCGAAACTATAAGGGTTCCTTGTTGACTACGGAACCCTAAAAATGTTGTCAAAATGCTGTGTGATATTGTGTGTGTGTTATATCGAATACAAAATTTTGAATTGAATTTTGAGCTGAGCCACAGCATTTTATTTGGTTGCAGGCTAGATATTAATTATTTCTAAAAATAATATGATGCTCATGGTCGAATATGTCTACCGACAGTTACTGCTTAGCTACAAAAACTCGTACGCAGGATACTATTTAGTTGTATTTGTTCATATTGGCTTAGTATTTTATAAATAAATTTGAAGAAAAATGTTATTAAGTGCATAAGTTTGCGCGCTAATCTGTGGCTAAATACAGAGATGGGGTTACAGTGCCTCAAAGATTTCCATACAAATCTTAAATTTATCCTGGCATTGAAACTGTATATTTTAATCTGACACAATACAAGCATAGAGAGTAGTTTCAAGATTGTATCTGAAAAATTTCATTACTTTAATTGGTTAGTATTAAAAATATAACCAGAATTCGTTTGTATGGAGCGCGCTCCGAATCTGTCTGGGCTGATGCTATTCTAAACCGGACGCAACGGGGCCTATAAAATGTTAAACCAAATCGGACAAAATTTCACTATGGAGATACACATAAAGACGTCATAATACTTCAGAAGCGCAGGAGCAACGAAATTTGGCAACAGAAACTCTGTTATCAACGGCCGTGTAACAAGAAAGCAGTTTTGACCTTGTGTCTGTTGCAATAGGGTTTGTTACGCGGCTTACAGTCTTAGTGCGGCTAATCCACGATTCGATTGTGCTAGTGGCTATTATTTGAATCTCGTATCCATCGGATTTGAGGAAATCTATAAATATAAGATACGATGGTTTTCGATAGATACCCGTTATTGGGTAGTTAATACACATCATTGACGTAGAATACTATGGACGCCGGGTCTAGTACCAAATTCTCGAAAAAAGTGTCCGAGACTAAACTACTCAAACCTAAAGTACGTGTAGTACATATAAACCAACTAAAAACATTGAAAATGCTGACATTCATTTCCGTCCCACTCCCGCATCGGGGCACGGAGCCCGACACGCCCCCCAGCGTGCGCGTAGTCAGCCGATCAAAAGAAGACTATCGCCTAATTGGTTCTCTTTTTACGTGTTGGCGCTCTTTTGGTTCGGACACTTTTGAGCGCGGACCCTACGTCCAGCAGTTGGTAAGTTAATGATATACATAATAGTTAGAATTTGCATGTAGTCTTGGGCCAGAATTTTACCTTTTCTTACACTTCATTTCAGTGTCATTGAAGCCGAGATGCAAAGACGTCCTTTGAGCTTGAGTTTAGTCCAAGTAGGATCGAAATTACGTAAAACTTAAGTTTTTGTAAAATGTCTCAAAAATTTTAGTACCTACCGAACTGCTGAGACATAAATAGTATCAAAAGATCGGGCGGTACTACCTATTTCCAGCTTCCTTGTCAAGAAAATACCAATTGCCAGCTTCCTGGATCAGACGATGAAATCGATGACTGCATCATGTCATTGTCATTGGTAATTTGGTATGTAATGGGACATTACTCGAATGTGAGTCCGTGTTAGTCATGTTGATCTACCATTATCTTCAATTAATGTTCTACATAGGAAAACCCCTTCGTCATTCTACGTAGTAAAATGGTAATAACATTATTATCTTTTAGCTAAGGCTGCCTTCACATTCATCACAGCTAGGCAATGCTTCAGTTATTCTTCCTTCGATGCGACTCATATACAACGTGTTAATGAATTAACGCTAAACACTCTCATCCTACTTACTACCAAAACAAGATTCTTAAAATGTATCCATGAGATTCATTGCTGAAATGATAACAAATCATTTTTGCCTCAAAAGTTAAAATGCGAATAACTTTAAATGTTAACTATAAAAATAATGAAATTTTTGTTTTAATCTAATTTTTTTGTTCTAAATCAGTTGGGGTGTATGAGGTTTTGCGCTTATTCATTAACACGTTGTATATAATAAAACCGGTCAAGTGCGAGTCGGGCTACTCGCACAACCTCTCGGTGTGCCACCGGTGTGTTCCGTGTGTGTTCGGTGTTCCGTACCACACCACCATACAACATAATAACCAAATTTTTTTTTCCAATTCCTTAACACGAGACCGACTCACACTTGGCCGGTTTTTATTATTTGTTGTTATACTGTAGAGTTTGCTCTATAATCACACCACGTTTGACGCTTGTATGTATTACCGTTTTTACGATAGAGCGTGAAGAAAAAACGGCGATAAAAACTAGTTTCTTGTATGAGGACCCTTAAATTTTAACTTTTTGATATTTTATTATTTGTTAATAGAACAGAAGCAGCATAGCTCATTTAAGTGAGTGTTTCTTCCGTGTTGTGTAAATTAAGTGCATAGTTTTTTCCAACAAACCTGTAATTATGTGGTTCTGCTGCTTAGCTTTTCAGCGCAGCAAACTGAAGAAAAGACTCAAACCACCCATTGAATAAATACGGTTACGAATTATGTATGTATCTACGTAGGTAACACTCTCCAACTACACTATGAGTCATAATAAAGTATTAAATAATCATAATTGATATGATAGATAGTGTGCGACATATCAATCAGATTTTATGAGTTGAATGAGACCGCGTTTGTGCCGACACACGTTTTTGTACAGTGAAGTCATAGGCCGTAATTACTTGTTTGTTATGGAGTGTACGCCTCCTTATAGCCAGGCTGGTGGCCTGGTCTGGATGCCTCCATGGTTTACCTGTTAAGAGGATATAATTCGAAGCGCGCTCCATACAAACGTACTATGGTGATATTTTCAATACTAACCAATTAAACTCAATGACATTTTTCAGAATCAATCTTAAAACAAATTTCTATGCTTGTATAGAATCAGATTTTCGTTAAAATGTATAGTTTTAAAGTTACAGTGCCAAAAATATTTCCATACAAATCTTAAATTAATCCTAGCATTGAAACTGTATATTTTAACGAAAATCTGACTCCATACAAGCATAGATATTTGTTACAAGATTGTTTCAGCAAAATTTCATTGAATTTAATTGGTTAGTATTGAAAATATCACCTTAGTACGTTTGTATGGAGCGCGCTCCGAATTATATCCCCTTAAGGAAAATTTGTCGATACATCTCGAAATAAATTATCTTTTGGAAAACGTACCCAGACTCACATTAAGAGATGATTTATTTGAAAAAAAGCTGCAAAATTCTAAAATTGTGTATATCGATTTCACAGAAAGTGATCTTTCATCTGGTAATATATCGCTGAATGAAAAGCAGATCGCACCTTAACGTAATTAGGAAAGCGGCAATGGGAAAGACACGGCACGAATGCCCGATCGTACGAAAGATCGCTGGATCACAAGATCGCCGCAGTTGGCAAAGTCCTTGAAGTTAATAGAAATTGTCAGTTCGCCTCTACTCGGACGAGAATGAACCGATGGCTTAACTAAAGATATACACGACTAATGTAAGGACTTCAAAATATTATTGTCACATAATGACATGCCGACGATGGTAGTAGTATAACGTGGATGTTCTGTAGATTCAGAATATCTCTGACTACCCCTCGAGGGATATAGTCGTGAGCATATGCTTATGCTTATGACATGCTGATGCTGGTTTCATTGAAAAATATCTTGTTCAGACATGAGATCACCCTTTGAACAATTCTTTTGACACAGGAGGTTACGGTATAATTTCTTGTAGTATTAAGTTACCGGAATTTTTTTTTACCGTTCCGAAACTTTCAGGCGTGGTTCAGACCAATATACCTGAACAAATTTTACTATAGGAGTAAACGTGAAATCAGAAAAAAATCTGCTTTTCGATACTAAACTGCAATGCCTACTCGACTCAAAAGTATGAGACAGTAGATTTTTTTACAAATTCAAGTTTTCTTAAAAGTAAAAGTTGTTCAGTTTGATGGTCTGAACCACCCCTAAAAGAATCGGATCGGTAAAAAAATCATCCGGTACATTAGACATGACACAATAAAAGGAATGCAACCTAAGAACCAGTTTCGACTGGAACTTCAAGTGTCGATACTGCTATGAACTATGAAGTATCAATAATAATTACCACTGATTTGAGATAAGACGATTGGCGCGTGAGTGACTGTCAAAGAACACTGTAGTATTAATATCTGGATTAGAAATATATAGGGTATAAGGAGAAGTATCATTTTTTTTATAATAATATATTTTTTTATAATAATAAACGTTTATTTCTCTCCACACAGTTTTCAATAACATAATGGTCTTAAATTATATGTACATTTTTATGTGGAGACTGGTGTTAGTGCTAAGACCTAGAAACTAGGAATTGTGCTACAGCCACCAGGCCTCCATCCGTCCGGACGTAATTGAAACTCTGAAGGAGATCCTAAACAATAGAGATACATTAACCACATACTCTGCCCATCAAACAACAATTTTTACTATGGGAGAAAAAAGTTTCGTTTACGCTAGCATGCCTGAGACCAGGAGACCGATTGCGCTAATTTATAACATCGAAGTTCTATTCTTATCCAATTGCAGTTCTAATCATATTGCAATCAAATTACTATTCAACTGTGCTGAATTCCACATCGCGCTAAACTCTATGTAACTGACAGCCTTTAAAGTCTGAGACATCTGTCAAACGGCTCTAACGGCTATCATGAACTGTACCGCGATTCGCGCAATACCAAATGTGTCAAAAGTTATTGTTCGTACGTAGTCCAGTCACGGTTCAATCACCGAATATTGCGATTGCAGCCCAGGAAGTGGGCATAGGTATTTGGTATTAAATCCTTGCGTGAGACAATACTTGGACAAGCACTGATCTATTATTGCTATATAAGATGTCTATGTGGACAAGACAATACCTTCCAATCACAGAGTACATTAAACAAGGGCTTCCAATGTTCCAGCATGAATGTATATAGCAGTTGACGGCTGTTTATTTACGAAAACTTATACTAAAAATGATCACTTTTATTATCTATCAATCTATATAATAATATTTTAGTTTATGATGGCGAAAATTATTCATCTTTCTTTTTGGTAACTATAACATTTTATAGGTGGGTAATACCACAAACTTTAATTTTTAATGTAACAAATTATCATGTTATCAATAGGAAAACTGCTGGATGCACTCGTCACGCGCGCCATCACATAATAATTTATAATTGTTATGTATGTAATTGACACATTCTAATTTTATAACAGTACTCACACTGGGAAATCGATGTGACGGATGTGACGCAAGGAAAACCACAAATAATTTAATATTACACATAACTCTTATTATCCAAAATTATCCATTCCATGACCGCAGTGATTGTCCCCTTCGGAATATGACATCATAATTGTTTTTCACCTTAAATGACGCCATAAACACGTGTTTGAACGAAAGAGAGAACTTTTTATTTAAAGATAACAATCAAGGTTAAAAGTACGTTTGACTGAGACGAGCTACTTAAGGTATAGAGGGAGATACATCCTTTATACCGACTTTTTCCATTATTTTGTTACTGCTCAGGGGTTTTATTGTGTAACTACCCAATTATATCGGTAACAAATCGAATTTTTGGCAGTTTTGGGCGATTCTGCTTCTTTATATTTAGTTAACTAATTTAATACTATGAATATGATGATCGGAAAAACGCTATATAACTTAAAATTGTCCTGTAGAGTCATAAATACGTTACCGATTTTGTATCGATATAATCTATTGCCTAGCCTTGATTTGTAGGCCTATTGTGTAAGCTTCCGATCTTCTAACTAAAACGGCGAATCTGGTTGTGATCTTGTAACTGAAACGCACGTCCACTGATAATTTACCATTTGTGGTGACCAATAGGAAACGCATACTAACTATAACAAATCAACAAGAAAATGACTGACAAAATAGCTGCTAAAGATTTATTAACATTGGTGACCATACTTACACGAAATGAGGCATTTAAAGCAGTCGTTTGTGTTAGTTAGGATCCTGGAAGCATTAAATAGTTCATTTGATCAGGATGTCATTATTAATCATTGCCTACCTGCCGTTTCACTGGCGGTCCCCAAGATTCAAATTAAATTAATCCGATAGTTTTCACAAGAGTCTGACGAGCGACCAACTTTTTTAGTGTTTCGTAGTCAACAAGGAACCCTTATGGTTTCGCTATGTCCGTCGGTCTGTCCGTCTATCCGCGGCTTAGCTCAGAAACTCTTAGCACTAGAACGCTCTAATTTGACATGTGTAAAATAAAATCTTGAATTTTTTTTATATTATATTTGTATATCTCCCCTACACGAAAAGTGTGGATGCAATTGTTTTTTCTCGTCTTTCCCATGGTATGGGGTATCGTTGGATAGAAATTTTAAAAATATTGCAGGTGTGATGGGAAAATCATTTTTCGATTTAGGGATCTAGAACTTAACGAGTAGACCAACTTGTAAAATGTACTTTTTAGACTTCATTAGCCTAGGTTTAACAACCGTAGTATAAAACCAAAAGCCCCTTTCTAAGTCCGTTTATTGTGTACGGAACCCTACGGACATGCACTTGGCCGGTTGAAATTTTTTATCAGCCCTATTTATTTATATGACAGTCGTAACTAGCCTATTTTCAAGAGGAACTGTTTTAAAAAACAATTTATCACACGTTTATAGAATATTACGTATTTGATCTGTTACGCTAATTGCCTTACAGTGTTTGTGTAATTTATGCAATATTAATTGAAGTGCAGCCTACATAAACATGCGAAATTTATGTGTTCAGTCTTAGATACAGATCGGACACACCTATACTAGCGACCTCTCCATACTCTTGTTTACTTCACGTGCATACATTATTGCGAACTAAGTTTTGTTACGTTACGGGATAAGCTCTATGCCAACTGAAGAAAAAAAAAACCGGTCAAGTGCGAGTCTGGCTACTCGCGCACCGAGTGTTCCGTACCACAACACCACACAACATATTAACTTAAAATACAAAAACGTTTTTTTTCTCCGGGACCTTTAGCGCGAGACCGACTCACACTTGGCCGGTTTTTATTATTTGTTGTTATATTGTAGAGTTTGCCCTATAACCACATCAAGTTTGACGCTTGTTTCTTGTATGAGGAACCCCTCTTAACAAATCAACCTCCACTTTAGCAAATCCGCCATAATAAGCACATTCTGTGAACATTTCAACTATCTAGCTATTATGGTTCTGAAGTTACAGCCTTAAATAGGACAGACGGACTGCCGGTAGGCTTATCAATAGGAAACCGTTTTCACCCTTTGGGTACGGAACCCTAAAATGCTAGGACAAGTTCAGTTTGATAGTCTGGTCATCCCCTAAAATAACGTCAGCATATTAAGTTGGACTCTATAATATTAGCCTAATACCGTAGAGTTTATATACTTAAGGAATTGCTACAGACCATCAAACTTTCACCATGGAGCAAATACCAAAAGTTAGATAAAAAAGTTGGCTACTTGATATAGAATAGTTTTCTTTCTCGAATAGTCTAAATCATAAAATTATCTCAGCAATAAACGAGTCGATTAAGCCAGTCAAAAACATAATGTCATCTCTAGAGCTTGGAGAAAATAAAAAAAGGGGTTTGTAAATTTCCGGCAGTGTCTATAGATTGTTTAAAATCGTGTCTCACAATGAAACTTAAATATTTGGATTGAGGACATAAGGACGAACAAAAAATGACGCATGATGTTCTAAACTTTAGGACCTAAAGTGTCTTGTTATATCCAATATCCTGACAGAAGTTAGGGAGGGGGGGGGGATTAGTTAGGGGTTAGAGGGGGGGGGGAAGGGTTTTAGATACTTTTTTCATAAGTGGACGGTTTTTAAGACTATCAAACTGAACAATTTTCTCTATGGGCCCAACATTTTTTCTCCCTCATGTTGATCCCTTCGAGAAAGTTGTTCAGTTAGATGTTCTGACCATCATCCCCTTAAAAACCGTCAGCATAATATTAAGAACGAGGTTACCTACCAACAGAAATCGGGACTATGCCAGGCGAGCCCCAGTAGAAAAATAACAAACCCCGTTACATCTTTAACACTTATTAACGTTTTCTAAATCTACAAAATTTTTTTGTTTGTTCGTTAGTATGTTGGAAGTAATCCCTGGAACTATTGAACCGATTTTAAAAATTCGTTCACATTAGTGAATAGTGTGAATAGTGTAGCTTTCTTAACAGAAAGCTACACTATTTCTGAGTAACATAGGCTATTGAATACAAAAACTAAATGTTTCTAAATTCTGTAAGTATTGTCCCATAGATTCAATCACGTCGTGTAACATAAAGTAGATGTTTGTGCTTATTTATGTTTATCAGAGTACGTTTTGTACACACTTTTCTATAAAAACTGCACACTAACAGAAATTTCCTACACCATATAAATCAATACAATGATCTCATAGTAACTTATCTGCTCCGGTTATCTATTCACGACAATGACTCCGAGCCAGACTGCCAGATAATCATTAAAACCCAATCACAATCAGTCATCCTGTCTCGACTCTCGACTCGATCTAGCTTCAATGGTCGAGCAAATCGATTACGTCAGTCGCTGATCGATTTACGGAAATAAAGTTTTATGAACTGGTGTTAAAAAAATAACGATAATTGGATTACGCAAATAATTAAAAAATGCTTAATTTTTTTACGTAGCCTGCTCAGTGTCTCTCTGCTGGGCAAAAGCCTCCCCTTTCACTCTATTGCGTGCATGACCAACTCACCAAGAAGGCATCCATGCTGTCTCTCCACCTTTTTCTGGGTCTACCTCCTTGCTGGCGATCATCCTGAGGAACCCAGTCCGTGATAATTTTGGCCCATCTCTCTGAATGCATGCAACAGACATATCCGGCCCAATCCCACTTCAGCTGAGCTGTCTTGAGCCCCATATAGGCTATGCAAGTTCTGGAGCGCAGTTTCGTATTTCTAATGCGATCGGTTACATCTAAAATATTACGCTCCATCGTTCTTTGATAGATCTTGAGGCCGGATTTGTAAGTAACAAATACAGGATGGAATTGAAATCTTTGGCGTCGTTTGAATCTAAGACAACACATCAAACTTATACTATGCGAGCAAACCTGTTATCGCAGAAAAAATTATCTACTTTTCCATATTAAACTGCAATGCCTACTCGACTCAAATGTACCTATAGAGCGAGCTATGTCTCATGTCACCAATCGAGACCCTTTGTCTATTCCAGCTCACTACATACTCCGTGCGTTCCACCACGCCTCCCCGACACGCGCTCGAATGTATCTATCAGCTTGCAACAAATTGTGTGCCACCGAATAGTGCACCACGACCGATATTATAATTATTACATCCTTTTAGGAATAGAACATGGTTTAATACACAGTGGAAGATTTGATAAACTTATTTAGTTGATTTAGGGAGCGACATAAAGTAAAATCAACAGCCTTATTGTGCCTTGGTCTTTAGAAGATGCTACCCAAAGCCTGCATGGGAAATTGAGAAGTCTACCACCGTTCTTGCTCTCTGTTCACTGTCAAGCTCGCCGGATACATGGCCAGTAAAATATAAAAACACCAGTAAAGAACCATTGACACGAGAAGATTGCGACCAAATATTGAATATTATAGACTTTACATTGTTGCTCCGGGTGCGTCTAGATATACTGTTTGTCTCTGCGGAAGAACAGCATGATTGGCCGGTGAAACCAGCCAACAGTGGGAAAGCTAGCCAACAGAGCATCCAAGGTATAAAGTTGACGTTACTTAGGACGTTACTTCTCTTGTGAATGAAAAAAAAATAAAATTATGCATTAGGACTCCTTACAACGAATGGAAATCCTCCTGACCTGAACTCCTCCTCCTCCCTTTTTATTAATTGCTATCATAATATTTTCAGTTTATTATAGACCAACGATAATGATGTTAAGTTCAGACGAATATTTTATATGAGAAACGCGATTGTCCAGCCCTTCGATAAGTGCGTGCGTGTGCCGTATTTTCGATTAAAAAGAATTAACAAAAGTACTTTTTCTAGATTGTTTATTATTTCACTAGATAAACTAATGGTGAATATGTGAGTATAAATACCAAAAATCGGAAACTATTTGAAGTTCTTCTAAAACGAGATTTTTTTTTTATAAAACGTGAAAATACGTCATCTTTGTGACAATTTTCAATCGAGTGAAGTAATTTCAATCGTGTATTCAATTTATGATTTCAGTAGATAAACTATCCAAAGATACTGAGGTATGACTTTGGTTTCGATAAATTGTATAAATCTAGTCGAAAAATGAAAAATAAAATATCTCTCCAAGGTATTTCGCCCTACAATTGCACCTACAATAATCACGACAAATAGATTATTTCTAAATCTTAACATTATGAAGATAACAAAAGCCAGACAGCTACGATTGTTATTGACAGTGCATTACGTAATATCATTGTAAATTGTAATAAATTATCTCTTATTACAAACGCAGCACATGCTAAATCTCAACGATTAGTATCGTTAGTGGGCATTTAGTGGGATTCTAATTTGAATATACTCATAAAATAAACTGTAAACTTGGTTATAAGTAGTCAATTTTGTTGGATTAGTGTCAATATTGAATATAAACGTCATTTCAATTGTGAACGTCTTTCTGCTGATTGCATTTACAATAATAAATAATGGGTTTATTTGTAAACGATTTCTGTTATTTTTAGAGTAGGTTCCTACGGAGCGTTCATTTCTCTGTGGTTTCTACAATTTACCTAAATTGTATTGAATTAAATAATTAAATACTTTATTTACAACAAATCTTTGGTCACGCACAAGAATAAGACCATTAATCCTGCTTCCCTACTTCTAAAATGTTTGCAAAATCTGTTGTGCGATTTTGTATGTTGTGGATCGTTAATTGATATCAGCTCCAATAAGGAGCCATCACCAAATTCCCTTTTCTTTCGTGGTAGAACAACCAGTAGGACTATTGTGCAAATGCCAATGATCCGTTGATATCGATGTTTCTCGTGATAATCTGATTATGTTGATTGGGTGAATAGGTAGTTAATAAGATTCCCTAGTACAGTAATTATAAAAGATTTATTATCTTTCACTAGATCAGACTATCACGAGAAACATCGATATCAACGGATCATTGGCATTTACACAATAGTCCTACTGGTTGTTCTACCACGAAAGAAAAGAGAATTTGGTGATTGATTAGGGTAAAAAGTTGATGGTGCAAGGAAAGAGCCTACACGAGTAACAAAACCTAAGTTCGTCAGTCTCGATACGACCAAGGCTAACTGGCGAATCTTTACACTACAGCAGGGGTGGCCAAGACGTCGACCGCGTCCTACCGGTCGCCCGCGTCTACTTTTATGGTAGCCCGCGAAGAGTTAAATAAATTAAAACAAATAAAATGTTTAAATCTAAGCACAATATATGTAATTTCAATTGGAAAATCCTGAAGTTTCGTTGAAGAGATGGGCTGTTTATAAGTATTATGCGGTTCTGTCCAGGGTCTTCTGAACTTCTGAGCATTCAGGACTGAGATTTTTGAAGACTATCGCAAGTTTCCATACCTACGAAAAGTGACTTTCCTTTTGACGACGTTTTTGGATTCACCTACCTTTGTGAACCTGCGTTTTCTATAATGATTGCGATAAGAATGAAACATTGATCTTGGTTTCTATACGAGCATAATATCGGGAACATTGTTTTTGAAAGGAGTCCGCCACGTGTATCTAGAGTTTCAATGTAGACCGCCTACTTGAAAAGTTTGGTCACCCCTGCACTACAGCATACAGGATTGTCATGCGATTCTGTTCTTCTCCCGACTCGAAAAAAAAGGAGTGACATTTCATCGTAGTCGGTTTTTTAACAACAGAATTTTGTGCAGCGGTTTTGTTATAAACATGTTTTGACGCATTTGATACGCTTTATCTACGCTAGAATAAAAGAAAATCTTACACGAGCTACAGAAAACAAGTAATAACTTCATTAGATTTATTAAAATGTCACTTATTTCATATAAACTAGATCTAAAGTTCGATGTTCTCTGAAACCATTTAGCCGGCGCCAACCATTAAACTTTCAACTATTACTGTCTCATTTCAATAAACATACTAATTAACTGAAGTGCTTCTGTACTATAAACATGATATTAAAATCACAGTTTGCTATTAAATGATTTCGCCTTGGTAATTATGTGGAGCGCTATATTTATGCGTTTTTCATTGTAACGGCACATTTGTATCATTCCAACGTGGTGATGATAATGTAAGGATTACAAGTTGGCCTTGAAGTTAATTTATTTGAAGTACACGCGGCGACACATCAAGCTACGCAAAACCAAAATAAGCTGGCCGCGCGTAGGTAGAATAATGTATAACGTTGCGCGGCCAGCTGATATTGGTTTTGCGTAGCTTGATGTGTCGCTGTGTGTACCTACTCAACTACAAAATGTTTGACCAAATGGGAAATGCATTTCTTCGCCATTGCAGGGTGTAAAAAATATATGTATGTATATGCTCACGACTATATTCCCCGAGGGGGTAGACAGAGATGTTCTGAAACCTCAGAACATCGGGTGTAAAAAATCAACTAATTTATATTCAAAGAGGTGGTTGAGACCATGAAACTGAACAACTTTAAGCATGGAACCAAATTCGAATTCGCGAAAAAAAATCTGCTGTATTAAATTATTGACCAAATGGGAACTGCATTTTCAGCGCTGATCAAGCATCTATCGATACCAACTAATTGGAAGAACACCATAGTCGAATGGCATTCTGCAATAACACCCAGGGGACACGATCCAGAAGTGTTATTATTGAATCATGAGATTAAAAATCGTGATCGAATGATGCATAAACTCCATAGTAATTCGGACATTTTCTACTGCTGATTTGAACTTTCAAAAATCGCGTTACATACATAACGGGCTGCTTCAGACCTTGAAACTGATTTGTTTTAGTATGGGACCAATATAAAAATCGTAAAAAATATACTTGTTCTGATCCATAGAAAATATAAATAACTCCACGACCCGAATGTATGGAATAGCTGATACAATAGGATGACTGTAATACGACGAGTAATTAACTACTCCATATAAAATTTGGAAGCCTACATATATATATTTTAACTGCAATAAGATAATGCCATTGAAATGAAGATGCCTAGGTACAATCATTTTTCAGCTTTCCCCATACATAAAAGTCTAATACGCCACTTGAGTTAAATAATGCTTATCAATGCACGCCTACATCAGCACGTCTCTGTCCGAAGTAAATAGATGTTCCGAGCTTGTGTGTTTTACTTATGAACCACTAGTTAAGAGGGTACAGAGTCTCTAGTGCTGCCTTTAGTCATATATTTTTTAAAATAATTATTACTTATACAATATTTCCGGATAGCATGAATGTCACGTTGTAACTATTGCTGATTTTCTATTAACCGGGACAATGCGAATCTATGGTTTTAAAGATAGTAACAGCAAAAATGAACCAGCAATGACTAGAATTTGACATTCTTTCGTTGGAAATGTTGTTAAATTGTAAAGAAATTAAAAATATTCGATTGGTTGCAGCAGTGTTTTTTTTTCGATTTTACAATTACAGAGCATTACTCAAGGAGCAGCTACGGTTTATTATTGAAGGGGAGAAGGTATTTTTTTTAAAACATGTATATAGTAGAGTTTCTGGTCGCGTCTTCCGTTCTTCCGACGCGGAGGTAGAGGCAAAAATGACGTCAGAAAGCTACCCATTGGGTATGATTTTGAATAAAACGAGAGAGAGTGAGAGAGTTTGAGTGTGTATTTTGAGATGAGTTGAGTTTGACCACGTAGGGTCTACCGAGCCAGTGAATGAAGTCAAGCAACCGACCTAGAGACACCCAGAATAGGTACGGACCCCGGCGTAGGAAGTTGCTGGGGCTACGCGGCGGATTGGGAAGCGGGGATCGGTGAGAAACGGCAGCACTGGAGGCTCGGTGCCCCCTTAAATACTCAATTGACAGTGAAGAATAGCTCCCTAGATTGTAGCGCCAGTAACAAACTAGGCAATTAAACAAGTCTATTGTGCATCCAAAGACTGCTTAATTTGACGAGATTTATTTGTCTACAATCTACATCCTCGAGCGACTGAATAAGTAGGTAATAAATTTTAATAAAATTACATGCCATGTAATTACAATGAGTCAATGAGGTAATGCTTAGGTCAAGATTTTATTGGTTTGTTCATCGCCGGTATTAGTTAAGAGAAGATTATTCCGAATGCGTTAATGCGCGCTGCATACAAACGAAGTCTGGTGATATTTTCAATACTAACCAATTAAAGCCAATGCATTTTATCAGAAACAATATAGAAACTAATATCTGTGTTTGTATGAAGTCCGATTGTTGTTACAATATACAGTTTTAGTGCTACGATTATTTTAAGATTTGTATGGAAAATTTGTTGGCACTGTAGCTTTTAAACTATACATTTCAAAGAAAATCTGACTTTTAAAAACATAGAGATTAGTTTCCACATTGTTTCTGAAAAATTTCATTGACTTTAATTGGTTAGTTCTGAAAATATCACCAGAATTCATTATGTAAGTATAACCTGTGTAATTCTGCTTCAGGACAAATACTTCCTTTCAGTTAAGAGAGTAAAGAAGTGTGTGATAGTCGTAGCGTGTGTGGCGGTCCGTGGTCTCTGCCTACCCCCACGGGACAATAGCGTGATCTTATGTTTGTATGTTTGTATTTAAGAGAGTTAGGGAAAGCGCCTTACTCTGGCTGTGTGATTTGGCGCAAAATAGGTAGGAACACAGTTGGTAAACCTGCTATCAAAGTATTTTAACTACCTCCGTGGTCTAATGGTTTAGAGCATTGGGCTCTTGACACGGAGGTCGTGGGTTCGATTCCCACGGGGAGCACCTAATGATATGTCACTTTGTGCGTTTTTCCCCAGTTGGTTAGGACATTGCAGGCTGAATAACCTGATTTTCTGAAAAGAAAGATGATTCCGTTTTTCGAATGGCACGTTAAGCTGTTGGTCCCGGCTACTATCTCTGGTTGTAGTAGTCGTTACATAAAAACAACGTCAGAGGCCGTAAGGCGGTCTAAAATAAAAACCCCATGGCTTGCTGCCCATACCATAAGAATAATATTTTCAAAGAGGCATTTGCCTAAATTTCATATTATTAGGTATCATATCATTTCAGCCGAATGAACTTTACTCTGGAAGAAATTGCTTTTTAGCGATAAGGTCGCCTTATTTACACCTACAGCTGTATCTAAATTCATATGTATTTTTTGTTTTGGTGAGCAATAAAGTATTATTGATTGATGAAGCAGATGAAGTTCAATTTCTTCTTCTTCTCTTCCTGTTCACTTTTTATCATCTCCTATTAGACATACCTTGGTTTTAACTCTCACTCAATTTCTATAACCATCATTTTTGTGCATTCGTATTTTGCGTTCATCTATCATTTTGTTATCACCCTGTATAAGTAGTTTAAACCTTTACAGTAGAAAGAAATTAATGGTAAAAGCCCATAAAAAAAAATATATAAAAAAAAAGAAATTAAGTAACCTTTTGCCCTACAATGAGATTCTACAATCTTATACAACGTGTTAATGAATTAACGCAAACCTAGAAAGTATAGTGTTTAGAATCGAGAGCAGAATCGAATTATCATGGTTTCAACATAATTAGGTAATTTTTTTCAAGATATTGAATAATTTGTTTGTAAAATTTAAAATTTATTGAACTTGATCTTAGCATACCGCAAGGGCACACTCACCCTACTTACTACCAAAACAAGATTCTTAAAATGTATCCATGAGCATGTTAGCGCTTTCATTCATTGCTGAAATGATAAAACAAATCGTTTTTGCCTCAAAACTTAAAATGCCAATAACTTTAAATTTTAAGTATCAAATTAATGAAATTATTGTTTCAATCTAATTATTCTGTTGTAAATCAGTTGGGGTTTATGAGGTTTTGCGCTTATTCATTAACACGTTGTATATTATGGTTCAATGTTCCTGAAATCATCTGAAATCAACTGTCAGCCTATCATCAAAAGCTAGATAAAATATTCTCACTCACCTTTTCCAAACATGTCATCCAAAACACAGCAAGAAACGTTTAAAGCAACCCATATTATAAGTCTATATAACAATGTCCATTTAAATTAAAGAACAACTTCTTCAGTAAGATTTTACTCCAAGCTTCAAATTATCGTGGAACATGTTCGAACACGCGCGAACTCCACGGGAGAACCGACTTGTTTGCTATCCAGAGACAATTTCCCAATCCCTGAACACTGTGAAAGTTTCACAAGTAGGTAGGTACGTATATCTACCATCCTTTACTGCAGACACTATCGCTTGTAACGTTCCTACTGGACGTTCTTAAGATGTCAACAAAAATCTAAATTTACTCTTAAATCAAATACAATATGTAATTAAATAAAACTTTACGTGTCTGTGCATTGAAAATATTTGAAATAATATTAATTGATAGTGTTTTCAGAAAAAAGATAGAGAGCTTAGTAATAATTAATATTAGCTTGAATTTCCGAATATTTAGTTTTTATGTTATCGCAATCAGATCACTCAATCAGCCTATAACAAGCCTATAATTATATCATATCACAAAACAGCTTGAAGAAAATATAGAAAATTCTAGGTAAGTAACTGAAATAATGGCTTTCGAATTATCCTTTACCTATGAAAAAAACAACATTTATTCTTAAATCTTGACAAACATTTACTGTATAACTAAATAAGGACTCCAAATTGTTTATAGCTTGTTTCACATCATTAGGTCGGTTCATAATCATAAACGATAAAAGACCAGACATAGGGTATCGTAGAATGTAAATAAAGCTGAAATAGAACCTATGTTCTAATAATAGCTGAATTGATGTTGATGTAGCTCTATCAAGCACCTACTATCTAAGATCTAATATAGCACAACTACATTATATTCTATTAGACTTGGCTAAAATGTAAACATACCATTTTTTTCTTGAAATTACAAATTTATTCACAGTACACGCATAGTGATATTTAACCCTTTACGGACCAACACGAAAGGGAAATAAATATCGTGGACATTGTCACACAGATTATCTAGATTATAGTCCCATTAACACTCAATTGCAGAAACTATCATTAAAGTTAATCCTCCATTAACTCTCTTGCTACCTTTAACTACGTCAACAAGACAAAAAGTGATAGCAAGAGATTTAATGGATGATTAACTTTAATGAGCATTTCTGCAACTGAGTGTTAGAGTACCAGAATCTAACCCGAACATGTATAATGATGACAAAGATATGAAATACATAATTGTAAAATAGGTACAAACATCAATGACTCAGGAACCAACATTCATATTCATCATACAAATATTTGTACCTTACGGGATTCGAACCCGCGAGCCTTAGCACAGCAGGCCGATTCACTACCGACTGAGCCTCGAGCCGTCGTCAATCAAAATCACAGAGTACTATAAGCTGTAATGAATTTTTAAAATGTCCCTACATTGTACACAAAATACTCTCAAAAATCTATGATATTATTTTGACATCAATGATTTTATAACTTACTGCCAGTTGCACGTACGTTCATTAAAGTTAATTCTCCACTAAATCTCTTGCTGTCGCTTTTTGTCTTGTTGACGTAGTAAAAGCTAGCAAGAGATTTAATGGCGGATTAACTTTAATGAACGTACGTGCAACTGACTGATAGTGTTTTGTTTTGATCTTCAGCCGTGTATAATGAAATTAGCAATAGTGGCAGATATTTCGTTGGAACATTGGTTGGGACTAATAAATGTGGGCGTGTTACACTCGATTTAGTACAAACAAAGTGTCATCACACCTAAACATGAATTTTATATGATACGAGGTTTATTGCCAGCAATCGTCGTGTTAAAGTCTGTATTGCAGTTTAACATACGTTTTGAGTGAATCGCGCAACCTACGAGGTTGTTAAACTAAGTTTATAGCCGACTATGTACCTCGAGTTGGTTTTACTTGTTAATTTAACAAATAAAACTTTAATAGTTCGGTTTGTTATTCATAAAAATAATGCCAGTCAGTCGATTAGATGTCTATCGAACTGTAAACTTATTCTCTTAATCTGAACGAGCTTTTGTTTGTCACTTTTTGTTTAGTACGGCCCTATCTAAGTATAAACAATGTAATTTTATTTAGCTATATTTTTTTGTTACTTGAATTTAATTCTGTTAGAGGACTAGCTCATGAATTCAAGGTCGCTCAGCGAGCTATTAAGAGAGCTGTACCCGGTGTTTCTCTGAGAGATCACATCAGAAATGAAGTGATACGTCGGAGAACTAAAGTGGTTAACATAGCTCAGAAAATTAGCAAGCTGAAGTAATGGGCTGGTCATATCTGCCGAAGAACTGACAACCGATAGGGTGTCAGAGTTCTAGAGTGGAGACCACGAACTGGTAGGCGTAGTGTGGGACGCCCTGCTGCCCGCTGGACAGATGACCTAAAAAAGGTAGCGGGAAGCGACTGGATGAGGAAGGCCGAGGACAGAGTCTTGTGGCGCGCCTTGGGAGAGGCCTATGTTCAGCAGTGGACGATGATAGGCTGATGATGATGATCGATCAATAAACTTTTAATTTGTAATTGGTTTACAAATCGAACTCTTGAATTAAAATAAGTTACTGTACTAGGTGAATCTAGATTTGAAGTCATTAGCATCCTCTCTACCCATCAAACTGAATACCTTTACAATGGGAGCAAAGCTAAAATCGAAAAAAAAATCTGCTAATACATACATTTGAGTTGAGAGACGTTGTACTTAATTTATTATGGAACAGCAGATTTTTTTTTAGATTTCTTGTTTGCTCCTATAGTAAAAGTTGACCAGTTTGATGGATAGAGTCTTAGTTTAAAAGGATGCTAATGACTTCAAGTTCACTCCGCATAAATAAAATCACAAAACACTTTGAAATGTATGCATTATTGACGAAATAACAGAAAGAAGATTAGGTACTCAGTGCTAGTGGCTTTTCGGTGATGGAAAACATCGTGAGGAAACCTGCATGCTTCAATTGCAGGGCTCACTCCCTGTCACACTGGACAGAGTTTCGGTACTACTGGTGAAACGTGGGTGTTCTGTGGTTTCAGAATATCTCTGACTACCCCCTCGGGGAATATAGTCGTGAGCATATGCTTATGCTATGCTACTCAGTGCTATTGGATATCTATGATTAGTAATTTTATCGTCTACTTAGATTTAGGCAGCACTATTAAATTTATATTCTCTTCTTATTATCTACTTATTATAAAATTATGTTCTCTACTTATTCGTGAACTGCCATTCTGCTGATATGACGTCATTATCAGTCTTTCAACATTGAAACTGTATTACGTTACTACTTACCCATTTTATATGGTCAAACAGACAAACAGCCTTGTCTCTTACCATATCAGTTAGATAAAAGCAATGATGTTTACGTGTATGTCGGTAAATAATGTGGATGCAGCCGCCGGCGCCGGCGCCATCGACGTCTCCCGCCTACCTACCGGCGCACCACGTGGCCTGTCCGCACCTCCCGATTTATGTAATCCTGGTAGTTTGTATTCTACATTACCAACATATAATTGCATAATAATTAAATATT
This sequence comes from Agonopterix alstromeriana, assembly GCA_963924505.1. Taxonomy (NCBI): domain Eukaryota; kingdom Metazoa; phylum Arthropoda; class Insecta; order Lepidoptera; family Depressariidae; genus Agonopterix; species Agonopterix alstromeriana. The sequence continues at coordinate 7,518,334 of OZ004670.1, forward strand.
AACTGCGCACACGAACATTAAAATAGTTATAATGGTCTCTTGAGGCGCCAGTCGGGCCACGTGACTTGCATAAAGTATCTTTATTTGAGAATAACTTTGCCAAGTAAAATAAATTATTGTTTTAGAGTTTTATTTTCAACTTCTCCACAAGTAAGCTCTGTATACAGGGTGTACAATTTAACTAAACAACTTTCACTATGGGACAAACATTGGAATCGCGAAAAAACAATCAGACGTTCCATAGAAAACATCAAATTCTACCCCATCCAAATGTAAGTAGGTATTTTTTATTCGCGATTTCGATAGTTTTTAATGACATGGTCTGAAGCAACCCTTAAGATAATGTAGGTAAGTTTACAGTATTATGACTCAAACCCAGGAAGGTGGAAATAGGTATTGTCTCTAGGAGTACAGACTGCCGTACCAGCGGTGAAACGTGAAAAACTTGGCGGTCAGTAATTTTCAACCTTCTTTCGTACGTTTTAATCGTCTTTGTTGGTTTGTCCTTTTCTAATCTAACAACGAAGATTTAAAAAAATGTTTTTATTTAAAAAAAAACTGTCAGAAAGGGACAAGCCTAAAGTTTGAAACATCATCCATACGAAAGAAGGCTGAATTTTACCGACCGCCATGGCCAATTTTGAGGATTGGTATCCTTAGATCTCTAAGATATTGATTGATCTCACCTCCGTTCTAAATTTTAAAAAAGCTAGCTCAGACCGTCAAACTGAACAACTTTCAGTATATCGAAATCAAGAAAAAAAACCTGCTATTCCATACAAAGCGGCAAACCTACTTGAGCCCAATGTACGGGACAGCAGATTTTTATTCGCGATTTCGATGTTGGTGCCGTAGGGAAAGTTGTTCAGCTTGACTGTCTGATCATCCCCTTAATAAAGTGTCAGCATATTATGAAGGGCCCTGTATACATATTTGATGATCAGAGAAACAAAATATTTCTTAAAAACTACGTAGCACTGTAATCCGTTATACCTAATACGTTATCGATTTTGTAAACAATATAATCGGAAACACACACAATAGGTCGAATAGGTAGACTTATCCTTTTGTTCGAGGGAACTCGCAGATATGTCCTTTTACTCAGATTCCTTTATGATCTCTTATTTTCGTCGCCTCGAGACGGTCGATTTTAAGGGAATATAATTCGGAGCGTGCTCCATACAAACGAAGTCTGGTGATATTTTCAATACTAACCAATTAACGTCGACGAATTTTTTCTAAAACAGTCTAGAGACTAATCTCTATGCTTGTATGAAGTCAGGTTTTTGTTAAAATGTATAGTTTTAAAGTTACAGTGCCTCAAAGATTTCCATGCAAATCTTATATTAATCTTAGCATTAAAACTGTATATTTTAACGAAAATCTGACTTCATACAAGCATAGAAAATAGTTACTAGATTGATAATATCACCGACTTCGTTTGTATGCAGCGCGCATTAGGAATAAATTTCTTTTAAAGCTCTTTCGTAGCTCCTCTACAGAGCTTACAAAGATCGAACTGCAAGTTGAGGCAACAACAGCCATTTGATTGGCTCGCATGATTGTAGCGAGCGAACGTTCGCACGGCGCTTTCTCTATTTTTACCCTGACCGCAAAATATCATCTCCAGCCGATAGTCTCGACGGTTAAGGGTTAAGTCGAAAGGAACCAAGATATGCCCGGGAACTACTGAAAAATTGACCTTAAATAGGATAGACTCCAAGTCTCTTACAAAATCTTGGTACATTTTGTTCAAATCTGTCTGACACATAACCACAGGTCCGGCACTTCAAACAACGTTTTGGATTTGACATGATGGAGTTCGCACATGCGCCCTTGGTGCAAATTGTCTTTGACATTAGTGTAGGGTTAACTCACCACGCATCGTATGCACATCATCTAAATTTCGTTACGTTTTGTTGTTCTTTCTGTTATTAAAAATAGTATTTGAGCTAAAGAATTACTGAAAATGTGATTTTAGTGTTATTTTTCAACGTTTTTACGCACTGAAAATACTCAATTTTATGAAGTCAAATACTACCGGTGCGCGCGCCTAACTGCATTCCCTTGCTCGATTTCCCTCAAGTTTCCCAGAAAGTGTGAGGTGAGGTGGGGTATATGAAGTCAGAGGGGGGCGGGGAGTGGCCGTTCTGTATATAGAACTATATACTATTAACTATTCTGTGTATGTCACAGATCAAGTATGCATGCTTTTGGGATATGTTGTGTTTGATTCATACACTTAGTCGTATTTGGTATGATTACTGTCAGCTAAGTACAAAAAAGAGCTACTTAGTAGCTCTTTTGAACCTTCCATTTTTGAAGCGTTGATTGTATATCTAGTTCAGTTCTGGGTATATATTATCTGTGTACTGAAATGAAAAAACAATCCACTTATTTGAAAGCACATTTAAAAACTCGTAAATATATTTTTTTATGTAAGATTTAATAATTATTAATAAATATTACCATTATCTACACCCTCATTGAGGGTAGGCATGTACCTTACAGTGGGGGGACGTATATAAGCTGATGATGATTTATAAGAATTAGCAGTATAAATATTTAGGTTTTTTTAGGATTTTTAAAATTTTTTGTCCGTTGTTTATTAACTTGCCCCAAGAGAGAGGAGACCAAACCTGCGCCCAAAAGTGGATTTTATGTGTAGGTTGATGATGATAGTTATAAACCAACCAAAATATAATTACATTCATTTATTTACGTACAACAACAGCAGTGGGCAACGTTCGGGAAGCTACGTAGTATCCTCACGTCCCAAATACCGCAGTGTCTCAAGACAAACTTCTTTGATCAGTGTGTTTTGCCAGTGATGACCTACGGAACAGAGACGTGGTCACTCCCTCAAGGCTTCAAAAAGGCTGAAAGGCTCAATAATAGGCCAATGAAGAGGGCTAATGCTCGGAGTTTCCCTGCGAGATCGAATCAGATAAGAGATTTGCAGGAGAAACAAAATTAGCCGACATATAGCTCAAAGAATTGCCAAACTAAAGTGACAATGGGGTGGGGCATATTGCTCGCAGAACCGATGGCCGATGAGGCTGAAGAGTTCTCGAGTCGCGACTGCGTACCGGAAAGCGCAGGCCCCCTACAAGTTGGACCGACGACCTAGTATGATCGCTACACGCGCGCGACGCGTCTTTGGTCCATGGAAAATAACCTGTTCCCGCGCATTTCAGAGAGCGAAAGCCGAACTTGCTTCGACAAGTAGTATGGAATAAAGCCGAGCGCACAGTACGAAGTATGGAATAAAGAAGAGAAATCATGCTAGATTGTGCTGAACATAGCGGCGGGAACCCATTGGATGAGGGCAGCGCAGGACCTGTCGTTGTGGTGATCCTTGGAGGAGACCTATGTCCAGCAGTGGACGTCCATCAGCTGAGATGATGATGATCACGACGATCTACGTACACACTGTGACTATGATAATAAATAAATAATAATAAATATCTTGGACATTGTCACACAAATTATCTAGTCACATTTAAAGTACCAGAATCTAGCCTGGACTTGTATTATGATGACTAGACAACGATTAGAATACATAAATAGATACAAATGACTCGGGTACAAATATTCATATTCATCATACAAATATTTGTCCCTTACGGGATTCGAACCCGCGACCCTCGGCACAGCAGGTAGGTTCACTACCGACTGTGCTATCGGGCCGTCTAAATGCTGGCAATATCTGCCTAAAAAAACGGAAATGTTTTGACAATCCTCAAACTTTTTTCGTAAAAGTACTTCATTCTACAGCTGATCATGACTAGAAAAGTATTTTCGAAATGTAATGAATTTTTCAGCGGAAAAGGGTAAGTAATGGAATTCCATTCGAACAGCGCTCCTCCAAGAAAATAAATAAAATTTGCATCGGTACTATAAAAGTTTGCTTCATATTGCATAACACTGGTAACTTCAACGCGTCTGTCTCAGGGAACCGTATTAAATGGTCTGCGGTATACAAGTATATGACGCACGGTCGTCAATACACGGAGTAATAAGATTTCAGTGCCTATAAAGTGCATGTACTGTATTCAGAAATCAGGGATGTCCAAAATACTATATTGTTAGGTAACACACATACATATGTCTTCGATAACAATACGTTATCGAGGGCCACAGAGGGGTCGCGGGCGGTACCAAGGTGCGCGGGAGAGTCTGCCCGAAGCATTAACACTATACATATGCATTAACACTATACTATATACAGGTATACTGTAACGTTTTATTAAATAAAATAACAGGATACGTGGGAAATAAATGTATAGCCATACCTCGTCTGCCAGGTAGTACCAGAGAATGCTCACTTGGCATCATAAAGGAGGATAATATCCTCTATAATATAGAGGTGAATGAGAAACACCACGTGAAGTGGATGAAAAAAATCAGGAAAGTGAAGTGAATCCTATTATGCCATGTTCAATTACTCACATACCTACATAATTGAAAAAACATATACAAAGGGCGAGCTTATCTCTGAAGAGATTTCTTCCAGCAGACCCGCGATTCCATGTAACGTGGAACTTATCCAGGAACATTGCCATGATGATGAATATCTATCTCAAATCCTCAACAACATAATCTCAATCGTCCACTGCTGGACATACGCCTCCCCCAAGGATCGCAACAACGATCGGTCCTGTGCTGCCCTCATCCAACGGGTGCCCGCTACCTTCACCAGGTCATCCGTCCACCTTGTGGGGCGCGTACCCACCCACGCTGTACGGATATCCAACAGTTAGTAAACACAATAGTAGGCCTACACAATCGTTTTAGAAACTTGAAACGTGACTCCCGCTTCCGAACAAACAGCAAACGAAGTTCGGTCTAGTAAAAGCGGCAGACATTAGTCTCTTCAAACAGCATTATCTCTAAATTATTTATGTACACAATATCTATAACATTTAGTGCATATTTAGATGTCAACAATGAAGTCATATTTCTTTGACGGTGTCTGGTGGTGAGACGAGTGACGGGTCAAACCCACGCTGCAAAATCTGTACAGATAATAATATTGTTTGGGTCGGATTTAGGAAAAATGGTCTAAAAATTAAGCCATGAAGCTCCGATGCTTCATGGCTATAACTACAAGTTCTACAGGTACAAATTAGCTTGACAACAGCAGCGCCACAACGGCACTAAGGACTACTTGATACATATCAGTAATCTGGAAACCACGCACGCATGTTTTAGGCTTAAACGTTTTTGTTTATTTATTTATTATTTATTATTAATGGATTCTTGCTTGTGCGTTAGCACTGCATTTCCGCCAGTGCCAAGTAGTTTATGGGAGTATCTATCCCAATCTCAGGGATTGTTTTTGATCAAGAATAAGAAGATATTGAAGATTGCGGAGCCTCGTGGCAGGCAAAAACGACGCGAGACTAGTGCTCGAGTCAGAACCTGCAATATGACTCTAAACCTCTCTAAACGTATTTAGTGATCGCTCTGTCTCTCACACTGCTTATAGTAATGACAGTGACAGCATCATATTGAAACTTGCTTAAGCCTAAATACTTGTTGGTGCAAGCCAGCCTAAATGTTAGGAAATAGGTCAGGTATTGATCCAAAGTTTTTTTAAAAATATTTATGTCAATGACAAAACGATTAACCATTTTCTTTGTTCTTTTCTCTTTAGACGTGTGTATGTATATGCTCACGACTATATTCCCCGAGGGGGTAGTCAGAGATGTTCTGAAATCTCATAGCATCCACGTTTCACCAGTAGTACCGAAACTCTGTCCAGTGTGACGGGGGGTGAGCCCGTCGCCACTTATAATGGACAGTGGGTACAATACATGCCTCGAAATTGAAGCATGCAGGTTTCCTCACGATGTTTTCCTTCACCGAAAAGCCAGTGGTGTTACAAATCCTACATAAATTCCGAAAAACTCATTGGTACGAGTCGGCCTGGACGGGGATCGAACCATCGCCTCCTGCACGGCAGGCAAGGTTACTCGCCACTGGACCATCTCTTTAGACGTGCAGGTACTAATTAGGCACAATAGGCAACATAGTGTTTGAAAAGATACCACACTCATGTCACGAGCCACCGTGGTCTATCATGTGCATGAGGCAGAATACGGCCCTGGGCCGAGGCGTATTATCTCGAATCACGGAGCGCTAAATTTTTAGTTTCGTCAGTCATAAATATTCAATTTGTCATATTAGCATCAGTTATTTTGTTCGAATTATTGTTTGTAGTGACGACACGACACTAGTTACGTAGGTGGTACGAGTAGAGTACCTAATTGCTACCTTCTTGGCTTGAAATCGTTAATTATACAATCTTGACAATGATGCAATGTAATAAAACTAATTACCAACTTACCTATGTTTAATAGCATTTGTCTGTTTTAGTAGTTCTTCCATCCAATGGTTTTCTGGTTGACATTTTTTTGTGATAAATCCACCCTTTGTACCCTTCTCATTATTGATGAATTTGCATTTGCCTATTCTTGGTGTGCAAATAAAGAATGTCTTATGCTGAAGATGATCTGACCATCAAACCATCGAAATCACGGAAATCTAAATCGAGTAGAATTGCAGTTTTGTATGGAAACGCAGTTTTTTTTTTCGTTATTTCGATATTGGTCTCTTAGAGAAAGTGGTTCAGTTTGATGGTTTTGACCACCCCTTTTAATACTAGGGTGTTTTGTACATTTTTACTAGGGTGTTTTGTTGTAGTTATCCTGTGTAAGTTGTAATCCAACTATAATTTAACCTACTTCATTGTTCACCAATCATTAGATAAGTATAGGTATTTGCTATTAAGAGAAGTTTGTTTCGAATGCGTAAATGCGCGCTGCATACAAACGGGTTATATTTTCAATACTAACCAATTAAAGTCTATGAAAATTTTCAGAAACAATGTAGAAACTAATATCTATGCTTGTATGAAGTCAGATTTTCGTTAAAATATACAGGTTTTTTTTTTATCTTGGACAGTATCACACAAATTATCTAGTCACATTTATCTAGCCTAGACTTGTGTTATGATGACTAGACAACGATATAGAATACATATATAGATACGAATATCCATGACTCGGGTACAAATATTCCTATTCTTCATACAAATATTTGTCCCTTACGGGATTCGAACCCGCGGCCCTCGGCACAGCAGGCAGGTTCACTACAGACTGTTCTATCGGGCCGTCAAAAGTTTTAATGCTAGGATTAATTTAAAATTTGTATGGAAATCTTTGAGGCACTGTAACTTTAAAACTATGCATTTTAACGAAAATCTGACTTCATACAAACATAGAGATTCGTTTCTAGATTTTTATCTGAAAAATTTCATTGACTTTTATAGAAAATATCACCAGACTTCGTTTGTATGGAGCGCGCTCCGAATTTATTCCCGGCGACCGCGCTCTTTACTAGGTAACGAAGTTTGATGCTATTTTTAATATTAACTAATTAAATTGAATTAAATTTTAAAACACGTTCTAAAAGCTAACTATCAGTGTAAAAAGTTACACAGGCTCAAAGATTTCAATACAAATCTTAAATTAATCGTAACTTTAAAGCTTTACCCAAACCAACGCTAAAGTTAACCTCTGCTTACTCCGAAAGTCCGAAAACATCATCATCATCATCATCTTCGTTACCTACGCCTACACATTATTGAGTGTACTAGGTAAAAAGTAAGTTATAGCCTGTAGAATCCCACTATAGGGCAAAGGCCTCCTCTCACGAATAAGGGTGAGAGGGAGTGGGTTATACTCCACCACGCGGGCCCAGTGCGTGCTGGTAGAGGCAAGTTAGTAATCAACTTGCTGTCAGAGAATTTTCAAGCCGCCTTAATAGGCTTGCGAATAGTTACTCCGCCATCCGACGGAACTATCCGAGACCAACTGCCTTCCGAAGCACGGAAACACTCGAGATGAAATATTATACTACCACTAAACGGTCACCCATCCAAAGACTGACCGGACCTGGGGTTGCTTAACTTCGGTGATCGTTTCCAATATCGAAGCTCCACTACGCCTACGAGCGCTTCACTATAATAGGTAGGTAGGTATAGAGAACTAAAATAGAATAAAGAGTCCTTATTTCCCTTCCCACGCTTCTGAAGATACCAATGAAAAGTCAATGACTTCGATTATAGTATATCAGCACGTATCTACTTGTATTACAGATTCGTTCGCCAGTACGCAGCTATAAATACAGAATGAAATTGTTATCATTATTAACTACAGATAACTTTTACTATGGGAGCAAACCGATCCGAGCAAAAAAAAATTCGCTGTTGCATACATTTGAGTCGCGTCGAGGTTGCAGTTTAGTATGGAACAGCTGATTTCGAGGTTGGAACAGCATAGTAAAAGTTGTTCAGTTTGATGGGTAGACTCTTAGTTTAAAAGGATGCTGGTCAAGTGCGAGTCGGGCTAGCGCACCTTGGGTTCCGTACCACACCACCGCAAAACATAATTACTAACTTACAGAAAAGTTTTGTTTTCTACGGGACCTTTAGCGCGAGATCAACTGACACTTGGCCGGTTTTTATTGAATATATTACCGTTTTTACGATAGAGCGTGAAGAAAACACGCAGATAAAAACTAGTTTCTTGTATCATACCTCATACAAGAAACTAGTTTTTATCTTTTAACTTTTTGTCATTTTTATTATTTGTTAGCAAATCCGCCATTAGGTGAAAATTTCAGCTGTCTAGCTATTACGGTTCAAAAGTTACAGTTCTAAATAGGTAGGGTCCCGTATTCACCCTTTGGGTACGGAACTTATGCATTTTACGGTGGGCGTTTTTGTGAAATAAATGGACATCGACTGATTGACTATTGTTTTAAAAGCAATCTCACGAATCAATATAATAGAATATATAAATAGGAAGCCAGTAATTTTTGAGAGTGGAAAATACGGGTTGGGTGGTCGAATCATCCGTGTTTTCTAACAATAGGTAACTCAACTCCAAACTTAAAGAATGTTTGCGTAATACATACTGAAGAAAAGTTAGCAGAATGGACAACATTCCATTTTATGAAAGGTAATTTCAATAACTAACAAAATTCTAAATCCATTTGGATATTATGTGACGCATATACAAGGCGTTACACAAATATAAATAAACATTTAAGGTGGTTTAGACCATCCAACTGAACAACTTTCACTATGGCTTCGGGAAAAAAAAAACTGATTCCATACTAAACTTAAATCTACTCGAGCTAAATGTACGGGACAGCAGATTTTTTTTTTCGCGTTTTGGTGTTGGTCCAATAGTGAAAGTTGTTCAGTTTGATGTACTAAATCAACCCCCTTAAAAGTTTTAAATGTTTATTTTGACTTTTGTAACACCTTGTATAGTTAACCTAAAAATTATCAGATTTTCTAGAGTTAGTAGAGTGAAAAATATAAAATTACAAGCTAGGCTACCCTGAACCTAATCAGCATAGCATAACCATATGCTCACGACTATATTCCCCGAGGGGTTAGTCAGAGATATTCTGAAACCACAGAACATCCACGATTCACTAGTACCGAAAATCTGTCCAGTGTGACGGGGAGTGAGCCCGTCGCCACTTGTAATGGACAGTGAGTACAATACATGCCTCAATATTGAAGCATGCAGCATGCACATAATCATTTGATATTTGTTTACCTACAGGGTGTTAGGGTAAACAGTTGCATTACTTTAAGGGGTGATTGTACCCATGATACTGATCAACTTTCCCATATTTTCTATGGAAAATTATAGAAAATTCTAAAAAAATATTGGTACTTTCCATACTAAATGCAATCAGCTGATCAAACGTCTGTGTATGAAAAGTCAGATTTTTTTTTTTTGTATGTTTCTTGGTCAAGGTTTTTGTTATATTATAACATCTGACATTGTACCTACCCTATTTATTGGAAAAAAAAAATTTGCACTCTGTATTTGTATATTTTTTTGAAATTTTCGGTAAGATGTCGATAAGAAGTGATGCCTCTAGTATGTCAGAAAAATTCAAAGTTCCTAAAAAATATAAATATTGAATAAAAATCAGGAAGCTGGCATAGGTATCGACAAAAATTTTATCGGAAAAATACGTGCCGAGAGAAACCACAAATATTAGATAAAGTATAAATCCTAAATTTTGAATTTGGGGCGGTTGCTGACGTGATTTTTTTCAATGTTCATATATTTCTAGGCTCAAATGAGCTCTTTCCTCTGCCCTAAGGTTGTCTGGAAGAAATCGCTTTTTAGCGATAAGACCGCCTTATTTGTATCATAACCGTTTTTTTGTTTCTTTTTTCTATGCTGTATCCTGTGTTTTGGTGCAAATAAAAGTATATTTCATTCATTCTTAAATTATATACCGAAAAAAAAAACAATTCTTAATTAGTCCCGGCTCAAACGGTAAAATGACTGGGCTATGAAAAGAGAGCATTGTCATCGATATAGAATTGCCTTCGTTTTATGTTGATTATATCGGAAATGGCCTAGAAATAAAATACCCTAATAATGGCAGGAAATGATCGAACGGTTGATTCATTGAAAGGAATTGATGAAATTGATCGTTCTGGTTATTGATAGCTCTTATTACCTATCTGTGTTTGAATAGGGATGGGAAATATCGCACACTTACGCTGCTGACGACCCACGTCGTAGGTCAGAAGTGAAGAACCCACATAACGAGTCGGTTCAGTTGCATTTCGCCTGTGCTCATGACCTACCGGGCGAATCACCGAAAACCATACGCCTGTGCGGGTGACCCAGGACCCGAGCCACATTATCGTTTGAACGTTACGACTGTACGCACGACCTACGAGGGGTCAAGTTCTATTGCATTCACCTGTGCTCATGACCTGCAACATGAGTCACCTTAACCTTACACATATGCGGGTGACCCACAAGGTGAGCCATTTTGATCGTTACACCGTTACGACTGTGCGCACGACCTACGAGGGAGGTTAACTTTAGCACTGCGCGAGGATCATGATTTTGAGCTTAGCAGCGAAAGTGTTAAACAGACGAGAGTAATGTGATTTCCAACATTGCAAAGACCACCCAATTTCTTACCGTGTGGTTTCTTCTTAGTACCTACCTGTGCGAATTGATAAGATACTCTTGTTCCTAGATAAGATAAGCTTGGCTAAGTTATATTATGTCAAGATTGACAGTCGAAGCTAAGAAAGCGGCGAAAAAAATTGCAACCAGCCTCTATGATGCCTCACGCACACCAACCTTAGACTACTTATATGAGGACAAGTTACGCGTATAATTCTACTAACAAAATTTTCTGCCTCTTTTTGCGGGGGGCGAGGTAGCACGAGATACGCAACTTTTAATTTTATTCCATAAGTTTAAATTCTAATTTTGAATGTTGAAAATCATGAAAAATATGAATGTTGAACGTCATAAGTTCGAAATTATTGTTCCGCAATTATAGGCTGTCGCGTTTAGTGATAAGATATACAATTTTATGTAAATGCGTAAGATTTTTTGATCTTGCACGTTGGCAGAGGGGAAATGCTAAGGCGAGACGAGTCCGCATATAAGTAGTCTAAGACACCAACATAAGAAAGTTGGCCTATTTTGTTTAATACGGTAGAAGTGTAAGGCGCGGTTTATACAGAAGAGACGTGTGGCGGTGGAGGATAGTCAAAGTAACACAATTATAAACCTTATAGTACGTAGCATAGCGTCGTTTGGAGAATTACGCCCACGCCTCCAGACGACGTCCCCTGGAGGCGCGGGCGCGAATCTCCAAACGACGCTATGCTACTACGTACTATAAGGTTTATATTCGTGTTACTTAGATTATCCGCCACCGCCTCACGACTCTTCTGCATAAACCGTGGCTTAGGCTCATTCTAGACATATTTTTTCTAAGAAGATAACGTTTCTTTTCCAATGTTTTTGTGTCATCCAGCAGATATCATCATCCCTATTGGGCGTTTTCGATATCGATACCGATAAAATCAAAATCTCAGTAAAAATACGTCCAACACAGGCCCTGCAGTGGGACGTAGGTATACAAGGTGTTACAAAAGTAAAAATAAACAATTAAAACTTTTAAGGGGGTTGTTTAGACCATCAAACTGAACAACTTTCACTATGGGAATAACATCGAAATCGCAAAAAATAAATCAGTTGTCCCATTCATTTAGCTCGAGTAGATTTGTTGTTTAGTATGGGACATCCGATTTATTTTTTCGCGATTTCGATATTAGTCCTGTAGTGAAAGTGAGTTTGATGGTCTAAACCACCCCCTTAAGAGAAGTTTATTCCGAGAGCGCTAATGCGCGCTGCATACAAGATTATTAGATTTAGATATTGTTCCTGAAAAATGTCATTGACTTCAATTACATTATTGAAAATATCACCAGACTTCGTTTGTATGGAACGCGCTCCTAATTATATTCCCTAAAACGTTTATTTGTATTTTTGTTACACCTTGTATAGGCTGATGATGATACTTTTTAAAGTAAACGCAGACGAAGTCGCGGACAACTCTAATAAATTCCTGTAGAGATGCCAACAAAACTTACACGATAAAAAAAGCAATTTCCTATTTTACCTAACAATTGAAGCGAATCTTGGCGAGATCTAAACACAGCAGGCTACCGGATAGGACGTTTGAGACCAACAAATAAGTATGTGCCTACCTCCTTACTCAGGCACTGTTCCAAAAACTACGTAGGTACTTTACCTAACTTGTAAATAGTAGATGGAAGTAAACGAGGGGATACTGTCACACCGTTCTGTAATTCGCATTTCTTACAACCTGATTAGCCACGGTTTATACAGAAGAGACGTCTGGCGGTGTCGGATAATATAATTAGCACAAACGAAGCCATTACACCTTACAGTACGTAGCATGGCTTCGTTTTTGACGTAAAGGAGAATCGCCCGCGCCTCCAGGTGACGTCGCCTGAAAGCGCGGGCGTAATTCTCCACACGACGCTATGCTACGTACTATAAGGTTTATAACTGTGTTACTTTTGACTATCCGCCACCGCCACACGTCTCTTCTGTATAAACCGCGCCTTAGACCCGTATTAATAAACGAATCCCATGCATTCGCAGGCTCTTAAGCTTACATTTTAAGACCTGTGTTGGAGCTGACTTAACAACCCGCGTCTAAGCAAACCTGGTACTAAAATTGACAGTAATTCGGTCAACAGAACTGATAAACAGAATTAGTAAGATAAAAGGAACCGGTGCCCTGCGGTATTGGGCTGAAGATGATAAGAGGTGCCGAACACATACTCCAGTTAACCTGACCGAGTACCTAAAGTTTACTCAGCAAACAAACAATTGAAAAAGTTATTTCTTATAATGAAGGAAAATAAAAAATTAATTAGTAAATTTAACCCCACTTGCGTCAACCTGGGAGATCCAAAATAAATTTTTCTCAAACCAAGCATTGGTAGGCAATGTAGAATCTGGAGAAACATTATTATTTTGACAACCTCCTTCGAGATAAATCGAAATTGCTGTACTACATGCGAGCAGCGGCCGGCAAAAGATGAATGAAAATCCATATCTGTCGTGGTTTAGCGGCCAAATAAATTACATAGTAAACTCATATCTGTCGGCTAATTTAAAAAGGGAACGATCTTTTACTCCGAAACATGGCAACCAAGGAGGTAACTTATCAGGTTTATTTAAATTTCGAACTGGCGTGCAAATAGAAAGCTGTTTATTGAAAAAAAAACAAATGAACACTTTACCGCGGAAAAATTATTGTTATTCGTTGTTCGTGGTGGTAGCTTTAAAAAGATTTGACGTTTGATAAGTGTGCTGCAGGCTCCTATATTGAATAAATTATATTGAATTTGACTTTTGACGTCATTGATTGAAAAGTACCTAACACGTTCTTCGATCAATGCCTCTTTTGCTGGCCGCTGCTGCAGTAATGTACTATTTTATCTGCCGATGCATATTCTATGGTTTAGATGTAGGAAAGAAAGAATTACCTACAGTCTCGCATTTAATTTTTGTTCTGACCGAAAGGGACAAACCAGGAAGCTGGAAATAGGGACAAACCTTTGAAACATCGACGTACGAAAGAACGTTGAACATTACCGACCGCCATGGCTAATTTTCATGTTTCCGCGCTTGCAAGGAGGATTGGTATCCTTTATCATTCTAAATCCATGGTAGGTTACCTTAATATTCTGAAAAAAAATCGTCTCATAATCTTCTTCTTCTTATCGTGTGGGCAAGCCCTGTTGTCAGATTTTTTTCAGACCGCCTTACGACCTCTGACGTGGTTTTTATGTAACGACTACTACCACGAGAGATAGTCGCCGGGACCAACGGCTTGACGTGCCATCCGAAGCTCGGAAACATCTTTCTTTCAGACAATCAGGTGATTCGGCCTGCAATGTCCTAACCAACTGGGGAAAAACGCACAAAGTGACATATCACTAGGTTTTCCCCGTGGGAATCGAACCCATGACCGCCATGTCAAGAACACAATGCTCTTAACCATTAAATCACGGAGACAATTTTGGTCTCAAAATAATAGTTACCTACTCATTCCTATTGTTCTCGACGTGTCGTTAGCGTTACGCTACTGTGTGAGGACGGATGGACGGATAGATAGAAACGGGCGGCGCGGCGCGGCGGCGGCGACGGGCGTCGCGACGGCCGGCAGGTACCCGGCGCCAACTTCTCAGATCTTTGTAAACATCCGCACCGCACTAACTCTATTAACTGTAGGGTCTACACAAACAATTACTTACCTACTTAAATTATTATCTAAAACGACGTTCTCTTCATAAATACGACCTTATTCGTAACTTATGTACGTAATACAGATTGATCTCAAACGGTAAAGGAAAACATCGTGAGGAGACCTGCATACGCTGAAGAACAAATTCGAATGCGTATGTGTAGTACACCAGTCCGCATTGGTCACGCGTGGTGGACTGGATGCCCATACATACACCATCCCTAAGGCACCCTGAGGATAGGCCCTCAGGGTGCCTTAGGGACCCAAAAGTACCCAACAGTGGGCGTATTTAGGCTGATTTAGGCTGATGAGTAACAGAAGTTTTTTCACCAGACATCTTTTGTATGCAGCGGTGTACAAACGAAGTATTTTCACGAAGTATTCCAATACTTACCAATTAAAGTCAATGACATTTTCGAACCAATCTAGAAACTAATCTCTATGTTTGTATGAAGTCAGATTTTCGTTTAAATATACAGTTTTAGTGCTACGATTACTTTAAGATTTTTATGGAAATCTTTGAGGAACTGTAACTTTAAAACCATACATTTTAACGAAAATCTTACTTCATACAAGCCTGATACAAGCATAGAGATTAATTTCTAGATTTTTCTGGAACCTTTATAAATTGCTTAATCGGGCACAACAGTAACAAGAACCCCTTTAGGCAAGTTAAGTATAGGTACATGGTTTCCTGATACCTTGCATTACGTCGTTGTAATCGCAAACTATCATAATCATAATTCCGGCGAATCGAGAATCCAAATTAAAGTAGAGCCATTCGAAGTTAAATTTTGTGTCTCAATTTACGCGGGCCACGCGTGCCGTTTCAGCAAAATCAAAGAGCACCAGTACGTGACGCGGGCCGCGTCCGTCTGTCGTGCGATTCTAATACACACGCGATCGCCTCAGCGATCCCCGCCCGGTACTCACTCTGCCACGTAGCCCCAGCAACGTACTATGCCGAGGTCCGTATCCATTCTGGGTGCCCCTAGGTCAGTGTAAAAATACTAATAATGGTGAAGCTCAGCGGTCGCGGCAGGTAAATCGAGCGCATGCCGGCCCCCCCTGCCTGCACGCGTAACCTCATAACGAATTCAGTTATCGTACGCCAGACCCCCGCGCACCGCGCGGACATGGACCCGCCGTGACTGCGGAGCTTCGACCACTATTACTTTTTTTACACTATGCCTAGGTCGGTTGCTTAAGTTCTTTTACTGGCTCGGTACACCCTTTGTGGTCCTTCCGATAGTCCACAGTAGCTGCTCCCTGGGCAATGACATCTGACATCCGACTCACACTTGGCCAGTTTTTATTATTTGTTACACTTTAGAGTTTTCTATATAATCATACCATGTTTGACGCTTGTATGTATTACCATTTTTACGATAGAGCAAGATGAAAAACGTTGATAAGAACTAGTGTCTTGTATGAGGCGGTCCTCCCCTTAATTAATAACTTTTTGACATTTTTGTTAGCAAATCCGCCATAATAACGCAGATTCTGAGAAAATTTCAACTGTCTAGCTGTACGGTTCAAAAGTTACAGCCTAAAATAGGTAGGACAGACAGACAGACGGACGAGCGGACAGCGTAGGCCTATGAATAGGGTCCCGATTTCACCCTATGGATACGGAACCCTAAAAAAAACACGCGATCGGTTCACTTTGTACCTACTATGTAGAATCGTGCAGGCGTCGTTCTAAGGCCGGTCGCACATTACCAGAGATTCCGAATAGAAAAATTGTACCGCTCGCCAGGGTGTCTACCCCGTGCATACATTTTGTACTAGATCCCGCACACTATAAGAAATTTGCCGGGATTTCCCGATAGAAAAATTCTTATAATGTGCGGCGAGACAAATTAAACTAATCTAAACTATAGGTGTCTACACGCGAAAAGTCGCAGACTTGCCGACATTGTCAGCGGATTCGGTGCGGATGGCATTGTAGGCGACTTGAATCCACGCGAGCACCCCAGAGAAAAATGTCGGCTGGTCGGGGACTTTGGTGCGTAGACAATGTAGACACCATTACGCAGCGGTGCCGCTGAGATTTGTGACATTAAAAAACAGCACTGCACGACCGGAAATGATCGCATAAAGACAGAAGTCGCACAACACTGAATAAACACAAAGTAAAAACAATAAATTATATTTTTCCTTAAAGCTTATAAAGTTAAAGCTCCCAATATTGGAAATGCACTGGTTTTGCTTAGTCTATACCTAAACCTATTCAATACGCCACTTGCGGCTACACTATTAACACGATTGTTAAAACCACTAGTTACAGTCTTTTCTTGTCTGGCTTTAACGGGTATGTCTCTTGAGCGACACCCTTTGATTCTTATGTGGACCCGCCGATCAATTTTGAACCTTGTGGGCTCGAATACGGCTTCTCTTGGTATCTTAGGGGTTAATCTCTTGTCGGTGGGTATGAGTCGAACTTTCGGCCTTCGTAAGACTGGCCGGAGAGGTATGTATGAGAATTCTTCGTCGGATGTCTTCTCTGAGTTTGTGTTTTCATTTGTGACTGAATCTGAACAAAAAAGTATAAATTTAATTTAAACATAAATGTGATACGGATCGAGAAGGGTGCTTCAGACCATCAAACTGAACAACTTTTACTTTGGGACTTTTACTTTTATTATGGAATTTTGAAAAAAAAAATCTTTTTTACATTTATACTTCATTCCAAATAAGGACGAAAAGATTTTTCGATTCCTATATAGCTTTCCTGGATTTGCAAATAAATTTTATTTATCAGAAAGATATACTATCCGACATATCCTGGATGTTACTAAAGCCTTTCTAAGAATAAGTGAGATGAAGTGTTACAAATCTCTGTTTCTGAAATTCAAAATAGCCTTAAAATTTCGTTGCTATTTAGGATGGAGTATAGGTCGAGTAGCTATTGACGTTTTCTATGCCAGCTGATTTTTTTCAGTGATTTCGATGTTGTCTTCATGGTAAAAGTAGTTCTGTTTGGTGGTCTGCAGCATATGTAACGCAATTTACACCCTGTATACGACATCGCTTCCACACGGTCAAATAATGAACATTCGAATAAATACTTAAGGTCGTGCTCTGTAGATACACTTTACAAAGACAACATACAATCGCTATCATCCATTATTCATTCAAATAAGTGATTTAAAATCTTACCAGTATATGGAAATATTGTTCTTCGAGGCATTATTGCGTCTCCCAAAATTTCGTAGAGAGTGTAATCTGTCATCACATAGTCTTCTAGGTATGTTGTAGGCTCAGATCTAAGCAGGACGGTCGATGTATCCTAAAGAATAAGAAAATCATATTTGAACAAACTGAAGAAAAGAGATCACACAAAAAGGTTAATCTAGATCCAAAAAATAGAGAACTAATCCCAGAGATAACTTCAAACACTCTACTTTTTTTTATTTCTGAATCAATGGCCTTTTGCTTGTGTCTAGCACTACATTTCTGCCTCAAGGTGTTTTATGCACAAAAAAAGGTTTTGAGCTAATACAAAACGGTGGAGCCTCGTGGCAAGCCAGAAAGCAGCCGACCGACACGACCGCGAAGAATTGCAAAGTGATTCGTGTTTTACCTTGTATGTGTTGGAGACTATGACACATTGCCTCTTCATTAGGCCGGCCGCACATTATAAGAATGTGTCTATAGGAAAATGCCATAACCACCAACCAGAATCATCGTACCCGTCTTGCCAGTAATTTCTAATGGTATATACTCCATTCCAAATAGGGGCGAAAAGAAGGTAAAAAGGGTTCTTTATAGTATACACTTTATCGAAATACGAATATTGTATCAAACAACAAAATGGCGATGTTGAAAGACCTAAAGAAGCAGTGGTGTGCACATGTGGTTCGTCTTTAAAATCATTATGTCATCAAACACTGACGTAAGTGTCTCGAATTTTTATAAAATGATCACAGTCTGAAAAGGTACCGTGGTCCTGCTTCTGTGGTCTTCTTTTTTTCGTCTTTATTTGACATACAGTATAGTAATAAATGTACGCACGGAGTGCCTTCTGGCGAGCGTTAGAATTTTCCTATTAGAAGTTTCTAATAATGTACGGCTGGCTTTACACTTTTTCACAGAAGAGTACACTAATCAAAATTGTAACGTGCCAAAAAATACTCAGAGTGCGGTTTTTGAACACGTTCAAATCAGCAGCAGAAAATGACGTAAAATCAATAATTTGCCATTATTGAACGCCATATAAAAACACAACTGTTTACGTCTGACAACATTACAAACGTCAAACATTCGAGTGGTAAGATTGGATACGAGTGGTTCGGAGCACTCGATTCAAAAGTCATAGAATGTGGAATTCTACTGCTGATTTGAACGTGTGATGTTCAATAATCGCACTCGGATTTTAAGACATGAAGTTAGGGCTTACCAGTATAGCTTCTCTAAGATCCGGTTGGAGACGGCTTCGGCCGGGCGTGTGTATGCCTTCATCTAAGTGATCAAGATGGTCACCGAGGCACTCGACTAGTGCCCGCCTTCCTAACGCCATAACACACTTAATCATAGGAGCTGTCAGTCTTTCTTTTGTTCCTTGTGATAGGTAGTCGAATAATATTCCTTTACCTGGAAAAAATAATTCGAATTTACCTTCCTTCAAATAACTACGACATTCAGAAAAAACGTAGGCAATTTTATTTAAAAAAGCGAAGCAACGGGTTGTAACTATTCGTTAAGCCAGGTCAAAGGCCTATTAAGGCGGCTTGAAAATTCTCTGACAGCATGTTGACCACTAACTTGCCCCCACCAAAACGCACTGGGATCGCGTGGTGGAGTATGGCCCAATCCCTCTCACCCTTATTCGTGAGAGGAGGCCTTTGCCCTGCAGTGGGATTCTACAGGATATAACTTACTTTTTTTATACAAGGTGTATTTTAAGGAGATGATCAGACCATCAAACTGAACATCTTTTTTATATGGGACTGACATCAAAATCGCGAAAAACAAATCAGACATTTCATACATTTGAGTCGAATAGGTACTGCTATGCGGTTTTATATGGAACAGCATATTTCTTTTCACGATTTCGAAGTTGGCTCCTTTTGACTATAATATACTAATTCTTAGACTGTGCTAGTCAGTCAGTATATTCAGTAATGTATAATCTGTAGTACATACTCTGTGGTATAATTGTCAGAACAATAGTCATCTTATTTATAGATCATCAAGATAGTGAGAGCAATACAAACCAATTGTGATGAATGAGGGCCAAGTGCGAGTTATTTTTGTCAATATAGCAACCATCTTCTCAGCTAGCGATCCATTTCCGAGTATATTTGATACCATTACTGGGAACAGACGTTGAAACTAGAAGGAAAAGAAAATAATTAATATGTTATCAATATCAAAAATTAAAGCGCTCGTTGGCACTCGCGTAGTGGAGCGATTGGAAACGATCACCGAAGTTAAGCAACGTCAGATCCGGTCAGTCTTTGGATGGGTGACCGTTTAGTGGTATTTCATCTCGAGTGTTTCCGTGCTTCGGAAGGCAGTTGGTCTCGGATTGTTCCGTCGGATGGCCGTCGGAGGCCTCTGCCCTGCAGTGGGATTCTGCAGGCTATAACTTACAATATCATTTACTAATCAGCTGATCAAGATGGTGATTTTTGAGGATATTGGTTAAATAATCAAGGATTAACTTCGTATGCGCAGACCACTGACTTTAAATACTCTTAAGTTTTCACTGAATGAACCGATTACAAAGATTTTTAAGTAATGTGTGCACAAACATACAGACAAAAAAACTAAAAATGTGCTCAATGCATTCCATTTCATATCCTAAATGACCCCAATGAAAATTGTAGAAAATATCTTCAATGTACATCCAGGCCAAGTTTAGAATTTAATGTATACTGGGTGTAAACATAAATGCGTTACATAATTTATGGGGTGTATAAGGTTTACTATGGGACTTTTTTTCATACATTTTGGTCCAGTGATTTTTTATGGAACAGTAATTTTTATTTTCGCGTTTTCGATTTTGGAGTTAATGGTCTGAAGCACCCTGTTCGATATGTAACGCATTTCATGTTTACATGGAATGCCTGTATACATGGAATGCCTGATAAATTGAAAAAACTCAAATATTTCGTATTTAGGAGTTGTGTATCATAAAAAAATACCTGTTGTTGTATATTAGTATCCAAACTGCAGGGATTGGAGCACAGAGCGTCGACCATATCCAGAACGTTGGACTGCAGAGGTTTCTTGGCGGGTACATTGAGAGCGTTCAGATTGTCATCATTGAGGACTAGCACGGCCAGGTTGAAGAGATTAGGGAATATTGGACCGATTCTTGTGTTAGTTGTGAGATCTTCGACAGCGATTTCCTTGGGTTTCCTTTTGAGATTTAATATTGCTGTAAAGAAATGTATGCAGTCATTGACAGCTTCATAGCTCAGTTTGTACACACCATGGGCACTTAGCTGTTGAAAAACTGACAAGAGGAGGCTAGCATGTGTGATACTGAGTGAGTGTGAATGAGAGAGGACTATACTGCCAAAGAAAAATATACTTTAACGCCTACTCTCATTTGCTACACTTCATACCGAAAGGGTGAGGCAAGAATTGTGGGGGGCAGGGAGAGTTCGCACTTTATGTAAAATAAGATACTCTTTCTTATACTGTAGTTCATTCGGTAGTGAACCTAGAGGCAAATATTTGTATGGTGAATATTAATGTGTTTTTTTATCCAAATCATGGATGTTTGTATATATTTCTGTATTTATATTGTTGTCTAGTCATCAAAATACAAGTCTGGACTTGAGATTCTGGGAGTCATATTGCAAGGCTGTTACTGAGCAGTCGGCTGCTCTCCAGCTTGCCACAAGTCTCCACCATTTTATGGTGACTCAAATGTGTTTTTGTGCATAAAACATTTCTTAACGTCAGCAAATATTTATTACCGATCAATTTCAAGCACATTTGCTATTTATACTGGAGGATAATCGTCGTAGTCATGACGTTTCGCCTCTTTGTTTCTTCCATCATAGTGTTATGTATGATGGAGCTACAATTTTAAGAATAGAATAGTATATATTAGATTCAGGGCCTATAGACAAAGTATCTTTCGATTAGCGTTAACGACAGTAGAAAACATAAAAATGTATGGACTTGACGTATGGTGACGAAAGCAAACGTCAAAATATTTCGATTGCTAAAGTCAAATCGATACATTCTGTCATTTTCCAATAGCGTCAACGCCAATAGAATGTCACTTTGTCTAGGGGGGCAAGTACTTCATTTGGGACCAGATACTCTATGTGACAATATCCAAGATATTTATATCTAAAATGTTGTTTATTTAGAAATACTTTTAAACCTATGAGTTAATTAGAACTTATTAAACTTTGACATACCTCTAGCAACTTTAGTATAATAGTTCTGCAAGTTAACACTAATATTACTGTTGTTATTGAGACTCTTCTCATCCGTGATCCATTCCACGGAGACGGTGGGCAGGGTTGAGAACACATAGCTTTGTGGAACCAGTGCAAAGTCTGTTACGTTTAGCAAACTTTCCTGTTGATAAAAATATGTGTTATAATTATAGAACAGGCACTTAAGACTGGGCCCCTAGACAAAGTATCTTTCGATTAGCGTTAACGACTGTAGAAAACATACAAATATATGGACTTGACGTATGGTGACGAAAGCAAACGTCAAAATGTTTCGATCGCTAATGTCAAATCCATACATTCTGCCATTTTCTACTAGCGCCAACGCCAATAGAATGTCACTTTGTCTAGGGGGTGTAATGTGATAGACACCGGTCTGACATCCATCCATTGCAGCTGGAGGACCAGCAACGTATCTAATTGAATGCTCTTCAGTTATTGATTCCAGGGAAACAGTTTTTAAGGTTTTTAAGGTTTGCATTCATTTGTCTCCATAGAGTCCGCATAAATTTACGATTGTAGTTGGTCTCTTTTGTCTTATGACGTACCTTTAATAGTAGAAGGAGATGGAACTATAGATATTTGTTTATGCGGCTGTCCACTTTTTTTTGAGCTAGTGTGTGTGAAAAGTGACCGTAAACATAAGGCCATATGTCACTTGGTGCCTTTTGTCCATACTACTTGACACCACACACTCAAACCTAAACATCAAAAAAAGTGGACAATTTACAATTGGTATGGCTCACTCTAGTCTTAAAGAGAGATCCTTCATCATAGCCGCAACCCTAGGCTCAGCAGGCAGGTTCACTGTAGAGCCATCAAACTTGTGTAAAAATAGTACAAAATTCTGGTAAATCAGTGGATAACATTTAATTGGTTAATCACTCATTGTATTGTCTATTTCATTTTTTTTTTCATTATTTAATTTTTTTATCTCTAATTAATTAAAAATAGGTATAGTAAAAAAAACGGAACATAATTTTCGATTTAATTTTGATACATTAAGTATTTCTATTTTTTTATGAATTTTTTATAATCCTTCTGAAGATATGGTGTCCGCCCATGTTAACTTTGGCCATGATACTTTATACAAAGTTAACTTGGGCGGACACATGATTAAAAAAAAATTAAAGAAATGTAAGGAAATTTCAAATGATGATTAGATTCAGATTCAGGCTAAGTAAATGCCTACCATTCAGCCGTAAACATAATTGGTCAAATAACTCGATGAAATAATGGATTGAAAAATCTGTTTTTTTATACAGGGTGTTAGGATAAACAGTTGCATTACTTTAAGGGGTGATTGTACCCATAATACTGATCAACTTTCCTGAAGAAAACTACAGGAAAATTCACAAAAATAATTTCCACTCTCCATACTAAATGCAATCAGCTGATCGAATGTTTGTATGAAAAGTAGACATTTTTTTTACACCCTTTATAGCCTTTTATGACATAATCTCCATATGGTGTACGAATTTAGGCACCTTTCCTAAAATGAAATGTGGTCCATTGGGACTAAATTATCTGTGTGAAAATGACCATCATATTTATTAATCTAGTTTATCTAAAATTTTAAATGAACTTACAACAGGGCAGGAAAGCTTTTCATCCCCGATGGGAACATATGATGTCGTACAAGTACCAACAACTGGACTCGTGTCGGAGAGCATCAGCATGGTGTTCACGTCCCAACTGTCTACTCGGGACTTCTTCATCATCTCACTGTGAAGCGCTATTGTCTGAAATGTTAAGGTATTATTGTTAATTGGCAACAGGTGGCATGGCACCTTGGATCAAGAGTAAATCTGGACATCATGATAAAATATTTTAATGAAATATGTGGTTTGATCTGTTTGTTTATTAACAATTTGTGTGCGTTAGAAGAGTACGGCAACGTATTAGAGCGGAAGATTTGTGATGAGCTTCACGCGTCATGAAAAGTAGTAACATCACATCATGGCAGCGAGCTTAGAGGACAAGAGTTTTGGAGCTGAATTGGAAAAGTAAACTTTTGATTTGCAATAAATAAATGATTTGTGCATATTTAAAAATTTTTGTATTTAGTATTTTTATGTAAGCTTTAAATCTTTATGATAAGCATAAGCATATGCTCACGACTATATTCCCCGAGGGGGAGTCAGAGATATTCTGAAACCTCAGAACATCCACACCACACAACACATTGTGAAAACATTGTGAGTAAACCTGCATGCTTCAATTTCGAGTCATGTATTGTACCCACTGTGCATTATAAGTGGTGACGGGCTCACCCCCCGTCACACTGGACAGAGTTTCGGTACTACTCGTGAAATCTTTATGGTACACTAAAATAATAAAACTGTGCAAGTTTCCCATTGGTGGTACCTACCCAAAGAAAAAATTTCAAATAATTGTACTCACAGAAATAGTTTGCCGAAGTTTATAACTGACATCCTCAGCGAGATTGGTAGCAGCCTCTGGATTGATCTCCACCCCAACTTGTTCAGCCATACACAGCACTGAATCTGGACTGATTCCAGCAAATTTACCCTGCGATGATCCCCCATCCTGCAGACAATCAATCGTTTAATATTATATTCAAAATGAATATTGTGTTTAAGGGCCTATGTCAAAAAATAATTGAAGCGAAATGGGCGTGTGATAGATATGTGATAGCTGCCTGATGCGAAAGAAAGAGATGGGGCGGCGCGCGCGCCTGACACGACGAAAGCATAAAACAAACTTTATTTAATTGTGATTGTATTATTTATGTAAGTTCATTTCTGCTCTAATCAAAATTTATAAAATATCAATCTCTTTTTTTTAAAATCAAGTCTCGCGTTTCTATTATTCACTGTTTAGCAGTTCCAAGCGTTTATCGATAAAGATGGAGGCTACTTTGGCTAGTTTTTCTATCGAGAAAATGTGTCTTAATTATGTTTTGGCACTAATCAAAACTTCAATTATATGTTCAATTTACACATATCCGCAAATCATACTCCTACTGTTAGTACTTCATGAGATATGATGCTTTGAAGAATCCTATTTTTTTCACATAGCCTCTTAATACCTGATCACACTGCAGGGCAAAGGCCTCCTCTCACGGATAAGGATGCGCGGGAGTGGGCCATACTCCGCCACGCTGGCCCAGTGCGTGTTAGAGGAGGCAAGTTAGTGGTCAACTGGCTGTCAGATAATTTTTAAGCCGCCTTAATGGGCCTCTGACCGGGCTTAACGAATAGTTACAACGCTATCTGACGGAACTATCAGAGACCAACTGCTTAACGTGCCTTCCGAAGAACGGAACGCTCAAGTTGAAATACCATTAAATGCCACCCATCCAAAGACTGACCGGACCTGACGTTGCTTAACTTCGGTGAACGTTTCCAACACCGAAGCTCTACAACGCCAACGAGCGCTTCAGAAAATATAAGCGCCTAAAAGTTTTTTTTTTAAAGTAAGAAAGGTTAATATTTAGAAACCTCAACATTTCATTCATAGGTACTCAGGGTTTATTTCCAAAATGTTTCAGAGCACATACTTTATCAGCGAGTGGTGGTGTATCACATTGGCTGGACCCAGACTCTGATGCTACGGGTTTGTTTTTGTCTCGATCACGGCTGCTGTTCACCTTTTTGGAGTGGTTTTTATTACTTGACGAAGATGTATTTGACATTATTATATATTGTTTAGCTCGTTTACAACAACATGGCAAGGAATTTTTTTGAAGAAATTATTAAAATTTTGTAAAAACCACAAAGACAACAAACAAGCAAGCCCAAAAACTATTCTATTTTTGTTTAGTGGCATCCGATGCGTTATCACAATTCAGCCAATGTCTCGTTATGTGGATATTATATGAAGGAAAATGATCAGTGGTATTTATTAAGTCTAGAGTGGCAGTTTTGCCAATGTAAGTAGGTTATAATCTCAAGTGATTGTTTTAAGGTTAAAACACAAAAGAGTTCACAAAATGGTGGAGCCACGTGCAATCCCGACGCGTCGATACGCAAGCGTCCGTACTCCGCCAGAATTGCAACGCGACTCCAAGCCCAAAAACGCTCTACAAGCAAACTGACACTGACACTGACAGTGACAGTTTTTTTATAATGTCTTTAACGGCTCTGGATACTAGTCCTTTTGAGCAATTCGTTATTTTTTTCTTATATTCTTTATTTTGATAATGGGATGATAGATAACGATGAATCTGTGGTCGATTTCGTAAACTCACGCGTTGCCGCTAAAATGACCATGTACGAGTTAACTTGAACCAAATTTATGTTCTGTTATCGTATTTATTTGAAATTCCTGTTACGTCGGTCGCTTTACGCAACTGTTTGGTACACAATCCGCACGAAATTATGTCACAAATATCACTAAAACCAATTTTTTACGAATTTCAAATACATCGAAAAACAGCAAGAGCAATGGCGCTAAGCAAACTCTTTTTTATTTATTAAAAAAGCGTTAATTTGCTTTTAAAATAAGCAAAGGAATGGAGCCCATACGGGTACAGGTAAGCGATGTTTGAATACTAATCGTTTTTATTAAACTTAATTTTATAATTTAGAGATAATACATCCATAGTCAGTTAACACTTTATCTTCCATATATTGATTAAACATACATATGTTTAATTTAGAAAAAAAGTTGGCCTTCCTGGACAAATTCCGCAAAAAAACCATCTTTGACGCCATAAAACATTAAAACTATATTTGTTTATTTTTTAACGGAAATGGCTGTACCAGAGTATTTTTTCTAATCAAAGTTTTTATTAGGTAATTTTTAACCTCCGACGGAAAAGAGGGGTTTTAAAAGTTTGAAGCTTAACTGTCTGTCTATGTCGGTCTGTATGTCTGTGGCATCGTAGCTCCCAAACGGGTGGATCGATTTCGATGTGTTTTTTGTTGTTTTACAAAGCTAATTTTTGCGAAAGTATTCTTAGCTTTGTTTCATGAAAATCGTTTAAGCAGTTTTCATGTTACTTTAACAATATTACGAAATAACATTAAATTACAAATTTAAAAAACCCCCAACGCCAAGAACAAACTAATTTATAAATAAAATTAACACGTAAAACAAACGTCGTGCGCCACATGCGGATAGGAGAAGCACTGGCGGATGAAAGATATAGCGAAAGCGATTTACTATACACGGTGTAAAAAAAAGTATCATTAACCTTTAAACCACTTACCCTACCCATCAAACTGAACACAATTTTTAAACTTTAGCTTTTAACTTTTTTTTTTGTGGTTTAAAGGTTAATGATACTTTTTCTTACACCCTGTATAAGTACCTAAGTGTGGTATATCGCCACATATATTGGAACAGCTGCAGCATTGTGACGTGCAGTGTTATTTTCAGGCCAGGGCTGGCCATACGGGCATACTGAACAAAAACTTCTGGACCCTCTGGTAAAGCTATATCGACCTTTCGGCCAGTCCTTTCGGCCATTCGAGCGGCCCCATAAATCAAAAGGAAGTACCTACCTACTCCGCAATCTAGTTATAATGGTTACTACAACGATAGGTCCTAAAATTGACAATCTCTTGCGCCTTTCCTTATCGGGCTTAAAGCCAGTATGAATATTTCATTATGAACACCCATCTAAAAATAACCATCATCATCAGCCTATCATCATCGTCCGCTGCCACTGCTGAACATAGGCCTCTTCCAAGGCGCGCCACAAAACTATATCCTCAGCCTTCCTCCTTCCTTCATCCAGTCGCTCCCCGCTACCTTTTTTAGGCCGTCTGTCCAGCGAGCAGCAGGGCGTCCCACACTACGCCTACCAAGGCTGCAATTGCGGTAAATATTCGGTGAGTGAACCGTTATTGGACAACGTACGAACCATAACTTTTGACACATTTGGTATTGCGCTAATCGCGGTACTGCTCTTGACAGCCGTTAAAGCCGATGGCTCAGACGCCAAGGGCTGGCGGTACGTTAAGGGCACTTAGAGTTTAGCGCGATGCGGAATTCAGCACAGTTGAATAGTAATTGGATTGCAATGTGATTAGAACTGAAATTGGATAAGAATAGATCTTCGATGTTTTAACTTAGCGCATTCGGGGGCAGTTCGTGGTCTCCACTCTAGAACACTGACACCCCATCGGTTGTCAGTTCTTCCGCAGATATGACCAGCCCATTGCCACATCAGCTTGCAAATTTTCTGAGCTATGTCACCCACTTTAGTCCACCTCATTCCTGATGTGATCTCTCCGAGAAACTACAAAAATAACCAATCTCCGCTTAGTTATAGTACCTACCCACAAGAAAGTTCAACAACATTATTACAGTTCACTTCTGTTAATTATAATAGACTAGCTATTGCTGCGATTTCCTCTCGTCTAAACTTTAAAAAAGTATCCTATGTGTCAATCCAGAAAACATTCTATCAGTGTGCCAGATTTCATCCCAAGTCCGTGGAGCCCATTATAAGTGTTCTTTGGTGGAGCCGTTCATGCGTGATGAGCCACAAACCGTACAAACATCATCATAGCCACAGACTTCCAGTAGGATGATTTCCTAACGCATAAGCAATCATAACGACGAAGCATGTAAACAAGGATTATCTATAAATAACAGTTAATTATCTACGAAAACAATCACGAACTAACAACCAAGTCAAATAACAAAATGGAATCACTATCGCCAACGATAAAACGTCATGCGATTGTGTTTTCTCGAGACAACTTATACAGTTACAATTAAACTGATTACAAAACGGAGAGAACGTATGATCAGTTATCTTTTTATTATTTTAATTAATTAATGAGTGATTGGTAAAAATTTGAAATGTTACATAAGTCTGCGGCTCTGCGTTCGAGCCAATATAGGAGGCAAATCGCTTATTATTCAACTAAGGTAAGAGCTTAATTTTAAGTTTTAGTATAAGTATGAAAGCTTATCATACATTGCAAGTCATAAGCTTTTATAGGAATGACAATGAGAAGAATAAAGAGTAGGACATAGGTCCATGGTAGAGGCAAGATAGAGGAATCTAGTCACCTTTATTTCGAGCCCGAAAATATGCAATTTCCACCAAGAATTATAGGCACTAGCAGACTGTGAGAAACATCTTGCGCGATGTATTTTACAACTTCCCCGAATAAAGTTGAATATAACTTTGAACAAAAACTAGGTATACTGTTGTGCCGAATAAAAATTTCCTTGTTTTTAATTAAGATCTGTTTTTACTAGGTAACTTTCTCAAATCGGATTTCTTTGTAAATTTCCGATAGTCTGATCGGAACCTAGGTATCTAATGTATTGGGTAATTTATGTTGTTTCTTGTATTGACTTATAGGATATGTAGTTCAAATGTTTTATTATATTGAGAAGTTTCATTTATACAGTAATTATTAACAGTACATACTCTACCGAAAGTCTTCGACCAGTGTGTGTTGCCAGTGATGATATAGGGAACAGAGACGTGGTCGTTCACTCAAGGCCTCATAAAAAGGCTGAAGGTCACCCAAAGGGCGATGGAGAGGGCTATGCTTGGAGTTTCCCTACGAGATCAGCAGAAGAACCAGAGTAGCTGACATAGCGCAAAGAATTGCTAAACTAAAGTGGCAGTAGGCGGGGCAAATTGCTCGCAGAACCGATGGCCAATGGGGCCGAAAGGTTCTTGAGTGGCCACCGCGTACCGGAAAGCGCAAAGGACCCGAAGGTGGACCGACGACCTGGTGAAGGCAGCGGGAACCGGTCGTTATGGCGATCCTTGGGGGAGGCCTATGTCCATCAGTGGACGTCCATCAACTGAGATGATGATGATGACTCTACCGAAGTAGTAGTAGAACCACACCAAAATTTCTTTTCATATTTCACTATGGCCGTCGTCGTGCTTAACATGAACTAAAAACTAATAAGTTTATTTACTCGAATTTCTTCGCTTCTTCTTCTGTAGTGTCACTGGCATAGCATTAAATTTTTCCACCCCAGTATTTTGCCACACAGATACCATTTATAAGTGCACGCGAACGGAGTTTATGGCAGCGTGCATAAGCTCCGTTCGCGTGCAAGCCTTTGGGGCACTGTTGGGTTTTCGTACATCTGGTGTCGTTAGTCGATTTTTTAGTTTGGCACATTTCCTGCCAGTGGATACAGCATCTGCACCAGTGTTGGTTTGATGTACTTGTGATGATCGGACAAGTTTCGTTTAAGGCTGTATCCCCGAGCTTTCTGTGGGTGGAATGACTCTATACGGGACACGCATTTGCAGAGAAGCATAGTGCTAGTCTATTAGTCCGTAGGACTTGAGGCAAAACTCTCAAATTAGTAGTCGTTAGTTTTTGCAAAAGGTTGTATTTGACGCCCGGCGCCCTAACAGTTTTTGGACACTTATATAGCTGTCATTTCATACAAATGGGAAAATTTACAAGGAAAGGAAAGCATGTGCGATCGAGAGAGAGATGCGATGAGAGTGCGAGCGAGATAGGAATACCACGCTTACTGCCAGAGAGAGTGAGGTTAAAATTGGTAGGGGGCTGAGAGTGTACCTAATCGTACTGCCTAAATTTTGCGCCACGCTTTCTGCCAGAGGGGGCTCAGGTTAAAATTAGTGAGGGGCAGGAAGTGTCCGTACTGTATGTAGTACTAGATTAGAATATAATCTTTCTTATACTGTAATAATACCGAAATATTTGGGGTGGCTGCAGTGTGTAATCGGCATGGCAATATCTTTTACGATCACCTTCTCTATCAAAGAATACCTACTCATGATTGTGTTTTGGTCGAGTGTGGCTGTCATAGTAAGCCATGAATGCTGCGCTGAGCTTTGCATCGCCCCAACTATCTCAAAAGTTATGGCTTGAGATGTCAGAGTCAGGAGAATATTTAAAACTGGCATCTTAACTTTAGATGATTTAGATTCTAAAGGATAATCAAATGGATACGTCGATATTCGATAAACACCGACGTTGTTTTCAAGGGTATTAGCCCAAAGGATTACCTTGGCCTCTAGTATCATATCAATATTATACTATCTTAGGGAAATACAGTCACATATTTGACGCTGTGTCGACCTTCTTCATTCTTATATCACGTATGACCTTGTTTTACGTTAGCAACATGATATTAATTAGCAATCGATATCATTTGATAGCGATTGGTAAAAACAAATAGGCTGGTAATGTGTAATAAAGATTCCAGCACTAGATAATAAATTAAAAAATACCTACTGTAAAGAAGATAGATTTATATATTTAGGTCATGTTTGGTTCCATTATTCTGTAGGAGATTTAGAGAAAAAAAAATCTTTTACATAATATTTCTCGAAAACAATAAATTTATATCCCATCATTTTTTTTTATAATGTCTTTAACGGCTCTGGATACTAGTCCTTTTGAGCCATTCGTTATTTTTTTCTTTATATTCTTTATTTGGATGATGGGATGATAGATGACGATGAATCTATGGTCGATTTGTAAGCTCGCGCGTTGCCGCCAAAATGACCATGTACGAGTTAACTTGAACCAAAACTTATGTTCTGTTATCGTATTTATTTGAGATTCCTGTTACGTCGGTCGCTTTACGCAACTGTTTGGTACACAATCCGCACGAAATTATGTCACAAATATCACTAAAACCAACTTTTTACGAATTTCAAATAACACGAAACACAATAAGAGCAATGGCGCCAAGCCTGTTTGTCTATATCCCATCATTATATTTTAAAAAGCTTTTCGTGAGGTTGACTTTTGCTGAAGTTAGCATTTCGAGTAGTTAGGCCCAGAAGCGGCGGAAGACGTGGGCGGTGTGGGCGACCGCCCACGTAGCCACGTAGCCCCCTTAGCTCGCACCTCAAAGGTTTATGCAGCTTTCTTCAAATTAATCAAAAATAGACCATAGGCGAATCTGTGTTAAAAATATAATATAGTATAATAATTATTAAACTGCATTCATGCATTATCTGGCCACAGGCAAAGCATAGTGTTGAATAATACTCACTCCAGTTATTTTTATATTTCACACAGGAACCATCATCACTCTTTATATTTGTTTATTTTTGTATAGGTAACACAGATTCGAAATGCTTGATATCGAGCTGGCAGTTTTTTAAATGTGACCTGCAATCAAAAGTAGGCACCTCTGGCCAATGGGGCCTCTAGAACCTCATCTTGCCCACTTAAAATTTAAGTCTTGCGCCGGCTCTGAGTAGGCCACCTGCATTTCGAGAAGTGGTTATTTCATGAGATGTTGAGGTTGGTATCATGAGAAGTTGTATGGGCGTTTTGCGAGCGGTTGGTACTTTGCGAAGTTGGCATTATGATCTAAAACACTCTGTATACTTTGGTGAGGCGAGATTTATAGGTATATGCTGAGATTGAATCAATCTAGATTATGCATTCAAATCTGTTTACAAATCAATATATTTAATATTTATAAGGTAATGTACTGTTTTCAGAAAGTGATAACTATAGGTAGGTATGCTTTCAGTTTCTGTAGGCTAATTGACACACCCTAAAGATAAGGTATCATATGTAGGCATGTCAACAAGTGTGTTACCTACCTATTATTTAGAATACCAACATACTACCGCAGCTTCGCTCGCATAGCAACATTACATTTTCCACTACCAATGACCTTTTCCACACTACAGCAGGCTACACTCTCTTCTTGACAAGAAAACTCAAAGAAAATGCACTTTAAAAATTTTATTTATTTATTTTAACTCTTTACACGGATATGTATATGAAAACAGCATAATAGACAATTACAAAGGGCGAGCTTATCTCTAAAGAGAGAATTTTCTTAAAGGAACATAAGGGAAATCCACGAAAACAAAAATGACGTTTCTTATAAATATTCGTTTACACACCTACTAAATGCTATCAAGCTGACAATTTTTTTTTCGCATCTCCTATTTGTTTCTTAGGGAAAGTTGTTCAATATGAATATCATATGTACAATCAACCCTTAAAGTAATGCAACTGTTTACTATCGAATCGATCGAACCTATACTCCATTCAAAATAGCAACGAAATTTTAAGGCTATTTTGCAATACAGAAACAGAGATTTGAAACACTTCCTCTCACTTATTCTTAAAACAGCTTTAGTAACGTCCAAGATATGTCGGATAGTATATGTATCCAATAAATTAATTACATTTGTTAATCAGAATTGGCCAGAAAGCTAAATAGGAATCGCAAAATCTCGTCGTCCTTATTTGGAATGAAGTATAGGTTATGAGTGAATTAGATTGAGAGAGATTAGATCGATTATGAGAGATCCAAAAATGCTTCTCGTTTTTATTTATTTTTCGAATTATGTTCCTCTGTGAACATTTTTCATTTTCATTATCAATAGTGGTGTTGTACTTATGTTTACCTATAAACAAACAAATTCACTTTCACATTTATAATAATTACTTACGTTCGAGATGATAATATCTACATGGATTTATTTGTATTCATCACACAAATATTTAATTTCTTTAATAATAATACGATTAAAATCATTATTTGTATTACTATACTGATAATTGATATCGCTATCGGGCAAAACAAGTTAATTTCCACGACCGATATCGATACCTAATTTTAATTATAAGTATTTTATTCAAATCGGTATGCGTTTTATACCTAAAAGGCGCCCCCCACTAACACTAGATAAAATGTTACACAGCCACTTACAAAGATAAATATACAGGGTGTAAGGGACAGCCCTCCAAAGTCTGAAACGGTAAACTCAGCCCATCGAAGTAAAAAACTTTCATCATGGAGCTTACCTCAGGAAACGCGAAAAAAAATCTACTGTCTCATACATTTGTGTCGGGTAGGTACAGTAGTTTTGTATGGATCAGCAGATTTTTTTCGTGTATCCTGAGATAGGCTCAAGTTGTTTAGGTTGATGGTCTGAGTTCACCGTTTCAGTCTGCGAAGGGCTGCACCTTACACCCTACACACAGGGTCCAGCTTAATATGCTGACGGCTTTTAAAGAATATGATCAGACCATCAAATTGAACAACTTCCTCTATGGAACCAACATCGAAAAAATCTGCTGTCCTATACTATTTGGTTCGAGTAGGATTGCAGTTATGTATCGAGTAGCAGATTTTTTTTTCGCGATTTCGATGTTGGTGCCTCAGAGAAAGTTGTTCAGTTTGACGGTCTGATAATCCTCTTAAAAAACTGTCAGCATATTAAGTTGGACCCTGTATACAGGATCCTTCTTTATATGATTATGGTTTTTAAGGGGATGTCCATTTGAACATCAAACTAATCAACTTTCTCTATGGGACAAAAGGGGAAATCACGAAAATAAACATCTGCTTTTGCATACAAAACTGCAATCCTACTCGAACCAAATGTATGACATAGCTGTATTTTTTCGCGATTTCGATGTTGGTCCCATATAGAAAGTTGCTCAGTTTGATGATCTGGAGCCTCATCTGAGCATCCTTTTAAAAAACCGTTATCATTATTAAGTTGGACCCCGCATACACCCCTATTTTAAATTACAGGAAAAATGTTAAGTGTGTTCAGATAATGAAACTAAAAAATTTTCATGCATAGGCCAAAAAACTACATTTTTCTTTGGACCTTCCCTACGAAACTAAGGTAGGTCCAACAATTTTTCTCCTTTTTCGACTCATGGTCCTTAGGGAAGGTTGTTAATACACCCTTACAATTGTTAAGGGTGTATAGCGAGTGAGTACAGGTACTAGAGGTTTTGCTTGTTACGTTAAAAGATAACTGAAACTGCGATAATCATAACATAACGATCATCCGTGCCAGTTTAGGAAAAAATCCCGAGAGAAGGCTATGCATTAATGGATATCAACACAATACACACGTAGTGAAATATGGCCTACACTTCATTACATCATCTCACCTTTATCAGATTGAAACGAGGCCTTTGCCTCGCGAGTACGAGAGTTTACTTGTTTTTAGTGTTTCGGTATCAAATTAAAATTAGCAAAAAATAACACCACAGGGTGAAATTGATATCATTAGCATCCTTTTAAACTAAGAGGGTAGACCATCAAACTAAACAACGTTTACTAAGGGAGCAAACCAATCGGAGCAAAAAAAAATCAGGTACATACATTTTAGTCGAGTAGGCATTGCAGTTTAGTATGGAACATCAGATTTTTTTTTGCTCCGTTTGGTTTGCTCCCATAGTAAAAGTTGTTTAGTTTGATGGGTAGACTCTAAGTGTAAAAAGGATGCTAATGATATCAATTTCACCCTGTACAACTCCCTTATAATGAAACTAGGGTTATGTACGGTGACCATTAATTGCATTTTAACCCTTTCCCAGCGAAGAGTGATAGCAATCCGCAGAGAAGACCAATCAGTATGGGAGAGGCGAGCTCCGTTTGCGCCGGCCAATGTCAGCCGCCTGGTGCGGCAGGGGGTTAAGGTTATAGTTCAACCCTCCAACCGAAGGGCTTATCCTATGCAGGTAAATTATCTGAAATATGCCTTTACTTTACCTATATTACAAACCAATATACCTAACTCCTCATGCCTAAGCAGCTGTCGGAACAATAAAGCATAAGTACCTATTTTGCATGCTGTATTTACCTACGTATTACCTGTAATTGGTAATGCATTTTACTCAAAGTTAGTAGTTACACTGTTGGTAAACCTAAATAAATAAAATAAAGAAATTAAAAAATAAGCAGAACACTCACATGCAAGAGAGAATAACCCTTGGTCTAAAGCAAGTATCATCATCTTGTGAAAATCTGTAATTGGCCATTTAATAACGCCGTAGATTTTCCAAATAAATAAAATATAAAAATATAATAGCTATACAGGGTCCTTCTTAATATGCTGACACTTTTTAAGGGGATGATCAGACCGTCAAACTGAACAACTTTCTCTATGGCACCAACAACGAAATCGCGTAAAAGAAATCTGCTCTTCCATACAAAACTGAAAACCTACTTGAGCCAAATGTATGGGACTGCTGTTTTTTTTTTTCGCGATTTCGATGTTGGTGCCATAGAGAAAGATGTTCAGTTTGACGGTCTGATCATGCTAATAATATCATTTTCACCGTGTATTATAAATTAATTATTTTTGTTACAGTCATACATAAGTGCGGGCGCAGTGATCCAAGAAGATATCAGTGAAGCAGGTGTGATATTCGGAGTCAAGCAGACCCCCGTGGACCTCCTCATTCCAAACAAGACTTATTGCTTCTTCTCCCATACCATCAAAGCTCAAGAGGCTAACATGCCGATGTTGGACGCGATACTTGCAAAGGTATGAAATTCAATACTTACTTATAGTATAAGAGATAGACGTAATTTTTGTTATCATCAGCTGCAAGGCTGATTCATAGGAAGAGTATTTCATTCACGTATTTCATTCATTCAAATCATTTTTTGCAACCATAACAGACCTTTGAACGGCTTTACCTCCTAAACCGGCTGGAGTTATGCAGGCAGATATCCCAGAAATGCTCTTAACCCTATGAAAACTAAATCGGCCTTGCAGCTGATGATAACAAAAAGTACGTCTATCTCTATACATTTGGCTCAAGTAGGTTTGCCGTTTTGTGTGGAACAGCAGATTTTTTTTCACGATTTTGATGTTGGTCCCATAGAGAAAGTTATTTAGTTTGATGGTCTGATCATCCCCTTAAAAAAGTGACAGCATATTAAGAAGGACCCTATAGAGCTACGAGTAAGCACACATAGAGTAATAAACAGTACCTACATAAACGTTATAAACAGTGGCGTAACTACTGGCTGGCAGGACTGATAAAATGCCACGCCCTGAGCCTGAAAAGGCCCCAGAAACCTAACCCTTAGTATTATAAAGACGAGCTTTTTTACACGCATTTCGCCTAACCTAACCCAACCAACCCAACCAGCGGCGGCGTCCCTTGTCCCTCCTCATTTTGGAAGGTTTGTAATGAATGACCCTAGCCTAGCAAAATAGGCTAGATCATTAATTACAAACTGTCTAAAATCCCCAAACAACCATTCTATTTGAGCGGCCTTGCTCCGTTTGTTAACATTATCAGTGAAATTCACATTCATGATTGCTGAAAGTATTGTAGCTCGACATGAAAATGTTTTTCAAAACCTCTTGAAGTCCAAACTTATTTTCTTTTCACTTCGCAATAAGTAAAACGCATACTAATAGCATTAGCGAATAGATAATATAAAAATTTATATATACTTTAGAAGAAGTAACCGAAGAAACAGAAATATTGAGGGCAGACGCGGATAGCGACTTGATTATAACTCTAGTGATATTTTAAACAAATTTTACATTTCAGAATATACGTTTGATAGACTACGAAAAGCTGATGGATGATGCTGGTAACCGCGTGGTTGCATTCGGCAAGTACGCAGGAGTTGCTGGAATGATTAACATACTCCATGGAATAGGACTTAGACTTTTGGCATTGGGTCATCACACGCCTTTTATGGTAAAACATATTCAGTGTTATTATTTTCGTCTAGTTTTGTCGTCTCCACCAATTGAAGTAGTCTGTCCTTAGAAAAGCTTGATACTTTTCTTGCCCGACTTTTTACGAAAAATTAATCGATTAAAGTTTATAAACAAATTCAATGGAAATTCTAATAGCCAATCCATTGAAAGTGATCCTTTCCATTACAAACCGATTAGTTTTATCTATAAACTGTGTGTAGTCTGGTATTAAAACAAAAACAAATGATGAACAACCAAGGTTAATTTTAAAGTTAAAATTAGGGACTTTCTACTTGCATCTTTAGGTATGGAACAATTTTTTGTTACTGATGCAGATTTAAAAAATCATGTAGGTACCTATAATATTTAGATTTTTAACTTTGTAATTGTGAGGTTGATTTTGTTGTCACATCACATTACTAAGTTAAGGCACTACTAATGAAATTTAGATATTCTTAATTATATCTGACTACTCCCATCGTGTAATAAAATCGTGGACCGTAACATTCTTTAGTTTACTGGTACTGAGAAATGACAATAGCTGCTATCAGTAAAGTAATATTACTGGAAATTACTTGAACAGAACAAATAGGTCAGACCTCGAAAAGGTGATGACCTTTTCTCTCCCAACAACCTGATTAAATGAATCACTATCTATGTTATTTATGTCTAAAAATAAATATTCCAGCACATAGGTCCAGCTCACAACTATCGCAGCTCAAGTATGGCTCGTCAGGCTATCCGTGATGCAGGATATGAAGTCGCTTTAGGAATGATGCCCAAATCTCTAGGACCCATCACATTCGTATTCACGGGCTCAGGAAATGTATCACAGGTGAGATACGAAACTTTAGCTAAAAAAATATTTTTAGGTGAATTGACTTTTTACCTGAGCGTGTCATTTACAGGGAAGTCAAGAGATCTTCCAAGAATTACCTCATGAATATGTCCCTCCCGAAATGCTGAGAAAAGTAGCTGAGCATGGAAGTAAGTTATTCGTTTTCGTAATATGAAATACTTGTTTAAAAAAATTCAATCTATACTCTCTACCTATCGGATTATATTGTATCATATTATTTCTGTGTACCTAATAAATTTTTACATCATCTATACTTTTTCTGGTAACTGATCTTTTTCTGGCTAGGTCCAAATAAAATTTACGGATGTGAAGTAAGACGCCGACATCACTTGGAACGAAAAAATGGCGGAGGATACGATAATCAGGAATATGAGGAACACCCTGAAAGATACATCTCTACTTTCGCGCAAAAGGTAACAAGATAAATACAAATAAACATTGCATATTTTCACAAACAAACAATGGATTGCGGCTGACTTATCATTCATATAAGTAGGTTAATGAAACGAAAACTCAAGCAGTTTATCGATAACGCATTCTCCATTTCTGTGACCAGATAGCGCCGTATACTTCAGTTCTTGTCAACTGTATCTACTGGGCAGTGGACAGTCCTAAGCTACTGACGATTCCTGATGCTAAGCATCTCCTGATACCTTCGAATACTCCTTGGCTTCCGAAGAGTGTTGGCGCACCAGCTCTGCCACATCGGTAAGAATTATTTTTACTGCGGCTCCGTTCGAATTTCTGTTCAATCTAGTTAGATTATGAGATAATTACACGATGTCCTTTAGGTACATTAATACTTTTAGTTTCAAAAA
Organism: Agonopterix alstromeriana; assembly: GCA_963924505.1. Lineage (NCBI taxonomy): Eukaryota > Metazoa > Arthropoda > Insecta > Lepidoptera > Depressariidae > Agonopterix > Agonopterix alstromeriana. The sequence goes on from OZ004670.1 coordinate 7,557,529, forward strand.
AATAATCTATAGTAAAAATTTTTTTCCTGCAGTATGCTTGCAATCTGTGACATTTCTGCTGATCCTGGTGGTTCTATTGAGTTTATGAACGAATGTACAACAATCGACACTCCTTTCTGCCTTTACGATGCCGACAGGAATAAAGATACAAAGAGGTAAGTCAGTAGGTACAATTTAAAACCCTTTCACAACATTATTTATCTAGTCCACGTCTAGTCAGAGAAAAACGCATCCCTGTCTATTTTCAAATATTATAATTTAAATAAATTTTATGCAGTTTCAAAGGTCCAGGGGTCTTAGTATGCTCTATCGATAATATGCCAACACAATTACCACGTGAATCTACTGACTTCTTTGGAGATCTGCTCTTCCCATACTCGGAGGACATCATGAGCTCAGATGCAACTAAACCTCTTGATGAACATAACTTCTCGCCTGTTGTTCAAGGAGTAAGTTCATTTCTATATTTACTGTTTCCAGTATCATAATATTTCACCAAAATAAGCTTTTGCCTACCTAATCATGGCTAAAGACTACTGATCGAGAATCAGAAAAAGAGATTGGCTGAAGAACCAGAGTAGCCCATAGAATTGCTAAACTAAAGTGTGGCAATGGGCAGACCAAACTTGCAGAACCGATGGCCGATGGGGCCGAAGAGCCGTGTACCGGAAAGCAGCGTGTGTAGGCCCAAACAAGGTGGACCGACGACCTGTTGAAGGCGGCGGGACCCGTTGGATGAGGGCAGCGCACGACTGGTCGTTGTGGTGATCCTTGGGGGAGGCGTATGTCCAGCAGTGGACTTCTATCTGCTGAGATGATGATGATAACTACTTAGCACCATTTATACTACTTTATTTACGAGCTAAATAACATTAAATTTTTCTGATCACAGGCCATCATAACTAGCAACGGAAAACTAACACCACCTTTTGAATACATCAACGACCTGCGAATGGCCAATACGTGAGTAACTTCATTTACGTTATCATTCCATTCAAACAATATTTAAAACAGATTTAGCTTCCTATCATGATGACGTTCATAAAATGTTCTTATATTGCAGTCGCTCGCGTCATAAGGTGGAAGGTAACGACCAGCAAACTCCAGTAGTGATCCTGGGCAGTGGACTAGTTTCAGCCCCTGTTGTGGAATACTTGGCAAGGGACAAGAATGTTTCCGTGACCGTTGGTACGTGTGATGAGAACTTCTACCATTAGCATAAGCAACCACTAACAAGTAGGCTACAAATTATATGCCGATAAGTATTTCTAAAACCATTTAAATTAACACGTGAAAAAGTACTCCTCTTCCAACATTATTCGTGAGAGAAGACCTGTCCTGTGCTTTGCGGTGAGACGTATAAACTACTTGTTTAAACCTTCGATGATGATAGAGTTTAATTATCTGCTTCTAGCGTCACAGTTCAGAGAAGAAGCAGACCAATTAGCAGAACGTTACGGAGTTCGTGCAGAATTCCTCGAAGCTAACGATGAATCTGCTCTACGGTCTATCGCCTCAAAGGCTCGTCTTGTAGTCTCGCTACTGCCTTATGATCTACACGGAGCCGTGGCTAGAGCGTGCATCAATTCTGGAGCTCATATGGTCACTGCTTCTTACGTTACACCTGAAGTTCAATCTCTTCACAACTCGTAAGTAGCTCGTAACTTACCCGGGGCTTCTAGTCTTGTTCTCTTTGACTTGACACATATATTGTTTTGTTTTTAACAGAGCCAAGGATGCCGGCATAACAATTTTAAATGAGGTGGGTTTGGACCCTGGTATCGACCATCTTCTGGCCTTGGAATGCATTCATGATGTTCAGAACCACGGTGGAAGGATTGATTCGTTCGTTTCATATTGCGGAGGTAATATTCTGTTATTCCTTGTTGATTAGCCCTTGGTAACTTTAATTGCCTTATTAAATGTTTATTTAGAAAGTTATTTAAATATCTTTTTTTTTTCATTCAGGTCTTCCAGCACCCGAATTCAGTGACAACGCACTAAGATACAAATTCTCATGGAGCCCTCGTGGAGTTCTTCTCAACACAATCTCTGCAGCGAAGTATCTCAGTAAAGGACAGGTATATGTAGCTTTTTTATCCATCTTAATGAAATATTTGTTTGATTTACAAGTAGTTTTCAATCCTTTATATTATGTCTCACAGATAGTGGAAGTAATGAGCGGAGGTGAATTGATGTCGATCGCCCGTGAACTAGACTTTCTTCCTGGTTTCGCGTTCGAAGGTTTCCCGAACAGAGACAGCACCAAATATGGTGAACTCTACGGTATTCCTGATGCACACACTATGTTCAGAGGAACCCTTAGATACAAAGGTAGTTCACGTTTTTTATATTGAAATTGGAAACCCAACATTTAGGCACCTGATTTCAATGTTGCAAAATTTTGTACACAGGCTTTGCGGAGACCATGAAATCAATGCAACTGTTTGGGCTTGTAGATCCAAATCCACATCCATCTCTTCACCCCGAGGGACCAGAAATAACATGGGTACGTAGTCAATATTTTACATTTGATAAACAAACGCTAATTGTAGTATATTAACGATGAATGATCATTTTCAACAGTTATGACTTTTTTTTCAGCGGCAATTTGCTTGTGAACTACTCGGCCTGACGGACATGTCTATATTCTACGGCAATCTTAAACAGAAACTAGCTGAACACCTTGGTAGCTCTGGGGCGGAAGCTCTGGAATCACTAGGATTCCTTGAAGATTCCACGATTGCGAAGAGAGGAACACCTCTTGACACCATTTGCCATTTCCTCAGCAAGCGGCTGCAACTTGGTAATAAGTTATATAATAAGATACAAGGTGTTAACGAAGGAATTGCGTTCCTTCACCCTACCTCAAAACTGTCCTTTAGAATCGATAAACGAACAAACAGCATTTGATATTCACTTTTTTAAATTCGCTAAAAATCTGTAATTTATGATACTTACCTGTTAAGTTTTGAGGATCATGGATCATTTTGAATCTAATCATAAGCTTTCACACAGTAAAAGTTTCATCGAAATCGGTCTAGTAGTGTTCACGTGATGCGCGAACTAATAAACAAACAGACAGACAACAAATCTAATCTAATTGATGATTTGGAATAAAGGACACCTAAAAATCAAATCGTGACTTTGTTCTTTAATTACTTCAAATTACAGACACACTCAGTTTTATAATAGTAGTTAGTTTAATTATGTCCAAGTTAATAAAAATAGAAGCACGCGTTAAAATTTTGTGAATTTTTCCATGCCACCTTAAAAATTATAAAAATACTGTTGAAAATCATTTGATGAGTTCCATAATTGTATGAATTATTGGATGTGGTAAACATTTTAGAGCGTGTTTTGTTTACTATTTTAACACATTACTAATTCCAACACATTAAACAAATGTTTTTCGGATGACAGAAAAGGAAGAAACAGACTTCGTGGTCCTCCGACATGAGGTTGGAGTAACATGGAGCGATGGTAAGAAGGAGAGAAGAGATATCACCATGACAGTCAGAGGAGATCCAGCTACTCATACAGCCATGGCCAGGACAGTGGGTCTACCTACTGCTATCGCTGCTAAGATGGTTCTCGATGGTAAGAAAATTCAGAAATGTACAGAAATTATTCGAGAATTAGCTGCTACATATACCTATTAGTTCAGTGTTATAAATAAACATTATCATTCCATCCCCATCATCATTAGCATATATACCTATACGTCCCACTGCGGGTCACAGGCCTACCCTCAAGGAGGTTGTATGGGCGTCATACCATCACCCGTCCCCCATGCAGATTGGTAGACTTCACATACGCATCAGAATTTCTTCTTCAGTGCAGGTTTCCTCACGATCATTTCCTTTACCGTTTGAGAGCGGTCTGTATTACGTACACAAGTTGGACAAAATCATTGGTATATGGCCTATTGTCGGTGCGGATTCGATGTTTCCGTTAGTTAAGTTTAAAATACATTAGCATAGTATAGTTATAGCCTGTAGCAATCCCACTGCAGGGCAAAGGCCTCCTCTCACGAATAAGGGTGAGAGGGAGTAGGCCATACTTCATCACGCGGGCCCAGTGCGTGTTGGTGGAGGCAAGTTAGTGGTCAACTTGCTGTCAGAGAATTTTCAAGCCGCCTTAATAGGCCTCTGACCTAGCTTAACGAATAGTTACAACGCCATCTGACGGAAATATCCGAGACCAACTGCTTAACATACCTTCCGAAGCACGGAAACGCTCGAGATGAAATACCATTAAACGGTCACCTATCCAAAGACTGACCGGACCTGACGTTGCTTAACTTCGGTGATCGTTTCCAATACCGAAGCTCCACTACGCCAACGAGCGCTTCCAAAATACATTGTGAATATTTAAATGAAAACCAAAAGCAAAATGCACACGCGCTTGCTTCACTGTGGGAAGATGGCGCCCCAGGAAGACGCTTCTGCCAAAATGTAATTATTCATCAATTAACTGTATTATTTTACTGGCAATTTCAGGTGAAATCCAGGACCGTGGTGTAGTGCTACCGTTCTCCCCCGTGGTATACAGATCTCTGCTATCAAGACTCAGGGCTGATGGCATCACCGCCAGGGAAACCACCAAGGCCCTAAACTAAACAAGACTTTGATTACGAGTATATCTGCCATCGAACTGGTTATCGAATTTGTAAATATTGAATTAAGAAAATACTGTTTGAATGCGTTTGAAAGTTGTGTTTAAATTATTATTCCTATCAAATGTTTCTAAGAGTGCTGTTAGGGCCATGTTATGTCTGAATTTCATATTATGTTGATACTACAATTATTATACTAAAATTTTAAAATGCCGTTGTATTTATTTCAAGCCTCCTTTGATGACTCTACCTCTTTTGTAAAAAGCCTAAAAGATTCGAGGAGGCCTTTAAATTTTCAAAAACGATTTAACAAACGTTTTTGATTTCAGCAAGGCAGCCGTCGAAAATGAAAATATTGCTAACTAGTAATGTCATCTGGAAAAAAAAGGTCCGACATGCTTGTCATTCTTATATCATTTTTTTGCTAACCTAAAATGTTTTATCAAATGACTTAATTTTGCTATTTTGAGTTATTTTTTACGGTATTTTTATAAAATTTATTGAGATAAATCTCGATTGTGTTGTGGCACGTACCGTCTTGCACTTAAGATTTTTTTAATGCGTGACAATTTAGTAATGATGACTCTCATTGAAGTCATATGAAATGGAAAACGACCCGAATAACACTGTAAGTATCGATTCCATAGCAGCGGAAAATACACAGATGGAATGGGAAACCAACTTGGCAGGCGTGGACACAGTAAAAACGGACAAATTTCAACAATAATTACCTAGGTCTTTGTTTACATTGCTCTTCATTATTAAAATTATGCTTAGTATGTTCATATTTGGTATTTGTATGTTTACCAGTCAAACCATTTAACTTAAAGTGATAAGATACATCTGTTCTTTATTTCTCTCGCTAATGAGTAATACAGTTGTATG